>JACCIB010001483.1:0-32638 GCA_018906965.1 Philotrypesis tridentata | reverse complement strand
GCAGCCGCATGCCATGAGAACAACCACAACTGGACGAAAATTCTGCCATCAGTGATGCTCGGACTCCGGAACAGGATTCGCCCCGACACCAACACAAGCCCAGCACAGCTGGTTTTCGGAAAAACCACCAGAATCCCAGGCGACTTCGCCCCGTTCACAGACGAGGAACCAGACATCAGGGTTTTCTACAACGAGTTCCGAGAAACAATGAGGCAATTACGACCGGTCCCAGTGATCCACAAGTCAAGACACACAACCATTCATTCACAAAGGGCTGGACACCTGCACACACGTCTGGATGAGAGAGAAATCAATAAGACCACCACTCTCTACGCCGTATATCGGCCCTTACGAGGTCATCGAGCGTGACATGGAAAACCACACCTTCACAATCGACAAAAGACGGCAGCAGGAAAACAGTGAACATCACTAGGCTCAAACCAGCTTTCCCACTCCATGAGGAGGAAGAAGAAAAAGATAGCCCGACAGCGGCAACCACCGCCACCTCCCACCAACCCAATACAAACGCTGTTTAACTCCCCCGAACCCCCCAACCCACCACCTGACCAACAAACTAACCCATCCGAACCGTCGCAAGACGACATCCCAATTCCAAACTCACCCAACGATCGTCAAGTCAATAACCAACTCGCGACGCGCAACATCGCGGCTCAGCCTCCCGCGACGCAAGCTGACACATCCGACTCGACCGATCAACAGCAAAATAGCATTCAACCCGCACCGTGCGCACCCGCGATCCAACCCCCCGCGACGCGAGCAGACACACAAACATCACCCCGCGTCAAACGGCAAAAAACACATCCCAAACATTCTCAAGAGAAACCGCGTAACTTTCCCAAACGAGTTACAGCGGCAATAAAGTCATTCAATTTCTAGCAGGCAACACCAGCTCAGTCGCACCAGGGTCACCGTCCCCTAGGACAGTTGTCCCTTCCCGGAGGTGCCACCCAAGACAACTGAGAGTAGGTTCACCTCGCAGAAAAGTGACTCACACACCCACTCACAGCAGCATGGAAGGAATTGAAGAGCAACGGGAGCTACTGCAACAGTACAAAAACCGCTCCGCGGACCCCGCGATCAAAGCGGACTGCTTCAACGCGGACTTGGCCCTCGAACAGTTTCAACAAGAACTGCGCAGGCAAACCGACCGCAGAGAAACGCAAATGCTGAGAGCACGCTACCCGGCCAACGACGTCACGCTAACGGTACGATCACCGATAGCAGTGATGAACAACATTCCGGTACGACAACTCTTCATGTACAACATCCACTACAAGTTAACCAGAAACCAACTGCGCGCTTGTTTGGAAGCACAAGACGTGGATCGCTTCGACATCGTCAAACTCACAAACACCAGACAGGATGAGAGTAAACGCCGACGCGGCGGCACTCAGGCGTCACTGGTCTTCGAAACACTGGCCGGCTCGGTAAGAACTCAAATCCGTTCAATCAAAGGTGAGCTCACCTTCAGCGACCGATCTGGACGGCAATCACAAATCCGCTGCCGCCCCGACGACAAGACCATCAACGCTGGCACACCAACAGAGAGCGAGATGCCGAAGGTCAAGATCCCCGACACCCTGTTAAGAGTACTGCACTGCACCACAGTAACCAAGTTAATCGCAGAGCACTCCCAGGGCACAGATTACCTCAACCTGTACGAAGCCACAGGAGAGTTAAAAACTTTGGAAGGAATGACTGTCGAGATTGACCCTTCGGCAGAAAGGTATAAGCACAGCAACAACCCCCTTGACCTGCTGAGAAAGGACAACAGAAAATTCTCAGCCAAGTCATACCGCTTTGCGGATCGAAGCACGGCGCCAGGCACGGCAGGAGTGTTGACACTTCTCAATGATAGATGGAGACCTGGAGGCGACCCCATCATCATAGACAAGATTGATTTGACCGCAGTCGAGGCCACCCCTCAGCTGTGTGCCACAATCACAAACATCTGCGCAGTCAAAAATCTCGTCTTCGGAGACACTCCAAACTGTAAAGAGTCACCACTCCCAACCGCACACCTCATCAACATCAGTTTCGTCCGCAATCGCAACGCCACTCTGATCAACCTGAAAAACAGCGAAACACTACAAAGCATACAGTTCACAGAATGCAGCAACGTAGACGCAGAAAGCCTGACAACGGTAATTAACAGTGCACCGAAACTGTCCAAAGTCAGACTACAGGACTGTACCGGGAAAATCCCGCACATCCTTTCGGTAATGGAGACGGTCATGGGCCCGAATAACAGCATCGAGGAGTTCGCCCTAGAGTACTGGACCACCCGCGAATTCAGCGACGTAAGGTACCTGCAAATCGACCTTAACACCACACACACACTTCGAAGCCTGTCACTCCGACACAACATCTTCTTCGCGTCTAAGATTCAACAAATTGCCGATCGCGCTCCCAACCTGGAGCACCTCGACATAGAAGGGATAGTACTAGACACCTCAATCAACTACTCAAACAACAACAAGCTCTCTGAGTTAGTCATCGAATATCACAGCAGAGTAATTGAGACATTGAGGTCATTGCCGGCACAATCGAACCTCAACATAGTAGTCACAAATCACAGAGGCCGACGCCACTCTAGAGCCCTAAATCACGGTGACATCGAGAGATTGAGAGGAACCATTCAAGGCTGCGATAGAGTGAACATCACATTCAAGAGGCTAAAACTAGCTAAGTCAAGACAGATAGAAAACATAAGCAGGTCTTTACGGGTCACCCTGGTCACTGCAGGGGAGGACATTCTTCTCTCCCGAGGCGGCTAGCCCTCCAGTCCTCCTAACCCCGTCTCCCATTCCTATTCACCATTTAACCTTTTTTACATACTTGTAAGAGCCACGGCTCTATAGAACGTAAGCAATAGAAATTAAGTATTCAATAACTAGTTATTAAGCTAATATAGTAGGGCATCATCAAGTATTTTAGTAAAACCCAAAGAAACTATTGTAAAATCAAATCCACAAATCTAACGCCTAATGTAACTATATATATTTTTCTACTCGTTGTTATCCTCAAATGTATAATTAGTTTAAGTAAAAAATCCTTTACGCATTGTTACCTAACGTTTAAGACACAAAACCGACTTTTTTCCACATCAAAATGTATCAACTTCGTAAATCAATCAAACTTGTAAACCTATATTTGTTACTTAACGTCTAAGCTACAAATCCGACTATTGTTCACAATCAAAAATGTACAACCATCATGTAACGCCAGCGGACAGCTGCAATTCAATCAATGTAAAAGTCTTACCGACGCGTAGAAACAGTAAAATCACCCCACTTAGGAAACTCTCTCTAGCACAAATAATGCAATCAAAAGCTTAATCTTGGAGTCAGAAAACTAAATTCATAATCTCAGAGTCAGAAACTCACTTGTATTCAAATTAAACTCATAATCTTCGAGTCAGAGTCATACATTCAAATCAAAAGCTTAATCATGGAGTCAGAAATCATTTTAGAATCAGAAAACCACACAACTTCCCGATTTTTTTTCCAAAAAAAAAAAAAAACGTCGAGGGGAGTAGTGTGGGGACACAGCCCGCACGGCGGCAGCACCTCTCGGCAGAGAGGGAGAGAGAGAGAGAGCGAACAGCTCGAGCGTCGAGCCAGCCCCGCGCCCCCCTGCGCGTCAGTCCACGCTGAGAGCCCGAGCGCAGCAGTCGTGTCTGGCAGAGCAAGCAGTGAGAGAGAACACAATAAAGGAAGTACAACTGAGCACACGCCGCCTTCCTTCACCTCCAACCCACGCCATCTCCTCGCACCGGCGCCCCCCCCCCTTCATATAGCCTGTGAAAGAGGCCTCTGATCAATCGATAGCCCCGAGCCTCACTAAAGTTTAATCCGGCCCTGGACGGAACACTCGATAACTATCGAAGAAATGGACGCCGTTTTAGCGGAAGCCCGTAACAATGGTGATGAAGTACGGGATGGAGGAGGATGTGCATCGATCGACGGTACCTCAACGCCCATGGTTAAGAATCAACATCGCTTCGGAACCATGGGATCCATCAGTTATGCGCGACGAGCTATTTGCGCGAGACTTAAGGGGTTATGACAGTGTTAAAACCTGAAAGAAAAAGAAAAATTGTTAGTATTGTAAAAAATTAATAGATATATAGGTGCTCTAAAAACTATATTTTTGCTTTCAAATACAAGTATTATACATCACTTTTATGCATAAATAATATGCATAAAGTGAGTGTAAAATTTAAAAACAATTAAAGGTATTTGCTTACCAAAAATCATGATTTTCATCACTTTTATTTACTTGCCGCATGTTTCTGATGGAACCGTACCATCACTCCTGTTGAATCAAAGTGCCAAATCTTCATTATGAGTCTGGTCTCAGACTAAGTGGAACAGATTCCTGAAAAACACAAAATGAATATAATTAATTAAACATATATTGACAATATTAATAATTATAGTGAATGTTAATATGTAAACATACGTAACATTCACTTTGAACTTATTTTTGTTAATTCTGCTCCACTCTGTTTGTGACCGTACTCATTAGGAAGGTTTTCCACTTTGGTTCATACGGATTGATGTTACGGTTCCTTCAGAAAGCTGCGGCAAGTACATCAAAAGCATGAAAAAACTAAATTTGAGTAAAAGGCATTTAAAGTTTATAATGTAAATCATACAAATGAACTCAGCTATACTTACAGAAAATATCCGACATACCTTGATTTGCTTTTGGTACTCAAATATACATTATAACGTTGGACTTGGTATTTTCCAACGCTATGTATCGGACCTGCTCCCGGAGAATCTCCTCGTGATTCCCGGTAGGCGCCAGACGTTGACGTCAAACGTCAGAGTCTTTCGACTCCTTTTGTCGAGACTCGTAGCGGGAACAGGGCGGAATGTGGCAAGGTGTTGGAGTGGCTAGCTCAGCCCAATGGGAGAGAGGGGTTCGGGGTGATACAAAACGCGGCTATTTCAAAGGAGCTACTGTTTATTTAACTGTACGATTATGCTTATTACAAGGTACTGAGTGAGCCGTGGAAGCCGGTTGAATGACAAGTATTCTCTACTTAGCTAATTCGCGTAGTAAGGTAGTAGGAATTACAAAATTATTGCAAACAAATTGACTGCTGATTGAACTAGGAAAAGGTAGCCTTCGCAATAGCACGACCCTCGCGCGTCTCAAGGCACTCACTCACTCTCGTCCTCTCGACGCTACACTCTCGCTTTGCCCGAAGACAAAATCTTACATGTACACTTAGTCTCGCGAGACCGAACATTCGAACTTAATCCTATGGTCGCGATTTCGCCCCTCTAGCTAGATCGCTCCCGTGTAGCCTACGTTTGGCCGAGAGCCTGCCCGCGTCCGACGGCTTACGACAGCTCTCGCGCCTTATCCTATCCACGCGTCGGACGAGTCCACGTACTCGCCGACGAATTGCGCACTCAAACACTTCACTTAATCCAGATTAAACGACACACTAAACAGGTAGCCCTGGATGCCCTATCACTGAGGTAGCTCACGCCGCTCGTAACAGGGAGCCCAAGGTAGCACTCACTTGCGGAATTACACTTTTACAAACTAAATGCTTAATTAAGACGAGACGCCAAGATAGCCGAGTTAGCCTCGCGCGTAGATCTAATTACGTAGGGAGCCGCGAATGCTGTTGTTCATCTACTCGAGCAGGGAGCCGCGTGTAAGGAAGCCTCGCGTGATATAGACTCGTAATTGTCGCCGCGCGCGCCAAGTCGCGTGCTCAGCGAACAAAGGACTTCGCGACGGAGCTGCGCGCTTGCCCGTGAGGAAGACTTAGTCTAATTAAAGAAACGATCTACTGACCCTGATCCTTATCCTCGTCCACGTCCACGTCCACAGTCCAAGCCCAATGGATCCCACTAGTCACAAAATAATAATCACAGGTAGCACTAAATCGGAAGTCCCAGGAGCAAACGGCAGAGCTGTCCGAGCAGGAGCGGCCGAGGCAGGAGAGTGCCGGCTCGCGCGCTCGTCGCTCGCCTCGTGCTCTGGCTCTCCCGTGCCGCCGCACAGCGCGCGCTCCTATTGGTCGGATTGCTTGGGCCAACGGCCCGCGCTCTCGCGCCGCAACTGGCTCGCTCGCCTCGCGTCGCCGATCGCCACGCATGCGCAACCGACTATTCGATATGTCTCAACGCTGGAGCAGGTAGCCGCGAAATTCAAACGCTTGTGTACAATAGGGAGCCGGAATTCACGCAGATAATTCGCGCGCAATGCGAATTACGAAGTACGGTGTAACTCTCGGTGTATCCTTCTGTCTGGGCCCTTGATTCGGGAGTACGCCTGTTACAGGGGGCGCCGAAGACGCCTTTTTACATCCAACATCCATGGGAGAGCGGCCATCACGCTGGTCCTGCTGCCATAGACGCTCACGTAGGAAGCCCCGCCGGTACATCGTCTACGTCCACTCTTCGACGATGACCATATTGGATGCCCTGAGTGAATCCGACCTGCTATTGACGCACCGGAGTTTGACGTCCTCCTCCTCTCATTCCTCCTCTCGTCGTTGAATGAGTGTTCGGAGATGCCCTCCGTATTTTTATCCTTTCGCTGCTGCCTCTCCGCTCGTCGCGTAGTTACTCAAAAAAAGGACCCAACGCCATTAACTCATGCACTCCAATCACATTCGCACGGCCTTGAGACGCTCTGCCCCGGCGGCTCGGCCCGAAGTAACGTGACAACAATTTGCCACGTTACAACATACAATAAAGTATATTTGGTGGTACGCGCATATTATACTGTGTGATGATAGTATTTAGAAGCTGAAAATAAAATAAAAGTTATCGTTAGCTATTCATAATCAAGTTATGTTTAGGAATTACAGTTATATACAATACTTACCATTATTAAATACACTTCAAGTTCTTAAAAAGTATGCAAAACAATATTTCAGGCAGTCAATATAAGCTCCCATTTTGCTGGCTTGCACCCGTATACCTAAAAGCAAAAAATAAACCAACAAAGAAAAAGCTCATTATGAACACTGTTATTACTAATTAGTTTCCAATACTTATCTGAATAATTTTTCTACTCTGCAGAAGCTCTTGCACTTTTACAACACCACACTGAGAGAAATAAGCATGAATTTTTCAAACGTTCAGTACGAAATTTTACGATAAATTATAGTAAATCATGCACAGACTTCCCAAACACTAATTTTTACAACGCAATATAGTAATTTTTATGGTCGATAATTTTTACTATATTTTGTGGTAATGATTCGTATCACCCATTTGTAAATTTTATAGGTGTATTCATTTTTATGGTCGATGATTTTTACTATTTTTTGTATCAATAATTCGTACAACCCTTCTGTAAATTTTGTATTTGTCAAATGATTACAAAATGTTAATGCACCGAGAAATATGATTTAAACATTTTTTATGGAATTCCATTTTAGCGTAATTTAATATACATGCAGATATGGTTTAACTCGCTATTTCGCTTTGACAAATTCGAATCTTAATTTTACCTAACCTAACCTTAAGTATCCTTAATAATTACGCTTTAATTACATCGCAATGTTACATTATAAACATATACACGCTCGCACATTTTATATTGACCCTAGTTTTCTAAATGGGCTTATATAGTAACCAACACATATTTTCAACACTTGCGGGTTACATAAATCGTACATGAGTTATCCTATACAGTACCTTGCGACTCCTAGCGGAGTACATGAGCACGAGGTATTTCTTTTTTTCAGCACTATGTAACATAAGAAGTTCAAGACCCAAATATTTTAATTTTTTAATTAGGATTAAATAAAAATGTATTAATATATTAAATTTTATTATTTTAAAATTTTTTAAATTAGGATTAAATAAAAACGTATGAATATATGTTATTATATTTATTTCAGTTCAATCGATTGTACACTTTTAACTTAAATCCAACATTTTGGAATGTAATAATAGCCATTTGATAAAAGCGTAAAATATGTAACTAAACATCGCTCTACATCAATGTTATTTAAAACATGAAAACTTACATCACTAGTATTATAAATTTTATAACTAGCAAAATGTTTATCAAAATAACAATCCTCGAATCTTCGACATAATACAAAAAAATATTGATGTTCTACGAGAATATCAGAAACATCATAAAATTCTGGACCACTTTCTGCAAATGAAACTAAAACTGTGTGTTTTCTTACATTACTTCCGTTTATATAAATACAATTTGTACTTGTTACAGAGACTTTTAATGATTCGGGAAGTTTTGTAATATATTTCTGATAATTATCGAGAAAAGAAATTGGTATTTGTCTATGACTTCCGATAACAAAAGGTGTGTCATCAAAATTACTATTAATAAATCTGTAATTTTGTATCAATTGTTGACGAATAGCAACAGTTCTATTAATATCCAATCTACTTGTTGTAGAACTTGATATTTTTTTACCGTCTCTGTGTTTTGCCTCGAATCTTATAGTAGATATTTGTCCTAAGGGACCGAATAAGAACATTGCGCGACAATAGTGTACAAGAAAATGATGTTTGGGTTTCATACTATTAGGGAATAATGAGTTTAATTGCAGTAAATATTGTTCAATTAGAATTTCTAAGTATTCATACGTTTTTTTGTGAATATTAGTACTCCATACAATATTAGAAATTTCTCTTAGATTTAAATACAATTCCCAAACATCATCCCCTTCGGGTACAGCATGTCCAATAATTAAATTTAAATTATTTAATGTGCTTTTCATTTCAGACGAAGACATAATTATATGCTGGTTTTTTAAATGAGACTCATAGACTTGAATTGGCTTGTTTATATCATGTTTGTTGCCGTAATTGAACATTCTAATTCTAGAATTTAATTCTTCCAATGTAAAAGAACGTTTTACATAAATTAAATTATTTAAAACAAGTGCCAAATCATATCTAGCTACGCCTTCGTAGATATCAAGCATGGGGTCTACACTAACGTTAGTTGATATGTGAAAATTGTTCACACGGTGAAAAACGCATTTTTCTTTAATTCCAATAGCTTTTGGATTATCCATACTTAAATGTATATCATAGTCGTCTTTTTTTCGAAGATTACAATTTCTTTCAGACGTAATTTCATTTAGTTCAGATTTTTGTGTTAAACAAAAATGACAAAAAGTGCTAGCGTTAAAACTTTCGGTAAATCCTAGAATCGAATGTTGACCAAGATTGTCACCTACACTTAAAGCAAGTTCAAAGTATATTTGTTTTTCACAATTTGGAAGATTAATCGTTATGCCAGTTTCTTGCAAGTAATTAAATTCTTCAATGATTCGAGAAAATATAACTTTATTTGTGAATTCTTTCCTGTCAAGAGTGTTAAATAATGAAAATAAAAAAATATTTTCTAGCTTTGACTGCATCTGAATGGGTAAACAAGGTATTTGTACATATACTGCTCCTGTCTTTGCTAATCCTTTATGGGATCCTAACGGATTATTGTTCTCATAATCATCATAAAACATTAGTAACGGTAAAACACATTTGTCTTCAAAATAATTTTTTCGTTCTTTCCAATATTCACCTTGAATAAAATTTGAAATAATTTCGTCATTCTCGTATAAACAATTCATATATTCTAAAGTATTATTTAAAATATTCGGTATCTCAAAAAAATTCTTTAAAACTTTTCGCAGCGGAATCACTTGTATATATGGACAGGTATAAATTTCGTTGTTAAAGCTACTCCTTCTTTTACAATCTCTTTTCTTTCACCAATCATAATAGATTCAGGCTCTACATACGTATTCATTTTTTTAAATCTATTAAGACATTTATATTCACTATGGAAAGGATCGAGAAAAGCAGCGTGTTTATTATAAAGATCTATAAGTTTAAAGGTTTTCTCCGCATCTATATTTAAATTCTTAGTTTCTTCTTTTAAATTATCAAATAACGCTTTACAAACAACTTGAGTATGATTTATTACACATTGAACTCGAGATCTATTCATATCGCTATATTTGTAAGCGTTCGTAATTTAACGTATTCCTAACTGTTCTAATTTAATATTCACATCAGTCTCCATATTCCATGGTTGCGTAATTTTCCAATTTTCAGGAGGTAAAACATAACATTCATTTTTTTCATCATCTAAATCAGAAATATAATTTTCATATGTAACGGTTTGATCGATTTTAAATTGCAACATTTCATCTACAATTTCAGCATTAAGATAATTATGATTCAGTAAAGCCAAATCATGCATTGTTTCCAATTTACTATTATTTTTTGAAGGGTTTTTTTAAAGAAATATGTTTTGTTTTAGCATGTCGCTGAAAAGAATGAAAATTAGAATACGACCTTTTACATTTTTCAAAAAAGCATTGAAAATTTTTCGCGTTTTTGTGATTGCTGCTCATATGTTTGAGCAAAAGCTCTTTATCATCACAGCAATATGTGCACATGGAGCATTTATCCATTTTCGCACGATTGTCGTTGCACCTACAAGTATTGTTGTTGTTGAACAGTAACTTAATTGATTTAGTATTGATTATTTTCTGGTTCATTAAGTATCGCATCGATTCGACCTAATGCTCTATTCAACGAAATGTTATTAGTATCTGTTGGCAAATTCAGTCTAAATAAAGCTTTTTGAATAAAAAGCCATAACGTCGATGAGTTCTCTGGATAATTGCAGTCGAAAACAAAGAATATTTTAAATGCTTGTATTAAGGCATCCAAACAAGTTTTCAATTTATATTTCTGATCATTGATGTATACGAAATATTCTGAAACATTAGTGATTTCTCCAACAGATACAATCAATGGTTGGAAAGTTTGCTTACTTTCTTTTAATTTTTGTTGTAATTCTGTGACTGCTGGTTCGACATCAGCTGGTGTCTAAAATTATTTTAAAATAAATATTTTTTAAGATTTTCATAGAATATTTATTGAAAATCTTGCTTTACCATTACTTCCAGGATAAACGTATCTCGTCGTTCTTTCACTGATAATTTACATGGTCTTTCATCTTCAGGTGTTTCAACCGGTAGGGTTTTCTTTAGACGTTTCTTAGGGCGTTGGGAAGTGATGATGTACGGCAGCAAATGAAAAATCACAATGTCTTCTTGATCTAAAACAATTATATATTTTAAATGCATAAATAACAGTATCTGTATATGGTAACGATTAAAAATTTTAAATGTGTACCATACCATCTCTTAATTGATTTAAATTTAATAAAAGAATTAAACTAGCATCAATTGGTGGTACATTTTTTGTTTCTTTTAACAATAAATGTACAGTCTTTTTAATTTTACTCCAATCTCCTATATTGAAACCAACATTTGGTTGTAATCTTGTAAAATCACTGTTAATCTACAAATAAAAGTTTTTGTTTAGACTTAAATTTTAATTATTAATTCAAAATTTAAATAATGTTACGTACCAGGGACATTCCTTTTTGCACTTGTAGACATGCAAACCTTTCCAAAAATTCTGTAGTAGATATCTTTTCAACTGTCAGTAAATGTCGTCGTACATCAAATGTTTCGTTCCAGTACAGTTGAATGGTGTCCCAATCATCAATATTATTTCTTAGATATTCTAACTTCTCCTCATCTAGGAATAAAAACAAAGTGTTATAATAAAAATATGCTGCTTTGTGCAGTATGTTGCTTGGGCATAAAAAGTATTTTAACGTTTTTTTACCATCACCGCTGTTACAGTAAATCTCTGCGCCTGGGTTAGAAGTATTTTTTTTCATTAAAATTCCGAGTTTTCTTAACCTTGTCTTTTCATAATTGAAATGATTCCAGAGTCTTCCAGAGGCAGGAATACTTTTTTTATTAATTACTTTCGATGGGATAAAATACGTACTTTTTCTCTCGTGTTGAAAAATTGTTGTGATTTCCTTCGCTAAAATAATAAATCTTTTCGTCGATATCCTAAAAAAAACTACGTAATACATATATAATTTATTGAACAAATTTTTTAGGATTATGATATTAAAAATTAAAATTCAACGAACAAAAAGCTTTTTGCTTTTTCAGTAGCTGGAACGTGTTGAAGTTGGTAATTTTTTTCTCTAGTAATCACTACACGGCTGAGTAAATTACTTGTCCTATCGTCTAAATAATTATGATTTTCGTGATAGCGCGTCAAAACTTCTTTACCTTTCTGATCCGTTTCTAGGCCGTAACGGGCCAGACCCTAGAATTATTATATAAAACTTAAAAATATTAAAAAAAATTATAGTTTTAAATTTCAATGTATTTTCTCACAGTACTAATATCGCAACTTAAAGTTTGTGGGCTTTGGCCATTAGGCGCGGTATTTTCTTCAAGTACTGTAGAATCTTCAATTTCAACTAGTGCAGATGAGCTGTCTATCGCGAAAACCTGTAAACGTATGTTCTCATATTAACACATAATGAGAGATATCAAGAGAGAACACACATGCATGATTCCATTTATACTCATACACACATACCGGCACGTGTAGGGTTATGTTATGCGCTTCACAAGTAGCCGAGAACGAGTGAGAGAGCGAGAAGAAAAGCCGCGGTACATTCATCGACAAAGGCCGAGAGAAAGAGTGAGAAAGATCAAGAGCGAACCCGAAGAATGCAGATTGTTTATAATCCGCGAGAGCTATGGGCTAATGCTGCTGTTTTTCTTTGTCTCTCTCTCACTCTGACTCTATCGCCCGCGCGCGACTGTAAATACTGCAAGAGTGTATCGCGTCGTGAAGGAATCGCATGTGGCTTTACGAATCAGGACGGAAAAAGCGCGACAACGCGATGCATTATGTGCGTTTTCCCGAAAACACGAACACACACATACATCTATGTCAGTCGTTTCCTTACCTCCGATAGTATGTGTGAACTCTCCATGGTAAACTATAAAAATATTCAGCACTGGCAATACATATATCACCCATACACCAGTCCATTAATTTTTGATTACTTACAGTGTGATAAGCTGCACGCCTCGTTCGCCTCTTCTTTTTCGCGTACACGTTTATGACACTCCTTTAATTATTGATGAGACAATAACTCACAGATGCACGTGTTGCCGGCACTTCGAATGAGGTTATGTCGCTTGTAAGTCGTAGCACACTTGATATCCGTATGCGCGCCTTTGCGTCGACGACCGACGCGTTGCCGATGCCACCAATCGCCATCGAGTATTTTGCTTGCGCGCATGCGCAGCTCTACAGTTTCAGCCCTCAAAGTTAAAATTACTATAATTTCTTGTAGTATACAGAAGAATTTGTAATGAAAATAACTATTGGATCATCTTTACTACAGCATTATAGTACTTTTTTCTATTGAGACTTGTAATATTCTACCTTAAAATAGTAAATATCATCACAATTGTAGTAAAAAGGCTGATAATGTCGGTCTGTGCTTAAATTACTATAATTTCTCGTACTTTTTCATACTGACACTTTTAAAAACTAATGCATACTTTTCTCCGTGCACTAAGGTTATAAGCATTGCTGCAGCAGCTAGCAGACTAACTGCACTGATCTAGTGTATTCGATGAAAAACAGCTGTTTGGCGGCCTTCTGCTGCTTTACAGAAAATTCTACTATACCGATCAAACAGAAATCTTCATTCTCGACCAGACGCTGTGAGGCACAACCTATTCGAGTGGCAAATTCAAATTTGTTGAATGCCTTTACTGTAACACATTGAGTTTAGTAACATAAAATCACACGTAGAAAAATTAATTTTACAGATTTTATTTATTTTATGGAAATAAATTAATAACTCTTGAGAAAAAAATTGTTTGTAAAACGGTTTTTAGTCATATTTTCAGTAAGATTTCTCATGAAATTACTCTGTAAAAAGTGGGTTAGAACAATCCTTTCCACAAGTTTGGCCTAATTAAAATATTTAAAAATCACGATTTTTCAAAAATTTACTTGAAACAGATTTGTTAGTTTTTTGTTGATATCTTCGAGGAAAATTTTTTTAGCCAAAAACGGCTTTCAGGACCATATTCTACAGACTATTAACTATGAAAAAAGTGAATAAAAAAAATGGGTATTTTCAAAATTTTAACACTGTCATAACCCCTTAAACAATTTGACTGAGGAGGAAAATCGAACACGCGCACACCTCCTACACGACTTTTACCTGAGACCCACTATCCCCGACGTCGACCATTCACATATCAAGAATCTACATGGTGAGCTGGTACCAGCAGTGTTCGACCAGCACAATCCGGTCGACAATCTTCGAAATCAAAGTAAGTATTTTAATATTTAATATGTCCCGCGTCTAAATAATTTTAATTAATTATAAAATTTTGAATAGTGATTGTCGACATTGAGGAAAGACCCGAACGCGTGCTTTCGGAGAGCTTTTTTATGCACCACATGCTCGCGAGCGTCGTTGGCTAGCTAGCATATGGCTAGCTCAGGACTCGAACGCTCGCGAGTTCTTTTTGGACATGACGTGCGAGGAAATGCGGGATATCCTCGAGCGTGTGCACGATGGCTGTCGCAGTCCTATTAGTATAGTCTTATTATTATTAGTATTATTGTTATAGTCGTAGAGTAAAATTTGTATTTGGTATTTTTTACATAGCTGTTGTCCGTAGCAACCTCGATCAGATTCCCGAGTCCTATGCTGAGGATGAAGTAGAGGTCCTACAGGTGGGGGAGAGTGTTCGAGACGAAGAACAAGAAGAAGATGAAGAAACGCCCGGTTTCGTTTTAATTTCGCGAGAATCGGCAAATTCCGAGAGACTCGGAATGTGCAGCGAGCGTCTCATTATTAAATTAACCGAGCCCCCTAATGACAGCGATCCATACGAATCGCTCCAGATGGCTACAAACGAACTATACACTTTTATTGTTCGTTTATCTGATAGTCCTCATGACTATATCACGAGTTACATTTCGAGCGACTGCTTTTTTAGGGGACCCGGTTGGTTACGCCCTCGTTTGATACGAAATTTCGATCCGGAAGATATTTTCATAGTGCTCTTCGAAATCAGTCAGCACTACGCGGATTTATACATAAATGATAATTTAATTTTAGATTTAAATATAGTCAGGGGTGTCGTAGGTGGTGTAACGTCTTACGACGTTATCTATTTTGATTTTGAACTATATAATTGATGGTTGAAAATTGATAATTTGGCGAGTTGGAAAAGACAACAATTTTTTCAAAATTCAAATTACAGCATTGATTATGTCAATGGCATGAGTTTCGCTGATTGTCTCACTTTCAAAAGGAAGAGCTCAGCTAACGCTGAGCTTACGAAACGCAGACTAAGCGTTATACTTTTGAAAGGTCGCGATATTGTATGTAGGATTATGAAATGTTTAATAATTAATATTTAATACTGTTGTAAATTTGTAAACTGAGTTTAGTGCTTAAAAGAGATGCAATGCTCTCAATTAGGCAGTCAGAATTTTATATCGACTCCATACACGCCGGTTTCTATTTTTTGTACTTCAGTAAGCATTAAATAAATATAGTAAAATCAGTAATAATCTTCTGGTTTTGAAATTATTATTGGATTATTAGCGTTCTGCTGCACCCAATTGCTAAATTTACGCACAAAAAGGTAAGTGATTAATCATTTTTAATGCTTTTATAATTTAATTCGTGAAAATCGGGTAGTAGCTCGTAGCCACAAAAGGGTTATAATAATTCCTGTCTATAGGCATTGGGTTGAGTAGTCAGGACATAACAGTGGAAAAAATACCCGCTGGCTACTATCTTATTTAGACGCTAAAAAAAAGCGGTCGATTATCACGATCGACAACGACGACAATTTGTGTTTATCACGCGAGTTAGCCGTCAGTTTGGCGTATCTGCTGTTACAAACAGATCCGTCAAACGAAAATTCTGTAAAAAATTGGAAACGTGCTTGCGACAGTCTATCGAGAGCGCAAAGGTTTTATGCGTTAGACCTTTTGAGAAACGCAAAAACTCCCTCTCCTACCCCCTCTCGCTATCCGCAGCCACAGTGGCTCTCTCTCTTTCTCTCTCTCTTCCAGGACCATATGGCGAGGCAGGCCTTGGTCACGTGGTGCACTCCCTCATGACGTCACTGTTCTACGTGTAGCGAGTGCGACTGGTGGGGGAAGCCCTGCCGTCTGGGGGAACACCACGTGACCACCACCCCCCGGTCTGTCTCGCTATACGGTCCTACTCTCTACTAGCGGTATTGCTTGAAGCAGAGATCAGTGGGGAGATGCGCAACGCTGTAGTCGTCGGCGCGGCGATTTTGAAGGCTGCCGAGCTAGCTGTCGAGTTGTGACGTACCATATGGTGCGAACCAAAATTCACAGCAATGTGAGAATCCTTTACTAAAAAAAAAAGGTGAAAACTCCTCGGAAAGCAGATATAGCAAACTGTATGTGTACTGCGAGTCTACAGCAGCTACAGTGTCTTGTTTCCGAGCTCTGCTCCGAGAGACGGTTTCGAGATTTTCGTTCACTCGGCCCTCGGACAGCTACCTGAAACTCCTTCGAGCTAATCCGTTTTATTGCGGTCTTATTGTTGTCATCTTTCAAAAATAAAATTTTTAAATAAACAATTTTAATATATTTAATAACTGTATAATAAAACGGCATTTTTTTTTAATAACAAGGAATTTTGAATGCAAACAATCGGTTAATTTTGACTAACTTTATTAAAAAGTATTCTAGATTTTCCGAGAGATTTTCTTACGGGTTAGTATTTATATAATAACATAACATTAAATTAAATAACATTATATTATATAAAATACGTGATTTTTTCAATGTTTCTTTTTTTGTTAGAAATAATAAGTATTTAATTATAAGTAAACATAAATATAAAACCGCTAAAATGTAAAAATAATTATATTACTTGTACATAGCTAGCTATTATTAGTTATCTCTAATTGAAAAATTTGTAAATAAGATTAATTAGTAAAAAAGTGTTGCGGTCCTATGAGAGTAAAAGTTTTAGTAAATATGCCTATCTTTCGCCAGGAGAGTCCCACGCACGGGGAAATTCGCACAATTCCTGTCAAGGTGCATTAAGCATTTCTTTCACTCTTTGGACAAACAAATAAACAAAAAAAACATTGAAAAAATCACGTATTCTATAATATGTATAACATTATTTAATTTAACGTTATATTATTATGTTAATAATAGCAATAGAAATAGTAAGAAAATCTAAAATATTTTTTTAATAATGTTAGTTAATATTAACCAATTTTTGTCGTTCAAAATTCGTTGTTATTGGAAAAAAATGCCTTTTTATTATACTATTATTAAATATATTAAAATTGTTTATTTAAAAATTTTATTTTTGAAAGATGACAACAATAAGACCGCAATAAAACGGATTAGCTCGAAGGAGTTTCAGGTAGCTGACCGAGGGCCGAGTGCACGAAAATCTCGAAACCGTCTCGGAGCAGCGCGGAAAGAAGATACTCGCTGCTGTGCTTTCTACCCCCTCTTTCTACCTGCTTTCCGAGGAGTTTTCACCATTTTTTTTAGTAAAGGATTTTCACATTGCTTTGAATTTTGTTTCGCACCATATGGTACGTCACAACTCGAGAGCCGGCTCAACTGCCTTCAAAATCGCCGCGCCGACGACTACAGCGTTGCGCATCTCCCCACTCATCTCTGCTTGAAGGTTTTATTTAGGTTTTGCAACCTTCAGGCAATATTCCTGCAGGATTGAAGGTTATATGGGTACTTACCGGATTATTTGGGATTTATAAAAAATTTAGGAAGTGATTTTTTTTTCAAAAAACTACATTTTCCATCCATGTTTACCATAGATGTACAAAATTTAATGCCATATTCTAAAAGATCATTAAATTTCCTTTAAAAGTATGTCTACTGATTACCACTTTATCTTTACTGTTGGCTTTTAAACCAGTAGCATTTGAAAAGTATATCTGTAATGAAAGAATTTTCAGTTCAGAGTACAATCATTTATTGCATATATAATAGAAAAATAAAAACCATAGTTTCTTTGAGAAAGAATTCTGCTACTCAATTAGCAGCGGTTTTATTATTTATGAAACATCGAAAAAAAGAATGATATAATTTTAAATTATTTCACCCTCCTTATCCACTGCCTCGGGAAAATCGATAAATTCGTCACAAAGACTATTCACAAACTATACTAAGGGATATAATCAAAAATAGATTTTATTATTTACACAATAACACATTTATTATTTATGATCAGCAGTTATATTTTGATTATGATATTTAATCCAAATAGGCTACAACTTTGCCTTAAGTAAAAAGCGAAAAATAAAATAATCATATGTATCTTATCCAAAATTTAATGAACGCATATTCTATTTAGGCTCCCATAAATGACTATTATCTCAAAAGTTTCAGGTTCAATTGCTTGTGAAAAAAATTGTTGTTAATTAGATGAACCACAAAAATAACTAAACAAAATTAATAACAATAAACAATGTTTAATAAGTATAAAACAGATCATAAATTTAAATACTAAATAAACCAATTATTAGTCACTTAATTTTTTTTAGCATTGCAGAAAGTGTAATACAATGTAGTGAACTAATGCACAACAAGAACAAAGTTGCCATATCACTTACGTATATTATATATGGGTGATTTGCAGAAAAGTGGTATGTGGCGTGTTGCTACCCCTAACACTGCCGTATTAAAATTTTCTTGAATCGTCAGGTACACAAAAATCTTCTACTAAATGTACTTAACAAATGAGGATATATACTTAAGTCATTCTATTAAGCGTGCATTAATGGTTGCTGTGAATATCACTAAAATATCACTTGTGCGACAAGTCCCCAGAGAGAATGTTGGTAATCAAAATAATGTAGGACTTCATATGTGCAATTAAGCTTCGACTAACTAGCACAATTTTTCAAAGGGGGATATTATTTAAAATTTCCGCTATTAATATTTCTACTATTTAAAATATATAATAAGACTCTAATATATCTGTGGCTTGCAGGAAGAACCACTTAAATGACTTTTTGTGAAAAATTTTTTTATGTCGAATTGAAGGTGCTCTTAATACGCTTTTTCATTGTACAATAATAGTATTTCCGAAATGCACAAATATTTTAAATGCCAGCCAATTGTATAATCACTTAACTGCGTCTCTCATAAAAATGTTACCGCAGAACCACTTAAGTGCACTCGTTTTTTTTATTTTTGTGCGCGATACACCGTATGGAGTACATTAAAGCTGTATTATATATATCTAATTGCCTATACCGATATATTCGTCGGTTTTTTAAAATTTTTTACAATTTTTTTAGTGTTTTGAAATTTTTCAAAAATTGTCAATTTGCAAAAACAAAATAATTGCTGGGATCACTATGATAAAATTCGTACGTATTCCTTAGCTGATTCTAAGAACTTATTACTCTTGACAATTTTTTTCAAAAACGCGTGGTTTCTGAATAAAAAATACGTAAAAGTCTTCGTAAAAAATTTTCAATGATAATATGCGAGGTTCAAAATCAACCCCCAAATCACGTATCTTTTAGGTTTGGACATTTATTCCATTGGTTAGAGGGGTTCTAGATACATTGCAAAAGAAAACGTTCTCTTGAAATCTTGAATTAAAAAAAAATTGTGGAAAAACCATGCTTTTTTCCTTTAAACCAATTTTCTCATTGTTAAGAACAATTTTCAAAAAGTTCAATTACACCATTAGAAAGGGAATGAGTTAAATTTTAAAAATATGCCCCACCCGAATTTTTTTAATTGCAAATTGCATTAGTTACGAGCCCTCAAAGAAAGTGACTGCATAACCACTTAACTTGAGTAATTTATTTAGCTTGCACGTCGAGAATGAAACTATTTACAAATGTAATACTGCGGTTGTATTTGTATTAAATACCTAATCAAATGAGCCAATACTTAGATCTTTTATCTGACATTTCGATCTTACGTATTACTCCAAACATTGAAATTGCTTTTTCTCAAAAACACGAAAAAGTCACTTAAGTGGTTTAAAAATTTAATTTTCACATTTTGAATTCTTGCTCCTTTTTCTGGCCAATATTGCCAAGCTGATCGCTGACACCACCAGAGTTAATGCTATTAGAAAATTTGGGCTAAACTGTAATTTATTAAGCCAATGTTTCATTGTCCTCCATAAGTGTTGCATCACCATCTGGTGAGACTATGAATTAGCGTTGTCTGTGATTTTGTTAGTACGCTGGTCAGTAGCGGCAGCTCATAGTCTGTTTTCAATGTTTTAAGTGATTTTTGTATTTTTTATTAGTCCTAAAGAGGAGCCTGGTGAGGCTTGAAATGTTGGCTCAATAAAATACAGTATAGCTCCAAGAGATGCATAGTCCTTTTTTAATATCCTTGTCATCCAGCAATAGAAGCATTATTAACAAATTAATGATATTAGACCTTTGCAACCTGAATTCAAATTTTTCCATGCAAATTGAATTTTGTAGTATTATAGTTGTAATGATTTTTTTGCACTAATTTAATGTGGTAAAAAAATGTCACCTCCATAGCACTAGTTACTGCAGTGGTAAGTAATTTATTCATTACTTAAATATGGTAAAAATGTTGTAAGTGAACGTGTGTAAGTGAATATGGTAAAACCTATATAAGTATTTAAAAGAAAGCTTATTTATCTTGTAATAGCTTTTCACACCATGACAATTAGTCAGAAAATCTTGTTCGTGGCAACCCGCACAGTCCATATGCCAATTTTATAAGAATAGTTTTAATAACAGTTGTAGCATTTTCCGAATAAACTGTTTGGTTATACATCAAATAATAAAATACCATTATCAGTTGCCTCTGTAATGATTCTTTTTTTTTATTTGGATAGTGAAACTTGACATTTTCATGCAAATCACTTCTATATGTTTTTGTTTATTTTATGAATAGTGAATGACAATTTTTTTCATTGCACAATTTAATTTTATAATTAATACAAATTGAAAAAAATGAATATGATATCCACTATAAGTCCTGGTTATTTCAACAAGGAATAAGTAATCATAAAAATAAAGTGACTAAATTGACTGCAGTGAAATTCAGCATATAGCATGATTTTTAATAATTGTCATAAAAATACTGGATAAATTTATTTAATTTAAATAAAAAAATTACATCTCTAAAATTAAATTAAAAAATAGAAAATGTTATTTATTTGTACTAATATACAACCATAATACTTACAATCAATATTACAAATAGAAATGATAATATTACAAATGCAAATAAAACAAAACACAACTATTTATGAAATTTTAGATTTAAGCCATAAATAAACCTAAAATGTTTATTGCGAAAATGAAGTTTTATTATTAACTTCTGACAAATACTTTCAAGTATACTTTTATTTATTACAAATCAAACATAAATTGCGCAAAAAAACATTGTATAATATTGTACTGTATACATTTGTACATTAAAGTGACAAAATATATTACACTAAAAAACCAAACACTGGCGTGATAACATGTTAACAAGTGTTATTTCTACAGTGTAACGTTCGACATTCTCCTATCGAATTAGACCATTTTTATTGAAGATTATTCTTTATTTCAAATAGCATAAAACCTGTTATTCGTAACTGAAGTACATAATCCTTATAAGATGTGTAAGTAAGGAGCGAATAGGCTTCTTACAAGATTATTACTGATATAAAAACACGAGCAGAGTAAAAAATTTTGTATCATTTCAAAAATTGGCTTGCATGGCATTTCATAGATGATGGGATGTACATGGTACCCATTAGCCTAAATGTGAATGTGGCATCTATTATTTGTACATCATACGGAGGCTTGAGCCACCTATAGACAACAAAAATTAAGATAAATTACAAATTAATTATGTACATATCTATTTATATTTTAGAGTATAAAAAATACGCTACGGTATTTATCGTAACGTACTAACCGTGCGTCGTAGACTCAACTATTCAGCCTTAAGGCATCGTACAAGTTAACATGAATCCAATCACAAATCAGCGTTAAACGGACACATTTTTCCCTATCAATTAAGAAATGCCTATGTCCGTTTAACACCTGATCGCAATTGGCTATTCCTGGCCATTCTTCGATCTTCCTTTTTACATATATATACTATGTAACTAAGTTCACCGTTTAGAATAATGTTGATATTGGCAATTGACATCTAAAGGTCTGCCTATACACGGAGATACCAGACGTTGGGTGTTGAGTACCATATGTACCATCAGTCCGCGTGTTTCAGAACTTTCCGAAATTCTAGGCGTACATAATAATTTTACAATAATTTTACAGGGAAATTCATACTGCGTAAATTTCCAGGTTATATACTTTTTGGATATCTATAGCGCAGTTGCCAATTTTATCTTTATTTATGTTTAGAAATTGACTTATGGTACCGCGGTACCTGGTACTCGAAGTCCGCGACGTTTAGTACCTCGATGTAGACAGTTCGTATGTTTGAATATGTTCCGACTTTTTGAAGTGATAACTTCTTATGGCTCGCCTGAGGGGTAACTAAAAAGTAACGAAAAAGCGTTCCCTCGACCACATGTTTTCCGTCAAAAAAAATTGTATGTATAGGTATATAGCATAGGGAAAGCGTGGAAAGCAAAAGAGGGGAAAAGGAGAGAGAGCGAGGGGAGTGCAGCGATCCCCACTACCGATAGTTTCTATGCAGTGGACTTAGAGCAAGACCTAGCTTCTCTATCTCTGTTCTCTATACTGTATGTCCTCTCTATACTCCCCACTCTTAGGCCCTTCTGGGCCCTTGTAGGCGCTGTATACAGTATACAGCGTTCAGGGCTTTCCCTCTGTATATGTATGTATGCGTGTGTAGGTGTACTGTGTGTTTCTGTCTCCTCTGCCTCTATACATATATAGGTATACTTTGCGAGTATACTTACACACACACACACACACACACACACACACACACACAGATTATATTATATATATATATATATATATATATATATATATATATATATAGGTGACACGGTAGGCCTCACACTTGAACCACGATCTTTCGACAACTCTCAATGAATAGTCCATCAAATGAGGAATCCGGCAGACTTTTCCTTTTTTCAATTAAACAATTATTTAACCGCCCACATCGACTTTAGTTCGACAATGAGAAATAACCTGGCTAAAGCATGCACTATTACTTTTATTAATATAACTTGCAAAATATGCATTTTTTTCGATTTTTCTTTTCTCTAACGAAATCAGAGCAAAAAAATACATCGGATAGAAAAAGTTTCATGCCAAAAAAATAAGAATTTTCACACCAAACAGGTGCATTTTTGGTGTGAAAATGCCAGTTTTTGAAGTCCATTTAACGTCCCTTGCGCTGCTTCTACAGATTCGAAATTTGGACATAGTATTCTGGAACTCATCAAAAAGTGGTAACGAAAAGAATTTTGCACATAACTTATTAATAACCATGGAAAAACTCAACTTAAAGTGACAAGCTTCGTTTGGAAAAAGTGGGTGAAAGCTGTAAACTTTTTTTGGCTTAAGCCCGGTTATGGTACTTAACTCCCTCGCTTGCACGAAAACACATGGTCGCCTGCTTTCGTCGTTCTAGCTTTCGAGACACGTGGCCGCCTACGGTCATCGTTCTTGGATATTCAATGCATATTTAGAATAATTATAAACTAATTATTGACATTGAAAAAATTTATAAATAATTTATAAATAATTTATAAATAATTTATAAAAAATTAATAGGTATTTTATAAATATTTTATAAATAAATTATAATAATTTATAAACAAATTATAACAATTTATAAGTAATTTGCAATAATTTATGACAATTTATAAATAATTTGCAATAATTTATAATAATTTATAAATAAATTTTTAGAAACGGTTAATGGGAAAAAAAATTTTTTAATCATTCTTTTTTTCATTTATTTACATTAAATATCTAAACAATATTAAAATAATATAAGAGTAATATTATATCAGAAGCAGGGTATGTTTTCGATAGACACCACACAAAGCAATATAAAGTACTTTACAATAACAAACTATGGCCAAGCTCTGAGCTATATATGTTAAATAACAAAAAAGTTAAGAATTTTTAAAAAATTCCGTTTTTTCATGCTCTCTCCGCTTTTCAGCGCTGAAAGACGAAATTTGTATACTCCGAAAAATCGTAGCTGTTTTGTTTATTAAGTTTTAAAGCTGAAACTTTGATCAACTGATTGAACAAACAAGTACTTCATGTGTGCAAAAAGTGAAAACCGTATCATTATTAGTTTTTGCACTATCGCTATTCGAATTTTGGTTCTCAATTTACGCCGACCGCGCAAGTATACTAAAAAAAAAGAGAAAAAGCGATTCCACTTAAATAAACAATCCTGAAAGGCTCGTTTTCTGCACACATTAAGTACTTGGTAGTAAGAATATATTGCCAAAGTTTCAGCTTTAAATATTAAATAGCAATAAAGTTAAGAATTTTTGAAACATTACGTTTTTCCATGCTCTCTCCGCTTTTCAGCGCTGAGAGACGAAATTTGTATTTTTCGAAAAATCGTAGCTGTTTTGTTTATTAAGTTTTAAAGCTGAAACTTTGATCAACTGATTGAACAAACAAGTACTTCATGTGTGCAAAAAGTGAAAACCGTATCATTATTAGTTTTTGCACTATCGCTATTCGAATTTTGGTTCTCAATTTACGCCGACGCAAGTATACTAAAAAAAAAGAGAAAAAGCGATTCCACTTAAATAAACAATCCTGAAAGGCTCGTTTTCTGCACACATTAAGTACTTGGTAGTAAGAATATATTGCCAAAGTTTCAGCTTTAAATGTTAAATAACAAAAAAGTTAAGAATTTTTGAAACATTACGTTTTTCCATGCTCTCCCCGCTTTTAAGAGCTGAGAGACGAAATTCGCATTTTTTGAAAAATCGTAGCTTTCTTGTTTATTAACTTTTAAAGCTGAAACTTTGATCAAATAATTGAACAAACAAATACTTCATGTGTGCAAAAAGCGAAAACCGTATCATTATTAGTTTTTGCAGTATCGCTATTCGAATGTTTTTGTAAAGTATTATTTTTGGTATAAATTGAGCATCAACATTCGAATGGCGATAGTACGAAAACTAATAATGATACGGTTTTCGCTTTTTGTACACATGAAGTACTTGTTTGTTCAATCAGTTGATCAAAGTTTCAGCTTTAAAACTTAATAAACAAAACAGCTACGATTTTTCGAAAAATACAAATTTCGTCTCTCAGCGCTGAAAAGCGGAGGGCAAGAGTCTGATCAAAACGTTAATTTTTTGATTGTAACTTTGCTATGATAGATACACTAAAGTCAAATTTTTTGGGATTGACATTTCAGAGTGAAATTAGTGCAATCATTTTCCGCTTTTGCAAAGTACAGTTGTTCTAGAAATGCCATTCAGTGCAGAGCGGCAGCCATTGATACAGGAATTCGTTTTTCACGTGAGACTCGTTTGTTCAATCTTTGAACGTACAGCTTTAATTAATAAACAAAACAGCAAACTTGTTTCGTAAATTGATGCGTAGCTCTCAAGCGCCCCTGGTGAAATTTGAGCATGAAACTACTGAGTAGGCTAGCCACTGGGTAGTGCCCACTGGGCAGTTCTAAGAAGCGTCACTGCCCAAGCACTGCCCGAGCACTGCTCAATAACCAATCGAATATTTTGTCGGATTAAAAAGTTTAATTATTAAAAATAACTGATGCATTTAAATCCTAAATATTATTTTTAATTAATCTACTAAAATTCGCAATATGCAATTGATAATTTATTACAATATTTTATTGTTTATTTAGTCAATAGTTATAAAAGTTAAAGAGTCATAACTTTTTAAAATGATTTAGGATTTCTGATTACAAATCAAAAATTAAGATTTATCAAATAATTTATTTAAACAATTTATTTAGCATTTTTTCTAAATTTCTTTTAAAAATTATTTTATTTTGTTTTCATAGAATTTGAGAATATTTGTAAAAAGTTTATTACAATTTATTTGAGACGAAAATTGCGATTCGAGCTTCTGAGTCGTTGTTCTAGCTCTGTCTTGAAAATGAGAATGTCTTGCTCTTATTTGATCGCCGCCGAGATCGAGGCCTTTCGAACTATTCAAAATTGTCAGAAAATTGTCATTCAAGTTGCGTTTTAATTGTTGAAAAATTGTGATCTATATGAAAATATTAAATTTTCGTAAATGTGTATATTCGATAATTATCGAATTTCTCTTGTGCGACATCTGACCGCCATAAAAGGATTAGCTCGGAAGGCCTCGGTCTCGGTGGCGATCAGGGGTATGTTTCCAAATGATCTGCTATAGTAGCAGTAAGTACATCTGACAACGTTGCAGCACCTTCCTAGAACAGTTTGTATCCATTTTTGCAGACGAGGTTGGGATGCTCTATACGACATCAATACCGGGCAATTAATATGCAACGTTGTCAAATGTACTTAAGGGCATTACGGGCAGATCATTCCGGAACATACTCCAGGTAGGAGCAAGCTCTCATTTTCAAGACAGGGCTAAGAAAACTGCTGGAATCGCAGTTTTCATCGACGGAATTCCCCGCTTTAAGACAGTCGTTCGCAATGTCTGCACACTGAATGCTTTATACCTGCATATACCTGTACTGGTAGTATACCTGCATAGTAGTCTGGCGAGCTCCGAACTAATCCATTTTATGATAGCTCTATAATTGCCTACTTTCAAATTAACATTTTTAAAAATAAATAATTTGTTTACTAATCAACTGTATAATAACACAGCATTATTTATTAAAAACAATAAATTTCGAACGGAAAAAATTGATTAATTTTAAGTTCCTATGAACAAAATTTAATTGTGCGTGTGCGCGTGCGTGCGTGCACACGCACAAGCAGAGATGAAGTATAAATATGTAAAATATTTTGTAAGAAAATACTTAAAAATTGTAAAATTATTTGAAATAGCATTTTGTACCCAGTTCCAATTCAGTGTTTTAGAAAGCAATATTTTATATTCAATTTGAGTGTTTATTGCAAAATTATTTAAATAATTGGTCAAAAAATGTTTATTTTCAAAACAATTGATTTTGTGAAAAAAATACGAAAAAACACTTTAGTACTAATATTAGTAGTATTTAGTTCAGATTATTGCCAAATTATTTAAATAAATTATCAAAAAAATGTTGAATTTTGAAAAAAAGTATCAATCAATTTCGTGAAGAAAAATATGAAAAAACTTAATAATTTTTGTAAATAATTAATTTTATTTAAACAATTTATTTAAACAAATTATTTAAATAAATTGTGACTGTCAATGTAGTATTGAGTGATTCCGTTCAAGAATTAATTATATTCACAAGATTTCATTCTAGAAATAATTATAATTTTAAAATAGAAAATAAACAATAACTTTGTTTACTCTGAAGACTATATTGAACATCATAGTCTTTATAACATTCAATGTTTAAATTTGAATACTGCTTAAAGCATACAATATTGTATCAACATTTGGCAGCTTTGATTTTTTATACTGTTTAATCCATAATAAATAGTAAAAAACGTTTACGTAATGGTTCAAAATAATTTTTTTAGTTTTTGTTTAAATTTTTTCATTACTTTGTGCGTAAAAATCTTTAATTATTACTGTTTTTTTATTAATAATTTGATGATCAATTCTTAAGCAGTGCGCTACAGAAAAATCTGACGAAATTCACCGTGCCACTCGCTAGTGACTGCTGAAATAACTGCCCAGTTCCTTTTGAACTGCGCAGTCACTGCTTAGAAACTGCTGAACGTTTCTACCAGGGCGTGAAAAGCAGAGAGAGCATGGAAAAACGTAATGATTCAAAAATTCTTAACTTTTTTGTTATTTAACATTTAAAGCTGAAACTTTGGCAATAGATACTTACTAACCCAAGTACTTAATTTATGCAGAAAAGGAGCCTTTCAGTATTGTTTATTTAAGTGGAAAATCGCTTATTCTCTTTTTGCTTAGTACAGTTGTGGGCGTAGATTGAATATCAACATTCGAATAGCGATAGCGCAAAAACTAATAATGATACGGTTTTCGCTTTTTGCACACATGAAGTACTTGTTTGTTCAATCATTTAATCAATCTTTCAGCTTTCAAAGTTAATAAACAAAACAGCTACGATTTTTCGAAAAATAAAAATTTCGTCTCTTAGCGCTGAAAAGCAGAGAGAGCATGGAAAAACGTTATTTTTTAAAAATTCTTAACCATTTTGCTATTTAACATTTAAAGCTGAAACTTTGACCATAGTTTGTTATTGTAAAATACTTTATATGTGCAAAAATGAGCCTTGCAGTATTATTTATTCAAGTGAAATCGCTATTTCATTTATTCTACAGTATATTTTGAACAATATTAATAATAGTACAAGATTTTACACAAAAAGTAAGCTATATTTGCTATAAATACCACACAATGCCTTCTTAAATGATTCTAAACAATATTTTTATGAATACATTTATTTATAATCTAATTTTTTTATTAATATCATAAAATAATGGATTTTATAAACATTATATTTAAAAACTTAACGATTTAAAGAAGTAAGGAAGAGAATTTATTGTACTTGTTGGCTTTATCGATCTCTCCGAGGCAATCGTGTAGAAAGGGTTAGAATAAAAAGGCCCTTTTCTTATATCGTCAACGTTTCGGCGAACATTGTCGCCCTCATCAGGACAACTGTCGAAAGTTTTTATTGTAAATATAAATATAAAGTTACAGAACAATTTTTTAAAAAACAATATTTTTAGAGAACTTACATATCGGAGCTGTCGTGATCTTTGTACATCTCAATGATGTTTTTCCCCCGGCTATTTAATAGCGGGGGACGAGAGACGCCGAGCGACACAGTTATTATTTGTATTGCTCTGTCGGCTAATTTCTCAGAAGTGAGGAAGTAGCCAACAGCCGTCGCTTATATATAATGCGCGCGATTCCTGATCTTTAGCGCGGTTTTGTTTACAAGTGACGTCACACATCACCTCATCTGTTCGATGTACATAACAGAATATATGTATTCACATTTAACTTTTCAGCTGGTAAATCAAGTGTGTGTATACATTATTTAGTTTTTGGGTATCCTCCTTTTTATTTATACCGTTTTTCTGTAAATGTATGTACATCATTTCCGAGATCAATCTTTTATTTAGATTACTCTCCCTGTCTTTAATACGGTAATCTTCGAAATTGAAAACATGGTTGTACTTTTCTTTATGCTCGGAAATGACATTGTCTTTGGATTTCCTATGCTCCTCCACACGTGTACATACATTTCTTTTTGTTTGGCCGACGTATGTGGCAGTGCAGTCATTACATTTAAGTTCGTAAACAACATTATTTTCTAAATGCTTTTCTTTTTTATCTTTACCCTTTACAATAATATTGCACATCTGACTATGTATCTTCGGAATAGTTGTTATGTTGTTACGTTCTCCAAGAATGCTGCACACGCTCATAGAAACCGCCGATGTATGGTATGCCAACGCAATTACGATATGTATTATCCCTTGACCGTTGTTGTGGTTGTCTCGTTGTTTTGACTTGCGACAGTCGTTTTTTGACATATTTATTAATGAACTCAACAGGTAATCATTTTCGAGCAGCAAATTCTTAACAATATTAATGTTTTTCTGATGAAAACATCTACTTGATAACCTTACTGCTCGATCAATTAAATTGTACACCATGGCAATTTTTTGGTTAATCGGATGTTGAGATTTAAAATGCAAAAATCTGCCAGAGAAAGTTGGTTTTGTGTACCAATCAGTTTTTATATTACCTGCTTCATTCACCAATAAAACGTCTAAAAAGCTTATGGATTTGTTTACTTCCATTTCATGTGTAAATTGGAGTCTATTGTTATATGAATTGAATACTCTTAATGTTTCATTTACTTTTGTTCTTGGAATACAAGTGATAATATCATCGACATATCGGAAAAAGAACACTGGTTTATACGTTAATTTCGAAATACATTCCGTTTCGAGATCATCCATGAGAATGTCAGCGAACAGTCCCGAAATCGGAGAACCCATAGGTGTGCCAAAAAGTTGTTTGTAAAATTTACCATTAAACTGGAAGTACGTATTCTCCATAAAAAATATTGGTAAATAATATAAAAAACAGTTTTTCACACAAACTGATACCTGCTTACCGAAAGCATATGGGTTACCAAAAATCCACAAGAGAGACCATCCTCTAAGACCTATAATTTCAGCAATAGGTTCACCAACATATTTTTTATCATTTATTTATTTAAGGTTTTAAAAAATAGCATAGATAAGCCGAACTCGTACATAAAAAATAGCTACGAATTCATAGAAAAAATAAGAAATATAAATATTCCGAATGACCACTGTATTGTCAGCTTAGATGTAAGTCATTATATACAAACATCGACAAGACACTAGTCATGCAAAGCATTGAAAGACGATATGCACAAATAGCGAGGAAGTTGGAAATTCCACTTGATGAAATTTTGCATGCTTGCGATCTGCTTATGGAGAATACGTACTTCCAGTTTAATGGTAAATTTTACAAACAACTTTTTGGCACACCTAAGGGTTCTCCGATTTCGGGACTGTTCGCTGACATTGTCATGGATGATCTCGAAACGGAATGTATTTCGAAATTAACGTATAAACCAGTGTTCTTTTTCCGATATGTCGATGATATTATCACTTGTATTCCAAGAACAAAAGTAAATGAAACATTAAGAGTATTCAATTCATATAACAATAGACTCCAATTTACACATGAAATGGAAGTAAACAAATCCATAAGCTTTTTAGACGTTTTATTGGTGAATGAAGCAGGTAATATAAAAAACTGATTGGTACACAAAACCAACTTTCTCTGGCAGATTTTTGCATTTTAAATCTCAACATCCGATTAACCAAAAAATTGCTATGGTGTACATTTAATTGATTGAGCAGTAAGGTTATCAAGTAGATGTTTTCATCAGAAAAACATTAATATTGTTAAGAATTTGCTGCCGAAAATGATTACCCTGTTGAGTTCATTAATAAATATGTCAAAAAACGACTGTCGCAAGTCAAAACAACGAGACAACCACAACAACGGTCAAGGGATAATACATATCGTAATTGCGTTGGCATACCATACATCGGCGGTTTCTATGAGCGTGTGCAGCATTCTTGGAGACGTAACAACATAACAACTATTCCGAAGATACATAGTCAGATGTGCAATATTATTGTAAAGGGTAAAGATAAAAAAGAAAAGCATTTAGAAAATAATGTTGTTTACGAACTTAAATGTAATGACTGCACTGCCACATACGTCGGCCAAACAAAAAGAAATGTATGTACACGTGTGGAGGAGCATAGGAATCCAAAGACAATGTCATTTCCGAGCATAAAGAAAAGTACAACCATGTTTTCAATTTCGAAGATTACCGTATTAAAGACAGGGAGAGTAATCTAAATAAAAGATTGATCTCGGAAATGATGTACATACATTTACAGAAAAACGGTATAAATAAAAAGGAGGATACCCAAAAACTAAATATGTATACACACACTTGATTTACCAGCTGAAAAGTTAAATGTGAATACATATATTCTGTTTATGTACATCGAACAGATGAGGTGATGTGTGACGTCACTTGTAAACAAAACCGCGCTAAAGATCAGGAATCGCGCGCATTATATATAAGCGACGGCTGTTGGCTACTTCCTCACTTCTGAGAAATTAGTCGACAGAGCAATACAAATAATAACTGTGTCGGCTAGACTTAGATCATTTATTGCCAATAGTGAAACTGGATTAGCTTTAACCAAGCTCTTGTTACCTTGTTTAGTGGAAGAATTAATTGCATTGCATATCAAAATTTTGGAGTCTGTTGACAATGAATCATCAAACAATGCCAACGCAATTAATTCCTCACCAAGGTACCATAAGTGAGAGTTCATTTTTTTAAGCACGGCTTGCGAAATAGTGCTATTTATTTGGCCGAATTTTGAAACGTTTTTCAAAAACTCTAAGTCCAGTCTTGGAGCTGCCTGGGGAATGTTTGCTGAAAACCAGGGCCTTTGGTAGGCTAGGCAAATAAATAAGCACAAATCGCGCAAGCCGTTCTTTTCAGTGCTCGTAAGATGGAATTGTTCCCTCAAAAAATAAATCTTCAATCTACGCCGACAACCGAGCCGACAACTCTACAAAGCAAAAAGAGAACAAGCGATTCCACTTTAATAAACAATACTGAAAGGCTCATTTTCTGCACAAATTAAGTACTTGGTAGTAAGTATCTATTGCCAAAGTTTCAGCTTTAAATGTTAAATAGCAAAAAAGTGAAGAATTTTTGAAACATTACGTTTTTCGATGTTCTCTCCGCTTTTCAGCGCTGAGAGACGAAATTTGTATTTTTCGAAAAATCGTAGCTGTTTTGTTTATTAACTTTAAAAGCTGAAACTTTGATCAAATCATTGAACAAACAAGTACTTCATGTGTGCAAAAAGCGAAAACCGTATCATTATTAGTTTTTGCACTATCGCTATTCGAATGTTGATATTCAATCTACGCCGACAACCGAGCCGACAACTCTACAAAGCAAAAAGAGAAAAAGCGATTCCACTTTAATAAACAATACTGAAAGGCTCATTTTCTGCACAAATTAAGTACTTGGTAGTAAGAAACTATTGC
>JACCIB010001482.1:0-32654 GCA_018906965.1 Philotrypesis tridentata | reverse complement strand
TGTCGTTAGTAGCGCAGGGAACTGGGAAAAGTCAAGGTCGTTGCCACTGTCGTCGCTGTCGTTGTCGTCGTCGTCGTTTTCTTCGTCGTCGTTGTCGTTCTCGCTCTGTATACCGTCTACAACGTCATAGCCCGTTCTATGAAATCTGAATGCTTTATTACGTTCTTCACTGCAGCAATGACGATCGTAATCTATCACAGCCTGATAAAAAATGTCGCTATTTACATTGAACAAATCATGTCGCCCTTTCTTAGCGACAACGAGTGCGTGCATCCATCTTCGTATTTGATAGGCTCGACGCATAGCACAAAAATCTTTCTTTCCTTCAAATTTTTTGAGGCCCTGAGCGGTGCACACCAAAACGTTTGGAAATAAACTCCCCAGTTCATGAAACGACGGAGCACTGTAATTCTCCAAATTTATAATCCTGCGACCCACCACTGCTTGCAAAAATTGCGTTTTTTCTTGTCCACGCACGTACATTCGACGAGCATTCTTGGTCAAGTTGCACAAGATTCGGCGCAAATGTTTGATCGAAATGTCGCCGTCGAACCATTCGATACCGTGCCGATAAATCGGCAAATTGCAAGGTGCACGAACGATCCAGTGACCGACGATGCGACTCTGTAGAGATATCACAGCCACTTTTTGGGAAAAAATTTTTTATTTATATCCCTGAAGCCTTGAATATCGATCACGTAGTCGGTCATGGTGGCAGCGGTACGACTCGAAGCGAGTGTCTTTCGCGACTGACGTCGGCGACGTACTGAGCGTGTTTTATAACCTGAGCCTTTCATCATATCAGCAAGCTTTTGACCTGCTTTTCTTCTCAAATTTTTACCCGATTCCTTGGCGCGATACTTGAACGACTCTTTCAAACTGGCACCGTTGTTTGTAACGTCGTCCAAAACATTGATTCCAGCGCGCCACCGCCTCTTTTCCTACGGCTCTAGCCCCGGATGCTATGTAAGGAAGAATTCTACGAAACAATCCTCCTAACCAAGCTCCTACTCCTCGTCCTCGTTGATACGTTGAGCCGGAAAAACGTTTCTCACACCTCCACCGACTATTTGCTCGTCGTAGTAGCGAATGTAATGACTCATCGTCCTCCTTCTTTAACGATTACGCCTAAAATGAAGCGTAACCGTCAACGTTCCATATTCGAATGGCATTCGTTCACCGTGCTGATCTCTTATATCTATGATTTTCAAGCGAAAATTATGATGTAAAACTGGAATGTAATGAGGTAGAGCAAAGTGTCTGACAATGTTACTGCCAAATTTATACTTTGCGCTGTCTATGGAAACTATGCGTAATAGAGCAGCCTGAGTATCGCCTACAGTACGAGGCTCGCATATATCTGTGTAAACGTACAGCTGATCGGGGATAGCTCGAGAGAGCGATGCTGGTCTGTTAGCTAAAGTTACAAAGCTATTCAGAGGCGAGGTTATAAAGGTTTCCTTCTGTCGACGTATTTCGGAATCTTCAAAGCCGAGAATACGACGTAATTTTCCGTTGAAAGTTATGTAATGCGGATCTGAACAAGAGCACTTACGACGTAGTATGTAATACCCTTTTTGAAAAGGTGCCACTTCGAGGCGTAGATGATCGTGAAAAGTGCTAGTTTTGTTTATCTCGTCGATTAGTTGTTCAACATCGCTATATAGACCATGCGAGAAAAATCGCATTTGTTCTACATCTGTCTCCTTTGCTCTGAAAGCGTAGAATGCTTCAGCCTCTTGAATGTGCATGACGGTACTCGGAACGTGAATTTCTACGAGAGCTACAGACCAATTACCACTCAATGTAATTTCACGCGAGAGTTGAGTCGTAAAACAGCCAGTGGTGTTATCGCTATAATACAACATGCTGCTATTACTCGGCAAAACTAAATAAAAATCGCTGGTATCCATCTTTATTTTCTTGTCTAAATTTTTTCGATTTCCGAAGCTTGAACCCACGTGTTAAACTTGTCTGGATATCCCATCCACTTGACCAACGTCTGTTTCTTCGAGCCACGCCCTTTTGTACGAACTATGCGCTCAATGTGGAATCGCTGAGTTTCGGCCATGCGACTCGCACCGACGTGAGCCAGTTCCTCGAGATAGAAAGAACCGTCAATTTCCTGACCATTCAAGTCTTCGAGAATAAATGTTGGCAAATTCTGCCTACGCGAGACATGTTTAATCTTAAAAATTTCTTCGCTAAAGTTTTTCTCGTAACCCTTCTCGAATGTATTTTTAGCGACTAATGCGTACGTAGGATCCCGGCTTGTATTTATTCAGAGCAGCGGACGCCTTCTTATAGCGGTACTTGAAAGTCGTTTGCAAGCGAGAGCGCTTTTCCAAATTTTTTCGAGCTATCTGAGCATTGTATATATTCACATCGCATGGTCGCATTTTGGTACCACTGTGACGCGTGTGATTGTAAGTATCGATGATTTGCTGTATCACGTCGATGTAGCGTTTCGTATTTTTGTGGAAAAAATATCGCCACATTCTCTCGCGTATAGTACGATTTAGTCTCTCGACTACAGATGCCTTGATATCGGGGTTCCGAGCAGTACGAAATTTAATGTCGTTTTTTTTCAGAAAATCTTGAAACATCGAGCCGACAAATTCTTTCCCCGACTGTACCAGGACGGGGACACGCCCTTCACAGCGTGCTAGTATACGCTTGAAAGCGGCAGTGACGTTTGCCGTTGTCTTATCGCGCAATGGCTCTACCCAAGCTTGCTTACTCAAAACATCTATCACGACGAGTAGGTAGCAGAATCCATCGTTGTGTTCTTTTATATTCGTTAATTGAAACAAATCGTATTCCCATACATCGTCTATATTGCTAACGTTGTAGCTCAAACGTGGAAATCTGCGTTGCACCGGTCTGTGAAGAGTGTACGCATCTTGATTGCTAAGCCACTCGTATATTCTCTCGTTTTCTCTACCGTCAACCTCGCTGAAAAGTTTTCCTTTGCGATTGACGCGTAAGAGATTACGAGCTCCAGCGTAGCCTGCCTCGTGCGATACATCGTAGTACTGTTTATCGTAAGACATTTCTTTTTTTTCTCAGTCACTTACAACTTTTCAAAATTCTAAGCGCATCCACTTCTTTTTAGCGCGATTTCTGGTTAAAACAGACGACGGTTTGCTCTTGGTACAGCTGAGACTGAGCTCCATAAGATCGTCGTCATTACGTTTCTTACATCTGCCGTCGTTCTCTGTAATCTGTGATGTGAATCGACGTTTAACTTTTGTATTCTCAGGTGCTGTCAAAATGTTATCAATTTTCACAATCTCGCTATTTCCAATCAAATTAATCGGTGTATTCACTGTCTTGATAAACTTGGCAAAAGGTAGCCGACCGACGGGTGCTTCCTCCGATTTTTTCTTACGTGTTACAACGTCAGTAATCAATTCTATAATGTTTGAATTTTGAATCGGATGACCATCTATACTAACTCTCCCCGTAACATCCCACTTGAGTCCATTGCCGGCAACTGCTCTCCAGTGTTTCAATAAAAGATAGGCTTTTCGAGCGTGGCTTTTGGGCACGTTGTCCAGTATAAAATCTTCAGACATTTGTGTTGACATGGTCTCTGCTTCATCAATGTCGCGATCACCGCCGTGCTCTGCATTATAGCGTTCCAAGTCTTTGAAAAATATATATCGGCGTAGTACTTGTAAGTAATTTTGACATTTTTCGCGCTCGTCGGTGAATTTGTTCGAATGCAGAATCGTGTGCATTTTCGAGTCTAACCTGGACAGATTGTCGCTGCACGTTTGCATGGAATTTTCGCATGAATCGTTGTTTACCGTTACTGTGGCAGTAGTAGGCACATCTGTAGCAATCGGTACATTCTGCATTCTCGAAAAGACGTCTTCGGGTACGATAATCATCTTTTTTGCGCGATTCATTTTTCCTATTCTTTTTTTAATCGGATTTCACATTGAATAATTTAGACATGAGAGCACCTATTATAGGTGCAAGAAGAATCGGTAGAAAAGCACCACCTTCCTGTACCAAGACTCTTTTCCTTCTCAGCCACTCTTCCGATCTTTTTTTCTCGTTGCGATATTGCCCCGTCAATTTTTTCAATACGTTTTTGTGTTTTTTTAACCGGTTTTTGTGCGTTTTCTTGATCTTGATGATACCTTGCAAAATGTTTAAAGCGCACTCACAGATACAGCGCACGAGTTGTTTATCAGCCGTTTGCAACAGAGCCTTACGCTGCTGACCGTCTGTGTGACAAAGAGCATTGAGCACAGCTACGCATTTTTTGTTAAAATGGCGCCCCACTGGTATGCAGCAAGAAGTGCTATGTCGCGATCTTGTTCTCGTCATAGCTGTAAGCCTACTGTTTAGTCAACGAATCTTACTGACACTTTTTATTGTTAACGAAATTTCGCATACTTGGGTATGTAAGCGTATTGTACTTTATCGCTCGGAAATATACAGGTGCGCACGCGGAACTCGTCAGGAGCCGCCTGAGTCAGATCTAGAAAGAGATACGAGTGAGGACCTCGCGTTGCATCGATGCATGCCTCTTGCAGAAATTTTAGATCTTCGGGATAAATGTGTCGCGCCAAGTGCTGTATTTGAATTGAAGCTAATGTCGCGTTGAGATTTTCCCTGATGAAAAATATTTTGAGTCACCAGGAAAACCGACAAGTTGAGATGATGCGACGATCAAGAAAATAAATCTAAAACTACATGGTTGGACGATTCCCGCATCAAATCGTCGAGAATCAGTAATTTTTTCTTTTTTATTCAAACGAGTAATCGCTACGTTGTGGCAGACCTTCTCGGAATTCGATCGGTACTGCAGATCCCCCTACTTTGAATTCCGTTTGATATGCCTCCTTCCACTCGGTATAGTACAGCAGGACTCGGTCGAAACGCGCGTCGCACATGTGCGGTAAATGTGCGAGAAAATTTTTTATAAATTGACTCTTGCCCGCACCTGTAGGTCCTGCTATACATGCCGTGAAGGGATGTCGCCAGCGCGTATCCATTTTTTACACGACTAAAGCTGATTCGTAAAAAAAACCAACCTTTTTATATCCGAGCGGCGGCGGCGGCGGCGGCGGCGTGCGCGCGCACGCGAATTGACACGCGTATACCTGAACGCGGGTCGCGGTATATAAGCGTATACTTGTACGTGGGTCGCGGCGTATAAGCGTATACTTGCACGAGTGCCGCAGAATCGCGTATACCTGCACGCGTGCCGCGGAGTATAAGCGTATACATCTGCACGCGAGTCGCGGAATATAAGCACATACATGTGTGTTACCAGTCTATGTAGGAAAGACCGTCCACGAGTGCGAGAGAGAAGCAAAGAAAAAAATGAGCCGTCGTTGCGAAGATGTGAAACATGGGAATTAATGCGATAGATATTATATGCGATTAATTTTAATATTTCACATCTTCCAGGCTCATTTTTTTCATTATTTAAGAAATTCAATTTTTAGGTTAAGAGAAGCGAGAGTTTGTATCTTAGATGGGCCTTTGTCGCCAAGATTACATGTATACCGTCTTCAGCAGGAACGCTCGTAGCTTGCGTATTACAATATAGTAAGAACTGCGAGGAAACGGAATACAGGAGAAACCGCAAGTGCGAGAGAGAAACATATAGGAAAATGCACAAGTGCGATAGAGACATAGACTTTCTCTCTGCCCGACCTTTTTTTTGGACTGTCGATGGGCCTGACTCTTTTTTTCTGCCGTTGGCCGAATCTCGAAGGTTAGCAGCGGACTGAGTGGGCTACGAGAAAAAAATTGAGGGATGGAAAGTTTGTCTCCGTCGCACTTGTACATTCTCCTATGTTTGGGGAAACACTTGTAACCTGTGTATATTTATATACAGCGTCAGAGTGCTAGAAAAAAACAGATGTTCGAACGAAATTTTCTGGCCTTCGCACGTTTTTACTCCCTCTGCGGCAAAAGATGTTTCACATAAAAAATACGGCGATACAGCAGTACCTCCAAAAGTATAGCTATACAGTGTACCTACACTTTAAGCGCGGGGAACTTTTTCGGTTTTTTCATTGCCTGTCTCTCTCACTCTTTTTAGGCTTGCGTCCCAGTGTCGTTATGTTTTTTTTTTAAATAATTAATGTATTTAAAAAAGGAATGAGGTGTGGAGGGGATAAAATAATAATAAATATTTTTGTATTAAATTTTTTTCATATATTAAAATATACATTCATAGTGTTAACTAAAATAGAGAAAATCTTAAAACTAACGAATTTTATTTTATTTTACATCATAACAAAATACTTAAAATCTACTAGATTGTTACGATATTTACACATAAATTAAAATAGCTACAGTTAAACAAAAAAAACAACGAATTATTTTTTATTGTAGTATAAATAACTTAAAAATTACTCTACATTAAAAATCCAAAAGGCAGTGATGTCTTATTAGAAACATAACGTCTTTTTTTCAAAACTATTGAGCATGTCTTAAATTCTGGCCGTGTCACAACAGAGTGATCGGCCATCTTACGAATTAAATTAAAATTTATCTTAATATTACTAATACATTTTTCATCGCAATCATTAAAATAATTAGATATCATCCGCTCAACGCTATCAAAATTTATTCTACGCGAATTCTTAAAATTTAACGAAATACTTTTTACTTTACAAGTTTCTACGACCTGGCCAGTCGCAGGAACAATGGCTCTATACCCATAAAATTTCGGGCCTCCCGAAATAAAATGGGTAATATAGCAGCCCTCGCCATGTTCCTCCAACTCGTCAGTCATATCACCGAGTAAAGAGCCTAACGAAGGCCTGTATTCTAACGGATCTCGTGTATTTATACGAAAAATACACGAGTCCGTGTCGTAGTAGAGTGTGCGTTCTCCTAACTTCTCCAGGTACTCATATAATTTCAGCCGCGCCTGAGCAGTTGTATACGCGGCGATGGTGACGTTGGAATATGGTTTGGACGTCACCGCTTCATCGATATGACGCCAATTAACATAAACCAACGTCTCATTTATCGGCAATAGGCTTAATATTTTCTTGTCTTCGGCCAAGAGTAGTTTGAGTAGACACTCCCGTTTTTTTACAACGGTACTCTGCCTCAAATTTTCTCTTTGGCCGAATTTCCCCCAAAAAGAATTTAGTGCGATTTTGGAAACACTGCGCAATCCTTTATTCACGATAATTTTTGACTTGTCGAGCGCAATCCCCTCTTTCTCTTTATAGTTTTTAATGTATGCGTCTTTCGTCTCCTCTGTGACGCACCAGGCCGGGTATCCAGACGCTTCTTGCTTTAATCGCAAGAATGTGTTTATATACTCGGCAAAGAGACCGCCTTCGCCGGTAGCAGGGTCTAGCTGCGTTATTTCATACTGCCATATTACGAATATGTCAGTGATGACATAACCCAGCTCGACCGCTTTACGCAGCTCATCGGCAACCCAGGTACCCTCAAACTCTCTACACCTGGGGTCGTCATGATTGCAGTCTCCCTGCCATGATTCCTGGCAGCAAGTGCGGTACAGGGCAAACAATAAACGCCCATTCATTTTCACAGGTAAGAGAGGTAGCAAGAGATTTCGAGGTGGTAAAATTTTACATTTCACCAGTCCCTCTACACCTTCTAAACTATTTTTCTTACCCGTGAATTGGCTGCACTCATCGCCTATGAGTATTTTTGGGTGGCCGAGCAGAAAACGGCAGAAAACGATAGCATCAAACATGCATTCGCACATTTCTCGAATTTCATAGCCCAGCTCTCTAATACGTGCGACTTTTGCGCACGTAGTCTCAAATAATTGATTGAATGACGCCCCGCGAGCCGTTTTCGTGTCACGGTTATACTTGAAACAGTTTGGACAGCCGTGATTATAACACCCTTGGTATTCAAAAACTATTCCTTTTAACACGGGGTCGACATTTGGTAAGTAACCATCGACTTTCATCCGCTTGACAAGTCGAAATTCGCGCGCTCTCCCCGCATGAATAATTTCGCGTCCAACCTCGCGTTCACACTGCAAAAGCCACTCGAGGGCTTTTTGCGAGTGCGTATCGGCGCGCCTATATCCGTTTGCAGGGATGATACCGATCGTATTATTTTTTAGAAAATTTATCCGATAGAGTTAGGAACAGACCGACGCTATAGTACATGCGTCTACAAAAGGGTCTGTTTTTCCTACCTCTAGGAAAATTTTTCTAAATGCCAGGCACGCTTTACGCAGAATTTCTACGTCGGTGCGACAATATTCTACTATCTCTTTTTTCAAGTCGAATATGTAATTATCGTCGCGGGCTTGGTTGTACCAAGAGAAAAAGGCAGCTCTCTCATGCTCCGACATTGAGTCGACCCCGTAGAACTCGGGATCGGATAACCGTCCCGTGTAGTTGATATTTTCCACCCTGTTAAACAGGTGAGGAAAATATCCCTTTTTTACACTGTCTGGCAGGCCAAAAGTTGCTGGTAACGCGCTCAGCTTCATGTGAAAGTAGCTGAGCGAATCGATGAATTTTGTACGGCCATACTGTAATGACACAATATTTTGGCCGTTCGAAATAACATCTGGCGAAACCTGCGATTTTCGCTCTGCCAGGCGCTTTAAAATAAATTGTGCATCGTACCCACGCGCATTGTGGGCTATGCAAATAATGTTCTCGAAGATTGAGCCTTCTCGAACAGTTAAATTTATCAATTGTTCTACGGGGTCGTTCAAAAATACGTGTTCGCGGACACCGCACGACGGGCACTATTCTGCAATATTTTCACAACCTATGCAGTCAGTGCAAAAAAAAAGTGGGAATGTGCTCAAAAATCGTCTCATCCCCACGAAAGGACGTGTCCTGCCTGCATTCGAAATCGTAAAAAATATATAAATTTTTTCTTTCTTTCGGTCGCGCTACAATAGGCTTCATATAACAATAATCGTTATACCCATGCCTAGTTTTGCAATGCGAACACCAATAAACGCCGCATTCGTGCGTTCCACGTGCAGTATTTATTTGCCTGCTGCAATGCTGGCAGGTTTTTAATAGTCCACAAAGCATCTGGTTTTTAGCTTTATAGCTATCAGATGTTTTGTGATTGTTGAAACAATTATTGTTATAAAAAGCCCTATTGCATTCTGTACAGAGCATCGGAGCGTCGCTCTTTTCGCACACAGGCTTGACAAAGTTTGAACATTTATGATCTTCGAGGTGTTTGTAGCCTTTGCTACAGTGCGTGCAAAAAAAGCTGTTTTAGACGCTCCGAATATATTTTTAATCACATCGTAGTGATTTTCGGAGTACAAAAGGAATATACTCGCGCGCTCGATTCCGCTCCGTCCATCGAAAAATGGGGGATCACCATTACCTAAAGTGCTCGCGTCGTACTACGATACCTATCTCTTTTGCGGCATAGAAAGCTTGAAATCTTTCAAGCTCTCTATAGCCGCAACCACTGTCAGGAATAGGTATTCCCGACTCGCGGATTAATTGAGTGGTTCTACTCTCTTAAGTTCAATTAGTGAAAAGTCACTGCAAAATCAAGGGGCGCGGTAGCGCCACGATGGCAAGTATAAGGTACGTTCAGTACGCACGCCGCCGTCGGGCGCTAGCCAGACCCTATTATACATCTCATAGGCATTGTTCGAAACTTGACTTACGGTTTTTTTCACTTTGACAGCATTATTTGTCACATAGAACTACTCAAACGAAAGCTTGAGACGAAAGTAATAAAATCACATCAGGGTCATATTTTGTGAAATGGCTTCTATTAAATGTTATTCTGAATTGAAAGTTCCGGCTCATGAATTCTCGTCAAAAAAATTGTTCTCCCTGATAAATTGTTTTCCGCCATACGTCATCATGTGTGACGTCAGCGCTATAGATATATACTTGTGTACAGATATGTGGTGCAGACGACGATTGCAATAACACAGTGCTAAGGTATAGATAGATAAGCAAGCAATTTTATCAAGGGGCGCGTTTGTTAATAATTATGTTAAATTCTTTTGTACACAATCGAAAAGCAATCATAAACTAATAGTTCATAATTAGATAAGTATTTAGTTTTATTTTGATTTATATAAATATACAATAAAAATAAAGGATTTGTGAACTGATTCTTTGTTAAAATGTTCTCTTTTATTGTTCAGGTTTTATTAGATTGGAAGGCATACAATTATCAGGATACAAGGAAAAAATTTTCTCGTAATGTGACAAGCTAGTGAAGTGTAAAGTATTTAATGATTTTTCATGCAAGAAAGTTTCTATTTTTCCATGTGACAAACTAGTGAAAGTGCTGTATTTTCATCGTTTAAGTATCGAAGAAAGTTTTTACAGAATTTACAGTCAATGTTTTCCTATTTCCATTGGGAGGTTACGCAACTGTAGGGTTATGTACTAAAGGAATTCCTGTGACAAGATGGTGAAGTGAAAAGTATTTTATTAAAGAATAATTCATTATTAAGTTTAGAATAATAACTGGTACAGAGTAAGCGTGTTCTTATTTTGATTCAAAGATTATGCTACCTACGCCACAAGATTTGATCATTATTAATAGGAAATACATAAGAGATTATAGAAAAGAATTTTCTTGTGATGTGACAAGTTAGTGTAGTGTTAAGAATGTGTCTACGAAAGTTTCTACGGTTGTTGACATAGCTATTCAATATTATTAAATTTTTTCTGTTGTTTCGTGAGAGGTTACAACTCTCAGGCTGTATACGTATATTGAAAGGAATCCGTGTGACAAGCTAGTGAAAGTGTTGTATTTTCATCGCTGAAGTATCGGAGAAAGTTTCTACAAAATTTGCAGTCCATCTGGTCATTACAAATTATCAAGTTCTTTGGACTTCTAGAAGAATAGCTGTCATAAGCGCAAGTATCTTGTAAGTATAAATAATATACACAAGTTTTTAGATTTTATACTGTATATTTTTTAAAAATTATACATTAATTGTGTGGATTCACTCCTTGTGGAGGATCCTCTCCTTCTGGAGCATCTTCTCTGTGAAACACTACTTGTGTTCTTTGCTTGGCCAGGTCCGAGCGTGTCTCTTCTACATTGGACCTGGCCATAAAATTTATGAATTCAGCTAAATTCTTCAGGTTTTGCTGGTAGGGATTCAGCCTCCTTCAATTGTATATTGCAAAAGTTGCAAAAGTGTTTAGCGAAGTCGATTTTCTATGCAATCAGAAGCAATCATCAACTAATAGTTTATATAATTAGATAAGTATTTAGTTTTATTTTTTATAGATATTCAATATAAATAAAGAATTTGTGAACTGATTCATTGTTTAAATATTCTCTGTTATTTTTCAGATTATGAGGTTATGAAGCTGTCAGTTTATATATAGAAGAAGTAATTGTGACAAGAGAATTTTTATTGAAGAAGGTCTGATATTGACATCTGCAGCATTGTGAAAAAATTATATTTTCTTCAGTTTATACCTGTCTAGCAGAAGTGTAAGTTTTTTATTATTATATTTAATCTTCCACGCAAGAAAGTTTCTACAATTGTGGAAGTGCTTATGAACAATTATTAAATTTTCCTATCGTCTCCTGGGAGATAGACTCTTAGGCTATACGTCGAAAGGGATCCTTACAAATAGCTAGTGTGTTTTATTTTCTTGGTTCAAGAATTGAAGAAAGTTTCAACATAGAGAATATTCAGTATAAGGAAAAAATTGTCTTGTATTGTGAGAAGCTAGTGAAGTGTCAAGAATATGCATCGCTCATGCATGAAAGTTTCTAAGTTGTTTAAGTGTATATGAATAATTCATAACTTTTCCTATCGTCTCCTGGAAGGTAGACTCTCAGGCTGTATGTCGAAAGGGATCCTGATGAGAAGCTAGTAAAAGTGTTGTATTTTCATCGTTCAGAATCAAAGAAAATTTATACAGAATTTCCTGTTTATATAATTTTCTTGTGATGTGACAAGTTGGTTGAGTGTTACGATTATATTCAATCTTCCACGCAAGAAAGTTTCTACAATTGTGGAAGTGCTTATGTTAACTTTTCCTATAGTCTCCTGGGAGATAGACTCTGAGGCTGTACGTCGAAAAGAATTCTTATGAATAGATAGTAAACGTGTTTTATTTTCTTAGTTCAGAGAATATTCAGTTTATATAAGGAAAAAATTATTTTCTGTTGTGAGAAGCTAGTGAAGTGTCAAGAATATGCATCGCTCATGCATGAAAGTTTCTAAGTTGTTTAAGTGTATATGAATAGTTCATAACTTTTCCTATCGTCTCCTGGGAGGTAGACTCTCAGGCTGTTCGTCGAAAGGGATTCTTATGAATAGCTAGTGAAAGTGTTTTATTTTGTTGGATTTTAGAGATTATTCAGTTTATATAATAGAGAATATTCTTGCTTGATGCAACAGTAATGTTTTATACAATAATCAGCATGTGTATATTATATACTTACTCCATCAATTTCATGGCTTTAGGGTCTAAATTGTCAGGTGCATAACTATAAAAATCAAAACTATAAGTTCTTAGATAAACTCAATTGTATTGTTTTAGCATGTTAAAACAAGGTTTTATAGCTATAACAGATTTTAAATCAGGCGAAGACCGAAATATTCAAAATGTAGCTTACTTATTTCAATATATTCTTCGCTCTCATTTCTATATGTAGTCATTATTATAATAGTGATTAAAATCTATGGATATTTTACATACATTTTTTAGTACCTTAATACAGTAGTTATTATATATAAGCTCTGGTCTTTGTAAACATGTATTTTTTGCAGATATTTATTCCATTTTTAATGGGACCAAATGGAAGTTGATATTATATATATATTTTATACTTTCTTTGATATTATGGTTTAGCAGTAAATTCAGTATATATAAATTTTATGGCTGTGATGAATAAATATTTAACGATGAAAGTAAATTAGGTTGTCAGCTATAATACAGAGTGTAAATAATAATAGAAAACATTGAACGTAATTCAACACAGTGTACCAAGATAAAAGATGTTGAAAGATTCACAGTTTGCACTTCCAACGCCTTTTTCACATACCCCAAACTCAGTATAAATAGTTTAACGTACCACAGAGTAGTTTAGCATAGGAGTCTGTCAAATAAGAAAACAAGCAAATAGTTAACTTAATAGACAGGCACCCCAAACGCATTATTAATATCCCATATTGGACCCACAAATAAAACTTTCAAACTATAATTTAAAAAAATTAAAGCAACGCACTTGCACGAAGCACTGAGTTCATAAGTATTCCTCTCTTCATGCACAAACAAAACTTGGTCGGCAAAAGTCATTATCAATTCCATAGGCAATAAAACAAATAATTAAGCCAACGCACAAACTAAATTCAATGTGCACAATTATTGAGACCCACTATTTACACATCAAAACTTAGTCAAACCCAGGAAGAGCAATCTGAAAGAGACGGCCTTTGCTCCAAAAGACGAACTCAATCAGATAGGTCTGACATAAACATACACCAATAAGTCCATTCAAATCCATGGAAACAGAGCCAAAAAACACAAAACACTTTAACATAAATTAAATTATTATGTGAATTATCATATATATTATGTGAATTATATTATCATGTGAATTATTATTAAATTATTATGTGTAGGAAAAAAAGTGAAAATAACTATACCATTTTTTGCTTGTTCTTGACAAATCACACTTGAGATCCACAAATTCACACAATAATTATTGAAAAACACCATAGTGATTTACACTTATTCACACACATACATAATTTAAAAACTACAAAAAGTCAAAAGCACTGGTCAAGTCATGTAAATTAATTAAATATGTTTATTAAAACACTCTACAATACTGTTGTACTTCTCACTACAAAAAACTTTAGCGAAAACTTGTGCACTAGCTTCGGCATGCCATTCCAGGGGAGACGTCAAAATCCTCTTAAGACGTAACACATAAATTTCGAAGCAGCATTGACACAGTGACCTGAAAACAAAAAGACAAAATTCTTTTAACAAAGCACCGGTGCTTTAAATCAACAAAAAATCTCAATAATTTAAAAAAAAAAAAAACTTATCTGACTCCAAACAGCAATGATCGATCAAGGGAAAGCACAAGTTTCCCATCACTACAGTGTACAAGTCCCAAAATAAATCACTCCTCGGAGTAGCTGACCATCCATAGTTGCTCCTGAGTACGAGTTTCGATTCCGTAGCAACAATTTTAAAATACTTTAGCAGCGACAAAGTTAATCACGCGAGAGGTTAAACACTGACGGTATAGCAGACGTAACGTCGATAACCCCAGGACTGCAGAGCGACTTACCGATGCCACAGACTGAGCACGCGCGCACACTTTTAAAACTAGGGCGCTAGTGACAAATACTAGTACCACTGCCGCGGCCATCTTCAGTGAGCATATACACATTAATTTTTAAATTTATAACTTATTCAATTGATGTTAACTATTCTTTGTAATTTAGGTATTACATACTTTTTAAAAGTAGTGAAATCTCCCCCCCCCCCCCAAAAAAAAACCTTTTCAAGGTAAAAGGCTGGCAAGTATAAGGTCGTTTCTTCATGTAAAACTTGAAGATTAATTTTGCAACTCTTGATATCTCAATGTCACAAAAATTCTAAGTGTTTTCTCTATCTATACAGTTATTTTATTATATTAATCAAAGTTAATTTTTAAACTCTCGATATCCCTTATGTGGTGAAAATTCAGAGTGTTTATTCTAAACGTCTATTTTCATTATGTAAATTAAAGTCAAACTTTCAATAATAATGTAAATAATATTCTAGCAGGTTTATTGTGTACGTTTATTACTTTTCCCTTAGTAAAGGTTGATAAGAAATGTGATTATAATGCAATGATTAAAAAGGTATTTCTAATTAGTTCAACAAATAATTATGTTAATATATGTGTCTTCTTTTACCTCGTAAATGAGTGAATCACAGACACTGAAAGAATATGATGCTTATACATGAAGCTGAATAACTTGAAATTTTCATCTATCTATATCAATATGAATGCGTAAACATCTTTGCTTGAAGGATCTGTTGGACAGACTACCATTTCTTTAGTGTTTCTTCTCTATACCTTCGATTTTACATAAATTTCAATTTTAATATAGCAAAAGAAAGTTATGATATCAATAAAGAAATTGGCAAGTTTTTGTTATAAGTAGCAATTGAGTTGATATAAATAAATAATTGTCTAAATCGGAGAAGGATTATAAATATATATGTATTCATCATTATAAACACTCGACCAAATTGTGACATGTGAAAAGGTGGATAGCCTGGGAAAAGATACTGTCGGTAGAATTGTCGGAATTACTGCGATTGCCGCCACGTCCTGCGCATTCCAGCTGACGTTTAATGACTGATCACTCTTACGCCGTATTTAGTGTGGGAGGTTAGGTCACCGTACTTCCGGTAAATAGAGCGTTCCGTGACCAGTCACAAACATGCGCAAAGCATAGGACTAATTCGATATTATTCAAAGTTCAATAGTATCCGTGTGTACATATAGGAATGATGTTCTTACATGACATTATCACATGAAAAATGTGCCCATAATATATTACAGGATTGTTTCGCATTATGAAAACTTTTTCGATTATTTATGGAAGCAACGAGCGGATGTACAATCTACTCTACTTATTAATTCAGTAAATTTCTATCCTTATTTCATGAAAAATCTATGTCCAAGACGATCATTTGCAATTAAATATAAGATTTAATTCATACAAAAAATCGATCCCACATTTAAAAAAAACAGTAACAAATTCTAGCATGTAGAACGCAATTTTTTTTATGGAAAAACTTGCCGTCCCGTCCTATAATAGATACCGATGGGTACTATCTTAAAATTTTGCATGGTTATCCAAAGTAATTTGTTGTTAACAAAACACTGTTAGAAAAACTTGTATCGGATTTTTCATTCTACATGTATTTACTACTATTCTTAACCAATTTTTGAAGAATTCAAACTTCATCTTGTAATCATTGTAAACACAATTTTTGGTTATTTGTATTTGTATATATGTTTCACAATAGTATGTTATTATTATCGTATGGTTACAAGATGTTCAATAAAAATAATTATTATTATGTATTACAAAAATGTTATAAAATAAATTTCTATGATTAAAGTTCGGAAATCAATCAAGCTAAAAAATATTAAATTAACATTTATGTTTATATTTTAGTTTTATATCCATACTTAATAAAAAAAAATAGAACTACAATTTTTATTTGAGGCTATCGTTCTCACAGTTTAACATAATATTATATTATACATAAATATTATATATAAACATATATTATAAGTATATTAAAAATTTTATGAGATTCTTGATTACACTGACATTTAGTAGTTCATCGATTATCTATGATAGGACGGGACGGCAAGTTTTTCCATAAAACAAAATGCGTTCTACATGCTAGAATTTGTTACTGTTTTTTTAAAATGTGGGATCGATTTTTTGTATGAATTAAATCTTATATTTAATTGCAAATGATCGTCTTGGACATAGATTTTTCATGAAATAAGGATAGAAATTTACTGAATTACTAAGTAGAGTAGATTGTACATCCGCTCGTTGCTTCCATAAATAATCGAAAAAGTTTTCATAATGCGAAACAATCCTGTAATATATTATGGGCACATTTTTCATGTGATAATGTCATGTAAGAACATCATTCCTATATGTACACACGGATACTATTGAACTTTGAATAATATCGAATTAGTCCTATGCTTTGCGCATGTTTGTGACCGGTCACGGAACGCTCTATTTACCGGAAGTACGGTGACCTAACCTCCCACACTAAATACGGCGTAAGAGTGATCAGTCATTAAACGTCAGCTGGAATGCGCAGGACGTGGCGGCAATCGCAGTAATTCCGACAATTCTACCGACAGTATCTTTTCCCAGGCTATCCACCTTTTCACATGTCACAATTTGGTCGAGTGTTTATAATGATGAATACATATATATTTATAATCCTTCTCCGATTTAGACAATTATTTATTTATATCAACTCAATTGCTACTTATAACAAAAACTTGCCAATTTCTTTATTGATATCATAACTTTCTTTTGCTATATTAAAATTGAAATTTATGTAAAATCTAAGGTATAGAGAAGAAACACTAAAGAAATGGTAGTCTGTCCAACAGATCCTTCAAGCAAAGATGTTTACGCATTCATATTGATATAGATAGATGAAAATTTCAAGTTATTCAGCTTCATGTATAAGCATCATGTTCTTTCAGTGTCTGTGATTCACTCATTTACGAGGTAAAAGAAGACACATATATTAACATAATTATTTGTTGAACTAATTAGAAATACCTTTTTAATCATTGCATTATAATCACATTTCTTATCAACCTTTACTAAGGGAAAAGTAATAAACGTACACAATAAACCTGCTAGAATATTATTTACATTATTATTGAAAGTTTGACTTTAATTTACATAATGAAAATAGACGTTTATAGTGTATATACACTATTTTAACAAGTGCAAAGTATACAACTGCGAAATAGTTGATATGCAATAATTGAAATAGTGAAAAAAATACATTAAATGAAATAGCGTATATGGAATTTTTGAAATAGTGTAAATACACTAATATAATAGTGTAAATACACATTTTTAACAGTGGAAATAAACTATTTTAATAGTGTAAATACACTACTTTAATAATGTTAATACACTATTAAAATAGTGTATATACACCATTCATACAAGTGCAAAGTATACCACTACGGAATAGTTAATATAAAATAATTGAAATAGTGAAAAAAATAGGTGGAATGAAATAGCGTATATGCAATTTTTGAAATAGTGTAAATACACTAATTTAATAGTGTAAATACACATTTTTAACAGTGGAAATAAACTATTTTAATAGTATAAATGCACTGTTTTAATACTCTTAATACACTATTAAAATAGTGCAACTACACTATTGTAATCGTATAAATATACTATTTTATCAGTGTACTAAAATGTCACTGATTTTTGAAAGTGGATAGATTGTCGATAACAATAATCAAAATGCACTCATGAAATAGCACTTTTATACTATTTCTCGTAGTGCATATTTCACTTGATTCTTGTTGTCACTGGTTCCCATATTGCAAAGAACATTAAGGGGTTATGACAGGGTTAAAGCCTAGAAAAAAAAGAAAAATTATTAGTGCTGTAAAAAATAAACATATGTAGGTGCTCTAAAAACTACATTTTTCATTTGAAATTTAAGTATTATACATCAATTTTATGCATAAATAATATGCATAAAGTGAGTATAACATTTAAAAACTATTAAAGATATTTGCTTACCAAAAATCATGATTTTCATCACTTTTGTTTGCTTGCCGCATGTTTCTCATGGAACCGTACCATCAATCCTGATGAATCAAAGTGCCAAATCTTCCTTATGAGTCTGGTCTCAGACTAAGCGGAATAGATTCCTGAAAAACACAAAATTAATATAATTAATTAAACATATATTCACAATATTAGTAATTATAGTGAATATTACATATGTAAACATACGTAATTCACTTTGAACTTATCTTTGCCAATTCTGCTCCGCTCAGTTTCTGACCATACTCATAAGGAAGGTTTTCCAATTTGGTTCATCAGGATTGATGGTACGGTTCCTTCAAAAAGCTGCGGCAAGTACACAAAAAGCATGAAAAAACTAAATTTGAGTAAAAGGCATTTAAAGTTTATAATGTAAATCATACAAATTAACTCAACTATACTTACAGAAACTATCTGGCATACCTTGATTTGCTTTTGGTACTCAAATATACATACAATAAAGTATATTTGGTGGTACGCGCATGTCATGCTGTGGGATAATAGCATTTAGAAGCTGAAAATAAAATAAAGATTATCGTTAGCTATTCATAATCAAGTTATGTTTATGAATTACAATTACATGCAATACTTGCCATTATTAAATACACTTCAAGTTATTAAAAAGTATGCAAAATAATACTCCAGACAGTCAATATAAACTCCCATCTTGCTGGCTTGCACCCGTATACCTAAAAGCAAAAAATAAACCAACAAAGAAAAAGCTCATTACGAACACAATTATAAGTAATTAGTTTCCAATACTTAGCTGAATAATTTTTGTACTCTGCAGAAGCTCTTGCACTTTTACAACACCACTGCGTCTGTGTAGTGAACTATCTTCACTACTCAAATAGTGATTTATCAGGTACTTGTAAATTTTAGAATCCACCTAGTCACTGCGTCTGTGTAGTGAACTATCTTTACTACTAAAATAGTGATTTTTCAGATACTTGTGAATTTTAGAATCCACCTAGTCACTGCGTCTGTGCAGTGAATTGTCTTCACGGTTAAAATAGTGATTGTTTAGATACTTGTAAATTTTAGAATCCACATACGAGTGTGTGCGTGTGTTTATGTGCGTACGTGTGCCTGCGTGCTTACGTGTATATATTTTGGAGGCAAAAAACTTTCTCTGATATTTATTATAACGCGGCAAAGATTTTACTGTCAAAAGTTTTGTCGGTACATTTTGGAGAGAATACTTTTCTATTTTCTTTCAGTCTTTATGTACATGTGTATATATGTACACACTTCAAGTATTTTCAGGCAAAATTTGAGGATGCGATTTTTAACTTCTTAACAATTACGTCGCAGCATTTTGGAGGGAAACACATGTTTCCCTCCCAAAAGCGGCGACATAATTTTGGAGGGAAACTCATCGTTATGGGATATGTTCAATTAGTAGCGGTACGTAGTACTAGGCATGCATGTGAAAGATAGAACGTGCACGCGAGTCGTCACGGGCAAGCGTTAAGACGGGGTGTATGAAAGAAATAGTTCATGGAGAGTAAGGTCGGGACCGCGAAACTGAGAGTAGCCTAGGACTATGCGAGAGCATCACAGTGATCATATAGTGTAGGACACAGCAGAATAAGATCGCGATGGTAAACCTGAAAGGCGACGGGAGGTGGAGACTAAGAAAATGATGATGCTGAGTACCCGCGCTGGACGGCGGCCATCGTGGGCATATATGTATACATGTGTGTATATGCATACATGAAATACACGCACACATACATACATACATACATATGTACATACGTACATACATATGTACGTACATACGTACATATGTACATACATATGTACATACATACATACATACATACATATGTACACACACACACCCACACACACATATATACATATATATATGTATATATGTGCGTGTGGGTGTGTGTGTGTGTACATATGTATGTATGTACATATGTATGTATGTATGTACATATGTATGTATGTTTGTACATATGTATGTATGTATGTATGTATGTATGCATATACACACATGTATACATATATGCCCACGATGGCCGCCGTCCAGCGCGGGAATTCAGCATCATCATTTTCTTAGTCTCCACCTCCCGTCGCCTTTCGGGTTTAACATCGCGTTCCTATTCTGCGATGTGTCTTGCACTATATGATCACTGTGATGCTCTCGCATAGTCCTAGGCTACTCTCAGTTTCGGGGTCCCCACCTTACTCTCCATGAACTATTTCTTTCATACACCCGGTCTTAACGCTTGCTCGTGACGACTCGCGTGCACGTTCTCTCATTCACATGCATGCCTAGTACTACGTACCGCTACTAATTGAACATATCCCATACCGATGAGTTTCCCTCTAAAATTATGTCGCCGCATATTGGAGGGAAACATGTGTTTCCCTCCAAAATGCTGCGACGCAATTTTTAAGAAGTTAAAAATCGCATCCTCAAATTTTGAATGAAAATACTTGAAGTGTCTAATTGAACATATCCCATACCAATGAGTTTCCCTCCAAAATTATGTCGCCGCATTTTGGGGGGAAACGTGTGTTTCCCTCCAAAATGCTGCGACGCAATTTTTAAGAAGTTAAAAATCGCATCCTCAAATTTTGAATGAAAATACTTGAAGTGTCTAATTGAACAAGATGATTCACTGCACAGACGCAGTGACTAGGTGGATTCTAAAATTTACAAGTATCTGAAAAATCACTATTTGAGTAGTGAAGATAGTTCACTACACAGCCGCAGTGACTAGGTGGATTCTAAAATTTACAAGTATCTGAATAATCACTATTTGAGTAGTGAAGATAGTTCACTACACAGCCGCAGTGACTAGGTGGATTCTAAAATTTACAAGTATCTGAAAAATCACTATTTAAGTAGTGAAGATAGTTCACTACACAGACGCAGTGACTAGGTGGATTCTAAAATTTACAAGTTCTTCAAAAATCACTTTATCAATAGTGAAAATTCACTAAAGATATAGTGAAAAATAGACACTTGTTCTAACAGTTCATAGTCACTGAAAAGTTTCTTGAAAGGTACTTTTCAAATAGCGAAATTCACTGGAGACACAGTGAACAAAAGGCACTTTTTCAAATAGTCCGTAGCCACTGAAATGTTCTTTAAAATTCCCTGTTCAAATAGTAAAAATTCACTAGAGATTCAATGAACAATAGGCACTTTTCAAACAGTCCATAGCCACTGAAAATTTCTTTAAAATTCACTTTTTAAATAGTAAAAATTCATTAGAGATTCAGTGATCAAGGGGCACTTTTTCAAACAGTCCATAGTCACTGAGAAGTTCCTTAAAAGGAACTTTTTAAATAGTGAAAGTTTACTAGAGATACAGTGAACAATACACACTATTTGAAATAGTCCATAACCACTGAAAAGTTCCTTAAACAGAACTTATTAAATAGTGAAAGTTCACTAGAAATACGGTGAACAATAGGCACTTTTTCACACAGTCCATAGCCACTGAAAAGTTCATTAAAATTCACTTTTTAAATAGTGAAAGTTTACTAGAGATACAGTGAACAATACACACTATTTGAAATAGTCCATAACCACTGAAAAGTTCCTTAAACAGAACTTATTAAATAGTGAAAGTTCACTAGAAATACAGTGAACAATAGGCACTTTTTCACACAGTCCATAGCCACTGAAAAGTTCATTAAAATTCACTTTTTAAATAGTAAAAATCCACTAGAGATTCAGTGTTCAAAGGGCACTTTTTGAAATAGTCCATAGTCACTGAAAAGTTCCTTAAATGTCACTTTAATTAGCTAATTTCACTACAGACACAGTGAACAAAAGTCACTTTTTCAAATAGTCCATAGCCACTGGAATTGTAGTAAATGTACAGCAACTTATGAAATAGTGAAGTGTTTCAGGAATAGTGTATATTCACCAAACGAAATAGTTGCTAGCTTTTCATGAACAAAATACACTATTCTATACAGTGCATAGTCACTGATTCATATTAGTATACTACTGTTTTCACTAGTTATACAGTGATCATTTCGCTATTTCTTCAGTGAAAACTAGGTTCACTACCATGATTAGAACTGCAATTTACCGCGCCCGTCGCGAATCTTGGCCCATTCCGCGGGGTTGTTGCGTATGAGAGCCTCACCGACAACTAAGGCCCGCGGTAAACATAAATTGTCGGTATTGTTTATACTGACGATGGATTTTTGTTTCACGGCATCCACGGTGAGGCCTCTTTTACGGCCTCTACCCATGGGTACCTCCACCAATGTGACAGTCAAACAAAAATCCTCGTCAGGTATAAAAGTTTCGTTGCTCTGGCACAGCGATTTGGCCAAATTCCACAAGTCCTCATAGCCAAGTGACTTTATGGGCCTAAACGACAATCCCGCGGAACCATTATTAAAATGAGGGCTCGACAATGTAATACCGACTCGATCGTCGGGGACTGCCTGCGATATAATATACTGATAAATATCACGCAGTGACAATTCGATCCAATACACGGGATTCATCGATTCATATGGGGGAGGGACAATTGAAATATTTAACCTCCTACCCATTATTTTAAACGATTTTATAATTTGCTCAGACGCGCTTGTAATTTTAAATCGATTACCTGGAGGTAATACGCGCTGCTGCTGTTCTTCCTGCTGTTGCTGTTCTTCCTGCTGCTGCTCTTCTTCCTGCTGCTGCTGTTGTTGCTGCTGCTGCTACTGCTGTCCTCCGCCTATCTGCGAGGGCTCGGCCAGTAGTTCATTTTTCCTCATGACTAGAAAAACGGCTGTGATTAGTCTTCCGACGGACCATCGAAAGCCTCCCTAACCTGTGCCAACGGGTCGGACAATTCCTCGGCGTTTGCAGACGATAAGGTAGAGGCGTCATACTCTACCATGTCATTAAGCCAGCGCACCTCTCTAGCACGTGAGTTACTATAGAAGCGCTCGGCTTCACGAAAGAATGTAGCCTCTAACAAATTAAGCGAACCGCCATGGAATTCAAACCTGTCCACCGAATTAAGGCGCCTTCTGATAACTTTTCACAAAAAAAATAAAATAAAAGTAAATAAAAGTTTCCCTTTTTTTGCTTTTCAATTATAAAAAATCAGCTTACCTTCGTTCATGGCCCTGTCAAATTCATCAATCTGACTGAAGGGCAGCTGCTCCTCTCTGGCTTCGCCTGCAGTGGCTTTAAACAGGTAGAGGATTCCTGTCTCGACTCTGCCCCTGGCAACGGCTCCGGATCCTGAGCATATTGATTTCTAACGTCGAGCATGAGGTCGAAAGGCTCGGAGAGTCTTAGAGGAGTCGAGCAGCAAAGTCGTACACCTGCCGATCCGTGAATGTTGTAACGGCTTCAACGTCGACGTCCTCGTCTTCGTCTTCGTCCTCGTCTTCGTCCTCGGCATCCTGCTGCTGTGCTGCCCCCTCCGCGGCATGCTCATAAGCAATGAGGCGCGCCTCGGGAACCACGACCTGCTCGGCGAGCTCCAGCTCTGCCATGATTGCGTCCTGCACAATCAAAGCAGGACTCTCCGGAGCTTTTTCTTCAACGCGAGGCTCCATGTCCGCCTGAGCATTCTCTGGGACCCTCTCGTCGTCCAAAACTTAAAAATGTTGTAAAAAAAATTAAATTAAAAATTTTTTAAAATAAAAAATACCAAGTACTTACTGGCATCCTCCTCCATTAATTCTCCCTCGTTGACTTGATCGAATAGAGCTTCCACTCTCTCGATAAGTACATTGTTTCCTACTATTTCTTAGACGAGCGCACCCTCGTCCAGTGCCTCCACTATAGCCTCCGCGACGATCATTTCCATTGAAGGAGATGGCGGCGAGGACACGTTATAGATGGTAGCATCACTATCATCACTGTCATCGTTCAAGAGAACGATACGATCTGTACATAAGAAAAAAGCAATTAATATTTTTAAATACAAAAAATCATGTAAATAAAAAACTAAAAACCTTACGGTAATCCTCCATTAATGGCGATAACACTGCGACATCCCCCGCACCTCGCTGCTCTACAAACTCTCCAACGATCCTTATAACTTCCGTTGAATGGCGGAAGCACTGCGTGTACATGCGCGCGATTCGCCTATACCCGGCGGCACCCAATAGGAATCTTAATTCGCGGCGCAGCGATCTTAACGATCGACATTGACGCACACGCCCGAACCATTGCACCATACAAGAGGTACGTATCTGCGAATCGCCTCTGCAAAGCGCAACACTGCACCACGCAATTCACGTAATACACTGTCGCACATTTTTTCAGATTTTTTTTCAAAATTGCCCGTACGAAATAGAAATACAGACTGATGACTATTCGTGCGTACAAGGTAGTTTTACTAGTTCACGGAGAAAAACAAGAGTGCGGAGAAACGTTTGCGAAAAACTAAAGAAAAATAAGCTCCTCCTAAGACTGACTTCTCAACGAATAAGAAAATTTGAGGATACCTCCCACGTACTAGGTCCTTTTTACATCTTGGACTTATCACATAAAAAACGCATGACAGGTTTCTCGGAGAACATCGGTGTATACGCTTATGCACTAGCACAGAAAACTAGGCGGGTACCGTACTCGCACGCTTCCGGTCAAATCCGATTTACGATCTTTTTCCACTAATTATTGCTACAGAGTGTACGGGATATTCTCAGTACCAGTAAAAAGCCATGTGGAGGTCTGGAATACATCAACCTATCTAAATGGCCAGAGCTGCCGCTGCAGTATGAAATGGATCCTCACATTTTTTAACGGACTCTGCTGTGTACCAAAGCGAAGCGCAAAATCCTGCACATGTGTAAGATTTTCTGCTAACTTTCAAGTGCTATATAACTACATATACACATTTTCCTAGTATACAGCAGTGGGCTTTACTTTTGAAGTATACGTAGGCAATAAAATCGATGACCGATTACTTTAGACTGATGCAGCTTTCTTCATTCCAAGAAAGATTTCGTCACATGATCATAAACAACGAGCATCGTGTGACTTTTTCCTCCTACGTTAAGTTTTTATCACACACATACAAGCCGTAAATCAATCAGCGATAAGTATTTCTTTACCCACCCCATAGATAATTTTTACTAGTTACGCTAATGGTTAACGGTCAGTACTAACTTTCAGTGTTTTTTGTTTAATAATGACTCTATCGCTCGATGATGGAATAGTGTAGAATAAAAATTGATGCGTCTCTTCGAGCCAAGTTGTTTATTTTAAAAAATGCCAAACGTTTCGGGATATTTTTATCCCCTCTTCAGTGGCTGTATAAACGTTAAGTTACAAGGTTTTATTACAATAATAATATTAAAAATAAGTGAAATTGAAAATTGTAAATATTAACATAGTTACCTAATTCGCAAAACAACTTTCGTGTTTTCACATTATTAGGAACGGACCAGAAAAAGGAAAAATCGCATATGGCGCTATAAATATAAATTTAAAATTTAAACCAAAGTTTATAAAGAACTATTACAAAAAATTTTTTTAATTATAACTTACGGCCTAGGACTCGAGAATTTTGTTTAACAGAACGATTCACCGGTGCCAAGGTGGTAATGCGGCACCGGTCGAGGCAGGACATCAACTAATGTCTCGACAAAAATTGGGCAATATATATTGCGCAATACATACAATAGATGCTGTACCAATACTTAGAAATGTTATATAAATTACAATGCAAACCGCATCAGCGACGGATACCTCGAGCTTCATCCATATACCAAGAACAAATAACACATTGGAGGTGGCACGTTAATACTCAAGTAGCAGGGCGGGGGGCCCGCGCCGCATCGTAAGAAACGCTCCTGCCATGACTATATGACTATATAGTATACAGTATGGACGGAGCGTTGCCACGGCAACCCGGTCTCCCCGACCTCCCACTGGGCTGTTCCGCTCCGGCTCGCCAGCCAATCACTATTGAACATGTGTTGGCTGAGTTGAAGAGAGCGCGAAGCGGTATGCCACCTCTCACTGCATGCTAAGATCCGGATACAGTCCGCTCGCCACCGAGCCTCCGCAATCACATTATTTACAATTAAATTTTATTCGGACTATTTTTTAGGTTTGATATAACATTTTTATAACTCGCTTTGAGGCAGCACGTATCCTCAGCCCTATTAAGTGTGCCATCGAAAAACTGAATATGTAGCATTTCTGAGAACCGTCTACGGAACATAGACGGTTCTCTATCTATTATTTTAATATTGTTAAAATCAAAATTGTGTCCTGTCTCCAATGCATGTACCGCGAGAGGGGAGTTAAGATCCCTTTTCTCTATATATCTTTTATGTTCGTATTGCCTAGCTTTTAACGGTCGATACGTTTCTCCGATGTACGTAGATTCGCAATCGGAGCAATCGATTTTATAAACAACATTTCCTGTGTCTCCCACAGCAGTAGGATCTTTGCCAAGTTTTATAAATTTATTGAACTTATCAGTAACACTATTAATCAAACTCATGTCATTTCTTTTCAACACCGACTTTAATTTATCGTTAAACCCTTCATAGTAGGGGAACACCGCGTATCCTTTTCTAGAGTTAGAATTATTGTTATTAATACTATGTGAGTATGCATTGCTTTCGACTACCCCTTCTAACGAGGCCCTTGAAAGGCTCAGGTTGCGAGCAATCCGCTTTTTACTAAATTTCTCTATAAAATCTGGAGGATCGTCATTAGCTATGAGAATTTTTTTCGCTTTTTCGATATTTTCACAGTGAAACCGCGGATCGGACAACAATATCGCCCTATCAAATAAATTGTACATTATTGCTATCTTCTGGTTTTTTGGGTGGTGAGAGAAATAATTTATGTATCTTGATGACGCTGTATTTTTTTGAAACCAATTCGTAAAAATATGACCACTTGAATCATGAATAATAGAGATATCGAGAAAATTTGTACTATTATTGACTTCAATTTCGTGAGTAAATTGAAGGGAGTTATTATAGCTATTAAATATAGATAACACAAATTCAATCTTTTCTCTATCCAAAACCAAAAGACAGTCATCCACGTATCTGTAAAAAAGTCGAACGCTAGATTTTGCAATACCCAGACAATGATCCTCGAGATCCTCCAGAACCATATTCGCAAAAACAGGGCTCGAGCAGAATCCCATCGGAGCGCCTGAGATTTGTTTATAAAATTTGCTATCGAAAACAAGATACGTACAGTCGAGAAGAATTTTTATACCATCCATAAATTCACTCTTCGACATACAATTCATACAGGAGAGCCATTTCCATCTCTTTTCGATCGACAGTATAATCGCATCTTTCGGCAAACTCGAAAACAAAGAAACAACGTCGAAGGACACAAAACATTGCTGATCAGAAATATTCATATTGGTGAGGTTACTTTTTAATTGTGTACTATTTTTTATATGAGAAGCTGGTAAAGGAAAATGTTTTGTTAATAAGACGGATATGCATTTATCAAGAAAATAAGTAGGACTATTAATTGCTGAAACTATAATTCTTACGGGATTGTTCGGTTTATGAATTTTTATTAGGCCATAAGCTTTCGGCAGCGATGTGTGCTCGATGCCCTTGGAAGAAAGACCTCTAAAAGCCTCGTCGCACTCTAGAACGCCCCGTGCACTCCAAAGCTCAATGAGTTTTTTATCCGCTTTTTTATCCCTGCAGCAGGGTTAGCTTTAACCAGTCTATAAAATCTCTCGTCGCTGAGGGCCTCATTAACCTTCGAGATATACACGTATCGATCAACCACTACCGTAGCATTGCCCTTATCTGCTCTAGTGAAAAATAACTCGGGATTGTTTTTTAAATACTGTTTTGTACGTCTAATATTGTATGACATAATTCGTTCATGCTAGATTTTGCAATACCCAGACAATGATCCTCGAGATCCTCCAGAACCATATTCGCAAAAACAGGGCTCGAGCAGAATCCCATCAGAGCGCCTGAGATTTGTTTATAAAATTTGCCATCGAAAACAAGATACGTACAGTCGAGAAGAATTTTTATACCATCCATAAATTCACTCTTCGACATTTTTTCTGCATTTCAATTTTTCTGCAATTATTGGAAGGTAAACAATATTATACTCAAAGTGAACAAGATATAGAGTAATCTTATATTATATTAAAGTGAAACACTTTTTCTCCGGTTCTCCGGTAACTCTGAATTACTAAATAACTTTCTTTAGAATACCGGATTTTTTTAAATTAGAGCGGCAAATTTATCGTTTTTTCATGGTATAAATGTTATTTCTGTAATTACAAATCAGATGATATGGTGTTTATGGTGGTCTATGGTGTTTCTATGGGTTTTTATTTATCTTAAAATTTTTGAATTTTTACTGCGTTTCAAAGAACTTTTTTTTCGCCAATGATAAATTTTTTTGATTTTCGACTTTTTTAAACGTTCTTAATACTATTTGAAAGATAATCACGCATTCTTTAATTTGACTATTTTACATTTCAATTTTTCTGCAATTATTGGAAGGTAAACAATATTATACTCAAAGTGAACAAGATATAGAGTAATCTTATATTATATTAAAGTGATACACTTTTTCTCCGGTTCTCCGGTAACTCTGAATTACTAAATAACTTTCTTTAGAATACCGGATTTTTTTAAATTAGAGCGGCAAATTTATCGTTTTTTCATGGTATAAATGTTATTTCTGTAATTACAAATCAGATGATATGGTGTTTATGGTGGTCTATAGTGTTTCTATGGGTTTTTATTTATCTTAAAATTTTTGAATTTTTACTGCGTTTCAAAGAACTTTTTTTTCGCCAATGATAAATTTTTTTGATTTTCGACTTTTTTAAACGTTCTTAATACTATTTGAAAGATAATCACGCATTCTTTAATTTGACTATTTTACATTTCAATTTTTCTGCAATTATTGGAAGGTAAACAATATTATACTCAAAGTGAACAAGATATAGAGTAATCTTATATTATATTAAAGTGATACACTTTTTCTCCGGTTCTCCGGTAACTCTGAATTACTAAATAACTTTCTTTAGAATACCGGATTTTTTTAAATTAGAGCGGCAAATTTATCGTTTTTTCATGGTATAAATGTTATTTCTGTAATTACAAATCAGATGATATGGTGTTTATGGTGGTCTATAGTGTTTCTATGGGTTTTTATTTATCTTAAAATTTTTGAATTTTTACTGCGTTTCAAAGAACTTTTTTTTCGCCAATGATAAATTTTTTTGATTTTCGACTTTTTTAAACGTTCTTAATACTATTTGAAAGATAATCGCGCATTCTTTAATTTGACTATTTTACATTTCAATTTTTCTGCAATTATTGGAAGGTAAACAATATTATACTCAAAGTGAACAAGATATAGAGTAATCTTATATTATATTAAAGTGATACACTTTTTCTCCGGTTCTCCGGTAACTCTGAATTACTAAATAACTTTCTTTAGAATACCGGATTTTTTTAAATTAGAGCGGCAAATTTATCGTTTTTTCATGGTATAAATGTTATTTCTGTAATTACAAATCAGATGATATGGTGTTTATGGTGGTCTATAGTGTTTCTATGGGTTTTTATTTATCTTAAAATTTTTGAATTTTTACTGCGTTTCAAAGAACTTTTTTTTCGCCAATGATAAATTTTTTTGATTTTCGACTTTTTTAAACGTTCTTAATACTATTTGAAAGATAATCGCGCATTCTTTAATTTGACTATTTTACATTTCAATTTTTCTGCAATTATTGGAAGGTAAACAATATTATACTCAAAGTGAACAAGATATAGAGTAATCTTATATTATATTAAAGTGATACACTTTTTCTCCGGTTCTCCGGTAACTCTGAATTACTAAATAACTTTCTTTAGAATACCGGATTTTTTTAAATTAGAGCGGCAAATTTATCGTTTTTTCATGGTATAAATGTTATTTCTGTAATTACAAATCAGATGATATGGTGTTTATGGTGGTCTATAGTGTTTCTATGGGTTTTTATTTATCTTAAAATTTTTGAATTTTTACTGCGTTTCAAAGAACTTTTTTTTCGCCAATGATAAATTTTTTTGATTTTCGACTTTTTTAAACGTTCTTAATACTATTTGAAAGATAATCGCGCATTCTTTAATTTGACTATTTTACATTTCAATTTTTCTGCAATTATTGGAAGGTAAACAATATTATACTCAAAGTGAACAAGATATAGAGTAATCTTATATTATATTAAAGTGATACACTTTTTCTCCGGTTCTCCGGTAACTCTGAATTACTAAATAACTTTCTTTAGAATACCGGATTTTTTTAAATTAGAGCGGCAAATTTATCGTTTTTTCATGGTATAAATGTTATTTCTGTAATTACAAATCAGATGATATGGTGTTTATGGTGGTCTATAGTGTTTCTATGGGTTTTTATTTATCTTAAAATTTTTGAATTTTTACTGCGTTTCAAAGAACTTTTTTTTCGCCAATGATAAATTTTTTTGATTTTCGACTTTTTTAAACGTTCTTAATACTATTTGAAAGATAATCGCGCATTCTTTAATTTGACTATTTTACATTTCAATTTTTCTGCAATTATTGGAAGGTAAACAATATTATACTCAAAGTGAACAAGATATAGAGTAATCTTATATTATATTAAAGTGATACACTTTTTCTCCGGTTCTCCGGTAACTCTGAATTACTAAATAACTTTCTTTAGAATACCGGATTTTTTTAAATTAGAGCGGCAAATTTATCGTTTTTTCATGGTATAAATGTTATTTCTGTAATTACAAATCAGATGATATGGTGTTTATGGTGGTCTATAGTGTTTCTATGGGTTTTTATTTATCTTAAAATTTTTGAATTTTTACTGCGTTTCAAAGAACTTTTTTTTCGCCAATGATAAATTTTTTTGATTTTCGACTTTTTTAAACGTTCTTAATACTATTTGAAAGATAATCGCGCATTCTTTAATTTGACTATTTTACATTTCAATTTTTCTGCAATTATTGGAAGGTAAACAATATTATACTCAAAGTGAACAAGATATAGAGTAATCTTATATTATATTAAAGTGATACACTTTTTCTCCGGTTCTCCGGTAACTCTGAATTACTAAATAACTTTCTTTAGAATACCGGATTTTTTTAAATTAGAGCGGCAAATTTATCGTTTTTTCATGGTATAAATGTTATTTCTGTAATTACAAATCAGATGATATGGTGTTTATGGTGGTCTATAGTGTTTCTATGGGTTTTTATTTATCTTAAAATTTTTGAATTTTTACTGCGTTTCAAAGAACTTTTTTTTCGCCAATGATAAATTTTTTTGATTTTCGACTTTTTTAAACGTTCTTAATACTATTTGAAAGATAATCGCGCATTCTTTAATTTGACTATTTTACATTTCAATTTTTCTGCAATTATTGGAAGGTAAACAATATTATACTCAAAGTGAACAAGATATAGAGTAATCTTATATTATATTAAAGTGATACACTTTTTCTCCGGTTCTCCGGTAACTCTGAATTACTAAATAACTTTCTTTAGAATACCGGATTTTTTTAAATTAGAGCGGCAAATTTATCGTTTTTTCATGGTATAAATGTTATTTCTGTAATTACAAATCAGATGATATGGTGTTTATGGTGGTCTATAGTGTTTCTATGGGTTTTTATTTATCTTAAAATTTTTGAATTTTTACTGCGTTTCAAAGAACTTTTTTTTCGCCAATGATAAATTTTTTTGATTTTCGACTTTTTTAAACGTTCTTAATACTATTTGAAAGATAATCGCGCATTCTTTAATTTGACTATTTTACATTTCAATTTTTCTGCAATTATTGGAAGGTAAACAATATTATACTCAAAGTGAACAAGATATAGAGTAATCTTATATTATATTAAAGTGATACACTTTTTCTCCGGTTCTCCGGTAACTCTGAATTACTAAATAACTTTCTTTAGAATACCGGATTTTTTTAAATTAGAGCGGCAAATTTATCGTTTTTTCATGGTATAAATGTTATTTCTGTAATTACAAATCAGATGATATGGTGTTTATGGTGGTCTATAGTGTTTCTATGGGTTTTTATTTATCTTAAAATTTTTGAATTTTTACTGCGTTTCAAAGAACTTTTTTTTCGCCAATGATAAATTTTTTTGATTTTCGACTTTTTTAAACGTTCTTAATACTATTTGAAAGATAATCGCGCATTCTTTAATTTGACTATTTTACATTTCAATTTTTCTGCAATTATTGGAAGGTAAACAATATTATACTCAAAGTGAACAAGATATAGAGTAATCTTATATTATATTAAAGTGATACACTTTTTCTCCGGTTCTCCGGTAACTCTGAATTACTAAATAACTTTCTTTAGAATACCGGATTTT
>JACCIB010001481.1:0-32699 GCA_018906965.1 Philotrypesis tridentata | reverse complement strand
GGAGATACATAAATAACTTATTTTCCTTTGGAAACTAAATAAACTGAAACCTAATAAGATTTTATTCATTGATTTCAAATTAAAGTACTAATTCCGACTGTAACTAGTAGGGCTCCTGCTCAATAATGCATATCCGTTGTCTATGATTGACTGGCTGTAATAAAAATGTGAGATGATTTAGGGAATTTAATCAAGATCAATTATGTCAAAGTGGATCTTCCCTGAATTTGAACTTTTAATGTTTAGTATTTTCATCAATTTTTAGCTCGAAAACGAAGTAAAAATCTCAAGAATACTTTTCTTCTTAGAATTTTTTTTACTATTAAAGTTTCAAGGTAACCCATGGCAATCTACAGAACAAATTCCCAGAGATATAGCAAGAATCACCGATATACATATAATGTTGTAAAATATTGTATACGTAGTGATTTAGCTGATTAGGTTTTGATCTAGCCATATCGAATGGTGGTTTAGGCACTATCAACAACTGGAATGCATTATTTATTTGCAAAACCCGGAACTTGTATATATTTATGGATAATTTTGTTAGCCTTTAAAATAATTAACTAATCAAAATCAGTTATTTTCCACCCTGAGTTATATTAGAAGCTTTGCTCACTTAAATCCGAGAGTATCGTGTCCTCTTGAAATGCAGTAGATGAGCCTTGTTCGGCTTCAGATCCTAATTGTAGATCCATCGCGTGACCATGTACTTCAATACTTGGCTCTACACCTCTACTCTGTTTTCCACTTACTGCAATATAAAAAAGGGTAAGCAAAGATGTACAAGGAGCTAAACCGAACTAATTATGGTAAGTTGTGTCAACAATCCATATAGCACTCAATACTTAGGGAATTTTTCCTGAATGTTACTTTGATATGTTAAGGATTTTCGATAATATTGTTTTGTTGTTGCCAAATAATTTTGAACCTAAGTTATATTGCGAAGGTCCCCGTTTATTTTTCATTTTAACCTACACATTTAGTTCAATGAAAACAACAAAACAATAGCTCAGTGGATAACGAGCGAGTCCACTGAGCGAAAGGAGTTGGGTTCAAATCCCAACAGGAGAAATATTTTTTAAACATTTTTCTTTGATCCCTTTGTAAGATATTATATTCCAGTAATGTTGTGATAGCATTATGCAATGTTACCATAACATTGCTCTACTATTTCAATAGGGAAGACATTTTTTTTCGAAAAAAGCGAAAAAAAATTTCATGTTCGATAAACATTGGTGGAAGGTTGCGATAGATAACGGCAATATTGCTGGGTTATTACTTTTTCTGTTCCCTGAGTGGTGCTGACCCAAACTCTGTAATGGAAAAAGGGACATGGATGGTTCGGACAATATTATAAATCCATAACATGGATGTTATATAACGTTCATACAATATTATCGAAAATCCCTCACATGCCAAAGTAACTTTCAGGCAATATTTCCTGAGTATTGAGTGCTATATGGAAAACTGCATACGTACAATCTAAGATTTCCGATTTGGATTGAGCTTGAGTTGCTCGAGACATAATGTCAGCAAAATGTGCGCGTGGTATAAGTTCATTTTGTTGATCTGAAAATTCAGTACCTGTAGCTTTTAGCTGTTGACGAACTGTAATAAAAAAAGCCCAGTTATATTAAACAATAAAATCAGCTTGTATATATTTAGAAACTTGTATACATACAATCCAAGCTCGTATCCAATGGCGTTGTACAGCCAGTTACAGTTTGTGTAGTTCCTTGATAACAAATTCTACGACGATCATAGTCCATTCTTACCTCGGCATACCTATTACAATTATCCACGGAATATATTGAATGTGCATCTCGCTGAGGAATGACCGGATTATAATGGGAAATAGTAGAGTGTCTGTTTTGTGATACCACGTAGCTTCCGCGATTTGCATTTTTCGGTTGCCGATTAACTGGAATAAAAATAAAAGTAAGTTTATATTTTCACGTCTAAATCTGGTTAATAATGTGATGCTACCAAATTACGTACATACAATCTAAGAGTGGTTCAAAGCCAATTGTAGACATAGTCCTCGTAGCAGTATTTGCAGTAACTTGAGAGCCAATCCCACGACGATAGTAGTCTGCCTCTTGCAATAGGTGACTGTTCTGATTATTTGCATTTCCATAATCTGATCCTATATCTCGACGAGGAATGCTCATGTTATTGTCATTAATACCATAAGGTATATATTCGGGTGCAATTCCATTTGGAGGTATTGCAAATCCATAGTCTATCGTTCCAGGTTGCCGATTAGCTGTAATAGACAAAGCTATGTTAATAGTTGCATACAGTTAATGCTACATTAATAACTTGCATACGTACAATGAACGATTGGTATTTGTCGTCGTTGATTGGCTGTAATGAGAAAATAAGGTATCATACCTATAACATTGGAACAGTTAAATTTAGACGTTAACGTTATATTAAGAATTTGCGTACAATGGAATATTGGATGTTCCGCACGGAATCCGGTTGAAGAGCTGGTTAGAGTGTCAGCGGCTTCAAAACATCTGGTCATATCTATTTATTACTGTGACATGCAAGTTTTTCGCGTTTTTTTGGCCCTAATAACAGTAGTTACAGTGAAAGTTTTTTACCAGCGGGCTGAAAAGTAAAAATATGAATTAATAATTTTAGAAGATCGTGGTTGTTGCACAAAACAATCGTCATTTTAATTTCTGTCGTTAATGTACGAAAATCAATACATATCTTACAAAAAATGTGCTCTTCACTAAGGGCGAGAAAGACTTTGCGCTCGGATGTTTGCAAGACTCGGGCTAAAAATACCTTCTTCTCACCTTAGGAAAATAATATACAATGACATATTAATATTTTACTAAAGCATATTATGTAACAAATCAATTTTAGATTGTGTTATCATCAGCTCCCATGTAGTGAAGGGGGAAAAAAAGTTCAAACCTTCTCAAGATCCAATGAGTAAATACGGTACAGCAATAATGCAATTATTAAATTAACATAGTTTCGCAAAATTAACCCTTTAATGCCTGACTTGACTAAAATTCATCGCTAGTGTTAGCCTCATATTTTAACGATGCTCTGGCTGTACAATCAGGTTTAAAGGTTAGATTTACGTCATGAATTGGTTTTAATTATTAAAAAACAATAATTACAAGAAATCTAAGCCTCGCGACAAGTACTTTGATATACATGATAAACTTTGTTACACTTCAATTGAATGAGAAGAAAAAGTTTGGCACTATTTTGTTTGAATCTGTAAATTCTCTATGGTTTTAGTGTTAAATCTGAAAACTACAGAAAAAAGTGCCAAACTTTTGTGTGTATTCAAGTATTTGTCATCGATCGCGAGGCTAAGATTTCTTAAAATTATTATTTTTTAATAATTATAGCCAATTTATGAAGTAAAACTAACTTTTATATGGTACCTTACGTCCAATACATCCTTAAATCAAAAAAGGAATTTAATACATTTGCAAAGCATTTTTACTAAAGTTTTCGAATCCGTTATTTTCAAATCTGAGATCTGATTGACGCAAAAACCAATTTAAACAATAGTCTTTTAATGTTTTTTTATTTTAAAAAATATAAACTTTAATAAACGATTTTTTTTAAACGTTATTTTCACTTCGATTAAATTTTAAAATAGTACTTCAAACTTTCCTATAGTAGTACATATGAGTGGTTCAATAATTGATTTCGATAATATATGTGTCGGTTATATATATGTGACATCATTCGCATAAAGCATTATATGTACTCTCGTCGAGACTCGTCGAGACTCGTCGAGAATGCATTAATTTGGCATTAAAATCATAAGTACAAAATAAATAATAAAAAAAATTAGTTTTTTTAGTTCAGATTGTGTCAATGTGATAATAAAAATAATATGAAACTAATAATAATAATAATAATAATAATATTATTAATAATAATAATATTAATAATAATATTAATAATAATAATAATAATAATAATAATAATAATAATAACAATAATGTGAAACTTACTTTTAATGAATCTTGATCTGATCTCGGATTCGAAAACAGCGGACCGAAACCGTTAGAAAACGTGCTTTGAATTAAATTTCTTTTATGATCTAATATATTATATAGTGACGAAATTTTGTCAAGTCAGACATTAAAGGGTTAAATACGATTTAAATAATAATTAAAGTTTAATTGTATTACAGGGTTTATAAAACAGGAATTGTATCCTAATAATTCACTAAACTGGCCTAGAGTACAGCAAAATATATCTATGGGTCCTTACGCCAGTCCGAATACTTGTGATCGACAGGAAACGATTGGATATCGTCATGGATTTGGTTTCCAAGAAGCCGCTGACACTCTAACCAGCTCTTCAACCGGATTCCGTGGGGAACATCCAATCTTCCATTGTACATATGCAAATTATTAATATAACGTTAACGTCTAGATTTAACTGTTCCAATCTTAGAAGTATGATAACTTATTTTCACATTACAGCCAATCAACAACCACAAATGCCAAATTACCAATTAGCAATGCAACGTAATAGTAATGAATCGCGAAATATACGTAATGTTGATAATAATCCTGACAGGATTGTCGTTCCCCAACGTTATGCAGAAAGCACTTTTCAGCTAGCAGGTAGCCAAAGTAGGCATATACCTCAAAGGTAGCAACTATTAACAGTAGTACATCCCAATTCGATGTGGAAATGCCATTCGTTCATTGTATGTATGCAAGTTATTAATGCAGCATTAACTGCACGTAATTATTAAAATAGCTTTATCTATTACAGCTCATCGGCAACCTGGAGCAATAGACTATGGATTTGCAATCCCTACAAATGGAATTGCATCCGAATATATACGTTATGGTATTAACGACAATAACATGATTATTCCTCGTCGAGATATAAGATCAGATTATGGAAATGCAAATAATCAGAGCAGTCACCTATTGCAAGAGGCAGACTACTATCGTCGTGGGTTTGGCTCTCAAGTTGCTGCAAATACTGCTACGAGGACTACGTCTACAATTGGCTTTGAACCACTCTTAGATTGTATGTACGCAATTTGGTAGCATCACATTATTAACCAGATTTAGACGTGAAAATATAAACTTACTTTTATTTTTATTCCAGTTAATCGGCAACCGAAAAATGCAAATCGCGGAAGCTATGTGGTATCACAAAACAGACACTCTGCTATTTCCCATTATAATCCGGTCATTCCTCAGCGAGATGCACATTCAATATATTCCGTGGATAATTGTAATAGGTATGCCGAGGTAAGGATGGACTATGATCGTCGTAGAATTTGTTATCAAGGAACTGCACAAACTGTAACTGGCTGTACAACGCCATTGGATACCAGCTTGGATTGTATGTATATAAGTTTCTAAATATATATAAGCTGATTTTATTGTTTAATATAACTGGGCTTTTTTTATTACAGTTCGTCAACAGCTAAAAGCTACAGGTACTGAATTTTCAGATCAACAAAATGAACTTATACCACGCGCACATTTTGCTGACATTATGTCTCGAGCAACTCAAGCTCAATCCAAATCGGAAATCTTAGATTGTACGTATGCAGTTTTCCATATAGCACTCAATACTCAGGGAATATAGCCTGAAAGTTACTTTGGCATGTGAGGGATTTTCGATAATATTGTATGAACGTTATATAACGTCCATGTTATATATTTATAATATTGTCCGAACCTTCCATGCTCGTTTTTCCATTACAGAGTTTGGGTCAGCACCACGCAGGGAACACAAAAAGTAATAATCCAGCAATATTGCTGTGACCTATCGCAACCTTCCACCAATGTTTATCGAACATGAAATTTTTTTTCGCTTTTTTCGAAAAAAATGTCTTCCCTATTGAAATAATACAGCAATGTTATGGTAACATTGCACAATACTATCACAACATTACTGGAATATAATATCTTACAAAGGGATCAAAGAAAAATGTTTAAAAAATATCCACTGAGCTATTGTTTTGTTGTTGTCATTGAAGTTAATGTGTAGGTTAAAATAAAAGATAAACGAGGACCTTCAAAATATAACCTAGTTTTAAAATTATTTGACAAGAACAAAACAATATTATCGAAAATTCCTAACATACCAAATCTTTGCTTACCCTTTTTTATATTGCAGTGAGTGGAAAACAGAGAACAGATGTAGAGCCAAGAATTGAAGCACATGGTCATGTGATGGATCTGCAATCAGAATCTGAGGCCGAACAAGGCTCATCTACTGCATTTGAAGAAGAAGCGATACTCTCGGATTTAAGTGAGCAAGCTTCTAATATAACTTAGGGTGGAAAATAACTGATTTTGATTAGTTAATTATTTTAAAGGCTAACCATACAATTCATAAATATATACAAGTTCCGGGTTTTGCAAAATAAATAATGCACTCCAGTTGTTGGTAGTGCCAAAACCACCATTTGATATGGCTAGATCAAAACCTAATCAGCTACATCGCTACGTATACAATATTTTACAACACGATATGTATATCGGTGATTCTTGCTATTTCTCTGGGAATTTGTTCTGCAGATTGCCATGGGTTACCCTGAAATTTTAATAGTAAAAAAAAATTCTAAGAAGAAAAGTATTCTTCAGATTCTTACTTCGTTTTCGAGCTAAAAATCGATGAAAATACTAAACATTAAAAGTTCAAATTCAGGGAAGATTCACTTTGACATAATTGATCTTGATTAAATTCCCTAAATCATCTCACATTTTTATTACAGCCAGTCAATCATAGACAACGGATATGCATTATTGAGCAGGAGCCCTACTAGTTACAGTCGGAATTAGTACTTTAATTTGAAATCAATGAATAAAATCTTATTAGGTTTCAGTTTATTTAGTTTCCAAAGGAAAATAAGTTATTTATGTATCTCCTTAAATTATTTTTCTACTAGAGTTATCTTCGAACCAACGGTTTGAAATATAGAATGGCTGCAAAAATACTGTCTCAAATAGCAATTTTAATTTCAAGGTGATTAATAAAACAAATAAAATTAGTTTTTAATTAATCTACTTCCAAAAGGAAAATACACTATTTTTGTATCTCAGTAAATTGTTGTCCAATAGTTTTATGTTCGAACTAATGTATTGAAATATATAAAAGCTGCAGTCTCAAATAGCAATTTTGATTTCAAGGTGATTAATGAAATCAAATAAAGTTAGTTTTAATGAATATACTATCAATAGAAAATTATACTATTTTTGTATCTCATTAAATTATTGTTAATTATTTCAATCAAATACAATTTGTTTTCAATCCATCTATGTCCTGAAGAAAAATATACTGTTCGTGTATACCGTTCAATTCCTAATCTTCCAAGGCATTTATGCTCTATAAAATGCATTATTTATGCAATAATTCACTTTAACAACCAAAATAAATAAATCCTATTTTCCTAAAGAAAGTGTACTACTGCTGTGCAGAAATTAATTACTTGTTAGGATCCTACAGAGTGAAAAAATAAATGGCACAGTGTAACGGCACGATTATTGTCTCCAGCTAATCGGTCGTGTACAACCGTGAAATGAATCCACGTTTATTAATAGTTGTCTCGTTGCCGTCGGGTCGTATGAAGCACGGCTCGGCCGACTCGTGTGGCTGGTACGTATGCACGAGGTCGCGAAGGCGGCAGGGGACGGGGTATCGAAATAATGATTTAAGCATGAAATAAAGGAGAACTAATGAAAATATATTGTAAAACTTAAGAGTACACAAGGCTCGATAGTACGAGCCGTCGTGCGACACCACAGACTACGCGAGAGAGAGAGAGAGAGAGAGAGAGAGAGAGAGAGAGAGAGAGAGAGAGAGAGAGATGGGGCTCAATCGGGAATACCAAGAGTGTTAGAGAGCTCGTACTTACAAGGACGCATGTCGGTGCCGGGAGGTAGTCGCAGTCTCGAAGCTCTCGGACGCTGCAGTCGTCCTGGCCGAATCGGAGTGTAGTCGCACGCAGGGGGACGAGCTCCGGATGGTAAATTGTGGACGACAGAGGTCGCACGCGTTTAGCACAGATGAGTACGGGAAAAGACCGGCACGAAGAATTGTGTCGTAATCGTTCGGACGCTATCGCAATACTGAATATGAAATGTGTTCGAACGCGATCCCGTAGGATGCGAGCGGTCCTTTACGCGGTTTTGTCAATCTTCGGCAACACGTGATCTCTCTCTCTCTCTCTCTCTCTCTCTCTCTCTCTCTCTCTCTCTATTTATCTATCTCTCTCATTTACTAGTGTTCGCTGGTGTGCGCTGAAACATATGTAAACATTGTATTATTACAATCGTCTATGGCATACGCCCGGAGAGGCGATAACGTACATATAAGCAAACATTATAACAGACATTCTCATAAAGTTTTCTTCCGTTGGGAGCTTTCCTATGAGTATGTATAGCTGATAATCCGCTCTCGAGTAGAAACATTCGAACTGTAAACAACTTTCCCGCGATGTCTGCGACAATTAATACTTGCACTTTTTTGTCTTAGCTGCAGGAATCTGACAACTCCACGTTCAAGTCTCTCTTTCAGCCATTTACTCTTCGAAACGCTGGGCACATCTGAACAAACAATATCTTAATCAAGCACTTCAAAATTGCATCGATAACTGCCATCAAGACTACCGGCGTGGATTAAATATTTCTTGTGCGCCGTAAGTTTCGACTTCTGCCCTCCGCAAAGCAAATATTCCATTTTTTGTTAACACACCGGTTCATAATTAAGATTTTTTGCAGTCTCTTTTAATATATGAGTGTTGCTAATCAATATCTATGACTGCTCGTGCCGTCACTTCATTTACACCGTTGCGGAGCTTGATTTTAAATGTCTGCATAAATGTGCTGGGCACGTCGAACAAAGCAGGTTAATTGCACTCTTCCGATAAATTCACTGCATTCACTGCATTCATCATGGAGGCACTGACCTTCTTCTTGCCGTCACACATTAAATCGACGTGATGTCGATTACACTTGGAGCACTTCACATTGACTCTACACATTTTACTATTGTGGCCAATTTTCACACAGTTGAAGCATGTGCGTTTTTCATTAACAATGTTTTGTCTCTCACTAAGCGGCATGCAATTCGCCTTCGTACCCTGAGATATCCTAGTATACCCTTGGATACGCTTGGCTATCCTGGTATACCCTAAGATCCGCTAGGCTATCCTGGGATATCCTAAGTAATCCTGGAATACCATTGGCTACCCTAGGCTCCCTGAGATATCCTAAAGAGCCGTTAGCTATCTCAGGGCATCCAGGATACCCAGGGATATTCTAGGCTTCCCAGGGATACCCTACGATATTCCAAGCTACCCTGGAATCCTCCCCGATACCTTGGAATAACCCTGGGATATTAGGATATTCCAGGGTTCCCTAGAATAACCCAGGGTTCCTAGGATATCCCAGACCTCTAGCTCAATGGATTTCGGGTGAAAAATTTGCATTTTCAAAAAGAAAGTTGAAAAATTCCCAGATTTTTTACCGAATATGAAAAAAAAGGCTCAAAAGAGCTGTATTTCGGAATTTTGGCCCCGGATTCTGAAAGCTGTGCAAGAAGAATAACTCAAGGTACCCTAGGGTAACCCCCAGGGTACCCTAGGATAACCCAGGATATCCTAGGATAACTCAGGGTGCCCTAGGATCACCCAGGGTACCCTAGGATAATCAAGGATACCCTAGGACAACCCAGGGTATCCTAGGATAACCCAGGGTATCCTAGGATAACCCAGGGTATCCTAGGATAACCCAGGGTATCCTAGGGTAACTCAGGGTCACTAGGATAGACCCCAGGCTAGATCCCAGGGTAAACCCTAGGGTAGACCCCAGGGTAAACCCCAGGGTATACCCCAGGGTAGACCCCAGGGTATATCCTAGGCTATGTTCCAGGGTAAACCCCAGGTAGAGTACACTCTAGAGTATAATCTGGGTTAGACCCTGAAGCATATCCTAGGGTAATCTAGTGCATTCTGGATGTCTGCGGATATTCCATGGTTTCCCTGGGTGTCCTAGTGGATCCTAAGTTATCTTAAAATATCTTTTATACTCTATAATATTTTGGGATTTCCTCTGAGTTATTCTGGAACGTTGGGAAGACCTGGACTTTTATATTGAACTTAACAATATCATCGAATATCTTAGTGTATCCAGAGCCTCTCGGCACTGCCAAGTTATTCTAAGGTATTCTAGAACATTCAGCAGAAAATAAATTATCTTTGTAGCAGAAAGTTCGATCTGCTGATTGTACAGGGAATTTCATAGTATTTAATGGTGTGAATATTATCTTAGGATATCCCAGGGCATCTCAAGAATTTACATTATGGTACACACTTATTCTATTTTGGATCAATCATTGAGAATACCCAAATTGTATTCTAGGGTGTTCTCTGTGGTCTTGCTTAGGATATATTTTAAGATCTATGCCGGGCTGTATCCTAGATTCATCTTAGAATGCTAGATCTATCGTGTGCTTTATTTGAGTGTATCCTTTTGTTTAGCCGAGTATATATGCTATAACATACCGAGGGGTCCAGCTAAGGAATTACAGTGTATACCATGCATACCCTGGGATCCCCGCCACTATGAATGCACTATTAACAATGGAAGATATACAAATGTGCTTTCTTTGCACTCGCGAGATACTGAGAGTCGATGATGTTCTACGCGTTCGTGAGAGTGAGAGAGAGAAGCTAGTACACATATGCGGTAGACGATCAGACAAGGCTTCATGCTACGACGCGCTTTCTCGCTTCTTAACTCACGCGGCTAACTAGCGGACGCGGTCACGCTTTTCTTAACTCTATCACCCGTAGATGGGCCAGACTCCAATCACTCAGTCAACGCCACTCAAAAAGCGTGTACGCGTATAGCAATTATTCGGATAATTATTAATATTCCGAACTTCGATTTATGCAATAAACGGATGCTATGATTTTGTAACGAGATACGGTTCGCGCGCTCGACAGCCAAATCGAATCTCATCTTTAACCTAACGTGACATCCCGAGCTTCTCTCTCGTGCGTTCTCTCTCACCAGACGGCGCGTTCGCAAATCCATCAACTCTCGGTCAGTTCTGCTGCCGCTGGAACAATCTGAAAAGGCTTTACATGTAAACAAATAAAACAAAGCAGATGCATTAAATAAAATAAGCATGCGCCGTGACGATACTCGTCACAATATATATGTAATGTATAAGTATACTCGCAAAGTATACCTATATGTATAGAGGCAGAGGAGACACAGAAACACACAATACACCTACACACGCACACATACATATACAGAGGGAAATCCCTGAACGCTGTATAGCTCATAGCTGGTATTAGCTATACAGTGCCTACAAGGGCCCAGACGGGCCCAAGAGTGAGGAGCGAGAAGATCCTCACTTACGCACACAATATACCGAGCAGTATATACGAAGCTAGTTCTCGCTGTAAGTCAGCTGTATGAAGACTGTAAGTAGTGGGGGCCGCACCCCTCGCTCTCTCTATAAATTCTGCGTGACACTTTCCTCTGTTTTGCTTTCCACGCTTTCCCTATGCTGTATAGCTATACATTATAACGTTTGATTTTGTTACGTTACGTTCGGCCACGTTCCCGGGGAATCTCTCCTCGATATCCCGGTAGGCGCCAGACGCTGCCCCTGCAATGTCAGAGCCTCGCGGCTCCTTTGTCGTCGAGACTCAAGTGGAAACGAGGCGGATGGTGGTTTTTCGTCTCGCTTTAGCCGTTGCCCGATTAGGTGTTAAGGGAATGGCTAGCTCAGCCCCGCACGGAAGGAGAGAGGGGGTTCGGGGTTATATCACAATCGCGTTTTACGACAAGAGCTCTTTATTCACACGTAAAATTCTAACATTGATGAAGAAAGCCGAGAGATAGCCAAAACAAAGAGGTAACGTGTAGCACTAATTCTCGCGTAACGTAGCCACAATCAATCTCGCACCTGTTACTATTGTCCGCTAAGGTGTCCGCTCGCTGATAATTCTAATAAGGGAGCCCTCGCCGGAAAAGCGACTCTCCGCATCTCAAGGCACACACTCACGCACGTCCGCTCGACGTATCATTCACGCTTCGTCCGAGGACAAAGCCGACATGCATTCGCGGTCACTTCTTGACCTATTCCGAGCACACAACTTAATCTATTGGTCGCGACCGGACGCTCCTTGCCCGTTCGCTCCCGTATAACCTAATTTAGGCCGAGAGCCTGTCCGCATACTGTCCCGACTCACGACACCTCTCGCGCCTCTAAACTAAGCCCGAGCGTCGATCGAGTCCCCCTTGTACTCGTCGACGCGTTTTCCGCGACACTCCTTGATTCACACGACGTACACAAGACAGATAGCCCCGGATTGCCTAACTAAAAGATAGCACGCGAAGGTAGTTTGCACAGGTAGCAGGTAGCCCGAGGTAAGACGCATTCCGAATTCACTCTTAAAACTTAACTAAGAAGAGACGCCGAAGGTAACCGAGATAGCCGCGCACGAGGTCGAAGTCCTGATGACAAAGGAAACACGCGAAAGAAAGCCGCGCGTGGAACTGCGCTTGCGCCCGCGAGGGAAACTAAGATACTACGTGTGAAACGAACCACTGACCTTTGTCCCTTCGCCCAAAGTCCACGCCGATGATCCACCAGGTAGCACCGAAATTCACAAGAAAAGTCACAAGAAAGCCAAAGTCCCTCGGGAGTGCAGCGAGTCGTCCGAGCTGGAGCGGCCGCTCTCGCTTTCCCGTGCCGCCGCTCCGCGCGCGCTCCCATTGGCCGCGTGCCGTCGATTGCTATGCATGCGCGCTCGACTATTCGATTGATATCGATGCTGGAGCAGATAGCCGCGAAGTTTGAACGCTTGTTACAATAGATAGCCAGTATTCGCACAGATGATTCGCGATTAACCTAAGATAACCGCAATTCACGAAGTACAAAATAACTCTCAGTATATCCTTCTGCCTGAGCTCTTGGTTCGTGATACGCCTGTTATTAAGAGCGCCGGAGCTGCTGTTTTACTTCCGACGTTCCTGGACGAGCAGCCACCACGCCGGTCCTGCTGCAGAAGACTCTCACGTAGGAAGCCCCTCCGAGCCTATCGTCAACGTCTCCGCGGATTACAACGACGGCCAGTGGAACGCCCTGGGCAAATCTGGATGGCTATTGCGACACCTATTCTACAAATAATAAAAACAAGATTTATTCAATTTTTTATTCTTATTATTTATATATGCTCTATGAAGTATTTGACTGCATGAAGTTTTGCAAAAAATCGCTTTGATAGGAATTTATTAATCTATAAAAGAACACACTAGTGATAACAGATTTTCAACTTAACGCCATATCGACTGAACCATGAGAGACTCAAGTAAGTGGTAATTCGTCTACAATTCTGTTTTACCTTATAAAACTTTTTTTTTAAATAAACACTGTACATTTTCAAATTCGCTATCTAGTTTTTAGTTGTGAATATTTTTTTAGTGAATTTCTTTTACAATTACTAATTGTTATAAAAACTATTTTGTGGTTTTTGAGTTTTAGTGTTTGTAATTAAAAATTTTACTTAAAAGTGCATAATTCAATTTATTTAGACAACTAAAAAGATAATTTAAGATGATTCCAGACTCAAGAGGTAGAGTGCCTGAATCATCTGTACATGGAAAACCCATTTGGAAGAACAAAGAGGAAATCTTTTTCATGGCAAGCAACGAGGAAAAAACCATTAAGTGCAAACACCTGCAAATCATCAGCAACCATATACAAATACAAGGGCTAGCACTTCAAGAGGCATACCTGATGCACTTTCATCAACATCTGGAACACTGCAAAGAACTTATCCTCCATCAAGATCCAATCATACATTAAAATGAGATTACATACAAGCTGGTACTGTCCAGAATAGAATATTTATATTTCCTTGCCGATCCGAGGATAACGGGAATTTCTGGCCCGTAAATTTTGTGGTAACGGTATTGAATTTGTTGAAATTAATACAATAGGTCTCGGCGCTACACTATCTGCCACTTGCACTGGATGCCACTAAGCCGCTTTCATTGAGTCCAGTAGAAAAAGTAGTTCAATAGAAAAATATAATGCATACGAAATCAATAGACGTTCAGTTTAGCTATGAGAATTTTTTACAACAATTTTTATGTAAACAATCAAGATTCAAAAGAAACGAGTGAAACTATAGCTGAGGACTGAATAAGAACAATTAGGCAGGAAGACTGTAGTAGTGAAACTCAATATGTATATTGCGGGGTTCTGGTATCACTTGTATAATATAAATTGGTGTAGATGTAGTCCGGATAATGATATCTGCTACCCTGAAAGCGGAATGGCTCTATAGTGCAGGTAAAGAATTTCGCATGAAGATAACGCAAAACTATTTTAATAAAAAAAGATAATATTGAAAATGGAAAGACCAGTAATTCGACGGTCATGCATGCATCGTAACAAAGCAGCTCTGCACTTCTGTGGTAGGGGGAAAAATTTCATAAGAGACGTCACACAAGGTGCGGGTTACACACATCAAAGAAATCACACAATGTAGTTGAATTAATAATATATGACCAAAGTATTTATTCGTATTAAGAATTACGTATTAAGTACAATTGCATGCCTTTTGCACGTAGTGGCGGCAATATATTCAGTTTGAATTACTTTAATCATAGCAAGAAATAAAAAACGTAAATTGAAAGAATGCTAGAATAATTCATAATTGGCTCGAGGAGCGTAATGTAAAAAATTGTAATTTTAAAATTAGCAAAGAATTTAATAAGTCGGGCTTCACACCCATGTATGCCAACAGGCTGCGTAGCGGTAACTGTCACCTCGTGTTGACTCGTCTGGTTTTACTTGACCCTGATATATAAACTCACTCACCCTACGCTCTGTGATTCTACCATGTCTTTGACACTTGATAAGACAAACAAATTACATTTAATTAACTCAATAAATTTTATTTACTACGGAAATAACACGCCACCCAACACGTGTATTTAGACTCAACGCTGAAGGTATGTGTGACTCTAATGCTAATGTGGTATGTGCGACATTTGATAGAGGATTAATTTAGAATGAGAGAAGTACAAATAGAGAAGAACGCACGTGGTTTTCTAGCTACTATGACTACGTACGTAGTACAACCGTCATAGCAAGAAGGGATATATCTCGCTAGTGCGAGCTTCAGCGGAAACCGAGAGTTAGTTAACTAATACAGTATCCTATCGGTAGGGGAACTGTACTCTTGCAATATTTAATTAAAAATAATTCACCCCTACCTGACTCAAGTTGTGAGTGTGATCGAGAAGTGGCGCAGAGCGAAAAAGCGAATATTCACGGAGACGGCGGCGAACTAGCAGCGCGGATCAGTGGTCGGCTCGGCTTAATGCTCGTCCTCGGATCTCTCTCTCTCTCTCTCTCTCTCTCTCTCTCTCTCTCTCTCTTTCTCTCGCCCTCTCCCTCTCCCCCTATCCCTCTCCTTCTCTCTTTTCCCCTATTACTCTCCCTCTCCCTCTCTCGTTATACCTATGGCCGAAGGAGCGAGCATATCTCCCCTTACAGGCGTAAGCTGCAGTGGCTTACGATGGCCAGTCGGAGAGATTACTTTTCGTCTATCTGCTTCGTAAATTATTTGTGCGGGCCTCGCCAGGCCATCTTCTTTCTAACTTCGATTTTCACACAGCTCTTCGCTCTGTCAGGGGTGATGTGACAGCGTTGGACATACCATCTTGGTCCTCAGAGTTCTTTAGGAACTCTTTCTGTGTCCGTTCGTCCTATTTGTGGAATTCCCTCCCTCCCAATCTCCGTGACATAGTCCAGTTTGGGGCATTCAAGGGCAATGCTTTGAAGTATTTGCTTGACCTGGACTGAGGCGATGTTCATCCCTTTCACCCTTACCTTTTTGATCCTTTTCCTTTCTATATCAGGACTAGATCAGGTGCTTTTAGAGCGTAGTTTGGCATGTGCCATAATAGTTATATTTTTGTATTTTATTATTTTTTTTAAGCGCATATTCGCATTTTATTTTGGTGTAATATTTATTTATTTTAATCTAATTTTATTTTATACTTTTACACTTGTTATGCAGTTTTATTCTTATTTTTAGGCACGACCGCAACGCGGGAATGCCTTATAGTTTTACCATCGCAAAAATTGTAACCAGCGATATCTCAGCCAATTTTCGACCAATCGGGCTGAAAATTTACGAGAGTGCAGCTCTTATATATACAAAAAAAGTTTTTTTCACTTTTGCGATTACCGGCCAATCGTTCAAATGGGAGCTCTTTATGCTTAACTTTAAATGTATTTTTAACCAAATTATGTTGGCACAAACTAATCTCAAGTCCTAATCAATCTAAATTTTTTTAATGTAAAAAAATCGAATTTTACATTAAAATAATACGTTTTTTATAATAAAAATTTTTAGGTATACGTTTTACATAAAAATATTAAACATAAAAGTTGTAAATATTTTAAAAATACAATTTTTGACTAGAATAATTATACGTTCAGAATGATTCAATATGTTGAAAATCCCAAAACTGATTTTTTAAAGAAAAATTTCAGTTAGTCTTGATTATCTCTGCAAAATTAAGGAGTTATGACAGGGTTAAAACCTGAAAAAAAAGGAAAATTCTTTGTGCTGTAAAAAATTAACATGTATATGTTCTCTAAAAACTACATTTCCACTTTAATATATAAGTATTATACATCACTTTTACGCATTACAAATATGCATTAAGTGAGTATAATCCTTGAAAACAATTAAAGGTATTTACTTACCAAAAATCATGACCTTCGGAAACCTATTCCGAAGGTTTCTTTGAAATTTCAGTCTAATTGATCCACTCGTTGCTGAGGCAAGTGGAAAAATGTCATGAAAAAGCTAAACTGAGTAAAAGGTATTTGAAGTTTATGATATAAATCATATGAATGAACTCAGTGATACTTACAGAAACTATCCGACATACCTTGATTTGGTTTCGGTATTCAAATATACATGCAATAATGTATATTTGATGGTGCGCGTACATCATGATGGTTGATAATAGTATTTGAGAAGCTGAAAATAAAATAAAAATTATCATTACCAATTCATAGTCATATTAAACTAATGATTACAGTTATTTGCAATACTTGCCATTATTAAATACACTGTCAGTTCTTAGAAAGAATGCAAAATTCCACTCCATACAGTCAATATAATGGTCCTATCTTGCTGTTTTCCACCCACATACCTAAAATCAACGAATAAACAAAGAAAAAGCTCTTTGCAAATAAATTATTATTAGTTATTAGTTTTCAAAATTCATCTGAATAATTGCTGTACTCTGTAGAAGCTGGAAGCTCTTGTATTAAAAGCACCATTGATGAGGTTATACACACTGATAGTTGTTACAGCAGCTAGCAGACAAATGGCACTGATATGATCTCTAAAGTATCTTGCGAGTTGGATGAAAAACAGCTGTATGGTTGCTTCACATAAAATTCTACTGTACCGATCATGTAGTAATATTCATTCCCGACCCGACAGTGTGGGACGCAACATGTTTGGTGGCGAATTCAAATTTGTTGAATGTCTTTACTTTATAGAGTTTTCTAGCAATTCAAGAAATTATATGACGTCACGTTTATAAAATTTTAACCATTAAAAGACTTAACGGTGAACCAACAGAAACTCCGATCCTTAGAAAAGTACCGTAGGAGGATTGGGAGAGCGCGAAGCACGAACGTAGGGGGATTGGGTGAGCGCGAGCATTGGGTGAACGCGAAGCGAAACGCGATGCAAGGTGACAAGCCACTGAGACCTGCAAGCCTGAAAGGCCGAAGGTCGAATTTGCCGCGCTAGTTATTTATATTTTTAATATCAATTTTATATTTTAGTATTAATTTAGTCATAGTCATTTAGTTTAGTATTTCTTTTTGTAAAAATTTGTTTTTTTGCGCGCGCAAGAGATAAATTCTGATGATTGTTATGGGCCCTGAGCCCCTACATATATTCTATTGTTCTACATTTATAATATTGTTATGTACAACAGAATGTAAATTTAAATAGACAATCTAATCTAATCTAATCCCTTTCTATCTCTCTCTCTCTCTCTCTCTCTCTCTCTCTCTCTCTCTCTCTCTCTCTCTCTCTCTCTCTCTCTTGTATTGAGCGGCGCGACACGTGCTTACAATTTAATCATCCGAGATCGTCTGACGTAAGGTGGCCGAGTCACATAATCTATTTGGCTACGCCTAAGTACACAAATACAGGTCGATGTACATAGCTTTGTTTTGACGCGGTAAACGCACGTGCGTAGTATGTGGAATAGGTGAGTGAACACGACTGCGGCCGCAGCACGTAGGGGCATATCATGAACATAGTACGTGGGCGCCGCGAGACAGGGCTGTATCACGCAGTCGTGATATAAGCGCCTATATAACTTAGAGATAAAAGTGCTGCGAGGAAGGAGCAAGGAAATTTGTACCTTGCATTATATATTTTTTAAAACCATTTTAAATCATACTAACAGCGAGCGTTATTTTACGCTTCTAAAAAAAGTGTCTGTGTTCCGGATAGAATATGAATAAAGTACTATATGCAACACGGGATTAAGGTAAGTTATTTTTTCGGAAACCTCACCCTCGGGGATAATCAGCTACTGAGTGAATGTGGAGCATTTCAGAAAATCTTCTGCAATGCTTCACAGATTCACGATCCAGAATTTCAACATTATCAAAATTAAATCCATGATCTGTGTCATCACTATGAAAAGCAAGAGGGGATTTGAAATGTTGATTCTTAATACAATATTGATGCTTACCCATTCTCTTTTTTAGAAGTCTGGATATAGTCCCGATGTATTTAGCATCACAATCGTTACAATTCACTTTGTAGATCACATTGATGATTTCCTTCTGTTTTGTTTGAGCCTAACCTGATATACTTGTTAAATTTATTGCCAGATTTTTAATAAGAGAAATATTATGTTGAATGAGAATATTTTGAAGTTTATCATTAATAGACTGGGAGTCCTGGCACCATATAAGAAAATTATTGGAAGCTCGTGCCACTCGAAATTTTATAAGTGGATCTGGTAGGTGTTAGTGCACTGATGACCTTGAGTTCTCTACTACGTAGCTACCCCGGAACATCTTCATTATTGCAAAATAAAGTTCAATAATGCATTTTTTTTCTTGTTTATCGTTTGTAGTTTTTTTTATCATTAATTTCATATCGGCTTATCCAAATTACTTTGTAGAATTTTGGATAATGTCCTTAAGAAAAAATATGTACGTGATCCTATTGTTGAAATAATAGGTCACAATGGATAATCTTTTTTGTGGATTTTTGGTAATCTATATGCTTTTGGTAAAATCGTATCCGTTTGAGTAAGTTTATGTCTAACATATTTTTTACCAAGAAAACCATTATCATTCTAAACATTCAGAAAGCTTTTCAGCTTTGTCTGAAGTTTTGACAGCGGATTTTTCTTAATCGTAGTATAAGTATCCCTATCCGCTAGAAGAGTCTCCATTTTTCGATATAATCGCTCTTATACATTGTGACCGTCCTGTTACCCTTGTCCGCAAAGGTAAACATAATGTCTCTGTGACTCTTAATGAAATCATTTGTTTCTGTTAATTTGTGTTCTAAGTTTTTTTCTTCTATTGTTTTGTGTCTAGTTTTTTTGTGAAAATGTCTTATTTTATTTAAGAATGTACATCTAACATTGTTTACAGTGTTTTCCGGAATACTATTACTTGTAATTGAATTTTTCTAAGTTTTTATGCATTCAAAAATTAGATTATCATTAAGATCACAGTTAGGATTGAATTTTCGTCCCAATGCAGTTACAGAAATTACATTCGTTGGTATATCTACGTCCATCAGATTCTTAAACCATTTTTCATGACTCGCGTTTACATTTGTTTTGATCGTCAAAGAATTAAATTTGTTTTCTGTGTGCTGTTAAGTCTACTTGTTATAAGTATCTCGATTGTTTATAACGTATTGTAAAAAATCTTGTGGTATTATTTCTTGTTCATGTAATTTTTTGACGTCTGACTCTAAAAACTCTATACGGATACAAATATCCTCAATTTCGAGATTAAATATTTTTCTTTGAAGATTCTGTACGATTTTGCAGAATTTATCATTTCCCGAGTTACTGTGGAAAGTAAAATGGTTTAAGTTACTTGAAATATTGATGATATGCGTTGGCTGTTTGTCGAACGTTCTGCAGCGCAGCAAAAACTGTCGCTGGGATCTGGCTCTCCTTAAATCCCACCGTAGCGTTATCCACGTCTTTAGGTATTGTCGTAGGTCTCTTCATATTTGTCCTGGATATCGTCGAAAGAGAAGCAGTTTGAGACCGGCGAAGGTCCACGGCCCATGTTAATGTATGTGTGAATGTGTGTGACACAGTATTCAAAGGATCTCCGCTCTATCCCTCGGTGTTTTTTAATATTTAAAAAAAATCTATCGATCTCTCTGAGGCAAGTATTGCGAAACAGGTAAAATTAATTTTAAACTATTTTTCCTTTTTTTCAACGTTTCGGTAAACACTGTTACCCTCTTCAGGAAAACTGTCAATTTTATTCGAGTAAATAAATAAATGAGTATGATAAAAATTGTTGGAGTGGTGGAAAATTAGTGAGGAGTAGTATGTAGGCACCTTGGAGAATGTAAATAAAAATAACCTTGACCTGCGTGACCTTCTGATCCCTGCCACTATGGTCAAGGTTACTTTTATTTACACTCCCCAAGATGCCTCAGTTACTTTGGGGACCCCCACTCCTTTCTTTTATTTTCGCTAAAGTGCCCCTCTGAAATAGAAGGAACTTTGGAGAAATCGCAAGTTGCATCCTCCCCCGACGAACACCAACGGCAAACTGACGGCTTTCAGTTTGAATTATTGGTTAAATCCCCTCTACCAAAACATATTGCCCTTCTCCTCTCTTTCTAACAACAAATAGAGAGTATGTATGTTTTAAATATATTTATTCAGAGTAAGTACTTACAACTAGATACAATTTATTCATTCGATTTCTTATAAATATTTGTATTTAAATATGTTACTAAATTATATAAATGTAAATTAACAAATTCATAAATCATGATATGAATATCTTCTAAGATTAGGGTTATATTTTTTTCTTTCAACTTGTTAACAATTTTGTCGACCAACGCCCCGTCAAAGTCGCGCATTGAACTTTCTACATTGTAAGCAGTACAATATGTGTATTGGGAGTCTTGGGTATTTTTAAGCAAATCTCTACTGTAATTACCCATCTCTTTTATCACAATTTCTATTGCGTCTTTGACTTTTAATAAATATTGAATTCTTTTGTCAATAATTTTAGCCACAGCCTTCAAACGATCAAACGTGACTCGTTTAAATACAAGTGAAGGTTTGCGTAATTTTTTTAATCTGGCCTCGCCAGTCCCCTGATCACAATCGCTCGTCTCGTCCACCAGTTCAAAGGCTCGATCAGAGTAGCTTATCATAAATCTCATTAAAAATCCACCAATGCTGATGCGATGATCCAGCATTTCCTCGCCATTATAGTCGTGGAAGAATCGTTCAATCTCATCGAATTTTTCCCGAAATAGTGTCCAGGCTGTCAGTGAGAAAGCTACTCCGCGAAATTCTTGATTCGTCAGGCGTATCACAGGGTTGAAGTCACCAGAGCCGACAGCATCATTTTCCAACCCAACCCCACGTGAATCAATTTTCCATAAGAGTTGTTCAATGCATATACCATCGGTAGGACTTGGTGGCAACGGTACTTGGTGGACCGACTCTCCATCTCAATCTTACTCTGAAGTTGTCTCTTTTGACTTGCCATTATGTCGACGTCTTCCTTCCTTTCCAACGAGTTATCTTTACTAAACTGTGTACTCTAGACAGCAAGCTCGCCGGCTTATATACTAAACTAGAGTGGCTCAACGGTGGGGATATAGAAAGGAGGGTATCTTCACCAGGAGTGGGAGACCAATCAAATCATTTGGTCGTAGAGTGGGTATCCAATAAAAATTGACAACTACAGCATTTTTAAAAAGACCCAGAGTTTATTATACCCTATTACATTTTCAGCTCGCATTACATTTTTTATATAGTATTACAATCTGTCGACAATTTTTTCAGCAATCTCATCATTTTATCTCAAATCTGATGAGAAATACGCAAGGAATCGCTTTACACCCAAACCGTTAAGCATATAATATAAAAACATGATACAATATTTACCGCACACATTAGAAAAACTGCTTTGCAACGGTATATTACACCATCTTAACCGTTTGCAGTTTCTCTGGACTCGATTTACATGATTAGGAATACGCGGTGGCGCGCCAAAGCTATCGAAATACCAGCCAACACCATTTTTAGTAACATACATCGCTACCCAGTGCCTACCGCGTCTCTTATGATTCTCTGTGTTAAAGACAAAACCACATGGTTTTACCCACGTTATCGGAATTTGATCGGCCGGATAAACTCCGACCGCATGAGACGTCATCTTTCGAAGATTCTGGAGAATATCCACAGAGTTCATTATTAGTGAGTTCGTGGGGTGGCGTGAAAGGACGCTCTGATGACGTAATTATGTCAAGTTCGCTACCCCGTGTAGTTAACCAGCGCTTCAAGGTATAGGCGTTGTTGAGTGCGCAACTATATCGGAGGTGATTATTTTTAATTGTGTGTTGTAAGCAATATACCTCACAATAAGACAATTTATGAAAAGGTGGACACTGATTTTCGCGCTCCAAATCAATAATCTCTCGTGTTGTGTGTTTATTCAGCAATTTTGCTTTTTCCTCACCACGTACATAAATTTTACGTGCACCCTTGCAAATATCTTGAAAAGTTTTGTAAAACTTCTTCAAACACGTGTCGCCCTCGTACCAATCCAAACCGTGATGATGTATCGTCAACCAGTTATTCTGCCTTAAAATGTCTTTTTTCAAAAATGTCGTTTTACAAATAGGCGAGATTATCCAGTGTGCAGAAATATTTCGATTTAACTCAACAATACCCACTTCTTTCGGTATTACACGGCCTTTGTTATCCTTAAAGAATTGCACGTCAACAATTAGATCCATTGTTATTTTTGTAAAGAAGCAATTGCTCAGTTTACAGAGAATAAAACGACTGGCCGGACTCGACAAGAGTGGCCCGAATTTATACTGTTTTTCCTCTATACGCCATCTATCTGTTTTAACCGCTGTAATCTACTAAAACTTGTCGAGACGAGTCAATCTCCACCAAATTGTCATACTTAGCATAAACAATACAATTCACAACTGCTTCTAGTGCGCTACCGAATCTCACATCAATCCTCACACTACCTCTTCGAATTAAGTTCCAATGAGCATCATTGTTTGCCGATAAGTCGGGTGTCAAATCAAATGCAAAAAGACAATAGCCATTCGGATACGCGTCGCGCGATATCGAATTACCCATATTTGAAAAACACATATGTCATTGTACTTTTAAAGTCAGGCTGTAATGGTTTCGATAGTAATTGAACACCATCTACGTACAAGCACAGAAAATTAATATTAAAGTTTTTGAAATTAAACGGATTGAGTTACGAATGACCATTGTAAGCCTGGTTCTCGATAAAACCAATAATAATTCTTTTTGGCAATTGACCCAAAATAATATTATCGATTGATTGACCATGCACACCACTGTTTAGAGTTACATTCTTCACTTCAACACGAGTAATCGGATACTTTGCCGTAGTCTTGGCTAGAAATTTCTCATGAAGCATCGATATACTCGGATTGATTTTGACACGCCGAACAAATAGTGCTGCCTCAGCTATGCGGGCTACGTATACATTCTCCTCAGCCATTAGACAAAAGCTGTTACGAGATGGTATAAATTTTACACGTACCTCAACCCCGCCAAGCATCAATCTGTCCATATTCAGCACATCGACATGCAAATGACCCAGCAAATCAATTTTATTATCGGTCATGACTTTTTGACGTTTTGCAAAACCTGTATTATCTGTATCGATATTATCAATTTTAACGGCTGTATCATCGTACCACAAGACGCTGGTCAAGTGTGAATTTTTTGCCGCTGGCCCGTAATTCAATAGTGTTTCAATGTACGATCTGTAGGCGTAAGCATTATTTGGTGGTGACACGGGTTTCTGATTGAAGGATACATCTACTTGACTAAACAACGAATGCATAAAGTTGTTTACAGGTCCGACAGAAGGTGGTTTGTCCTCATCTCTATCTGGTGCGGTAGTTCGCACTATGTTCACACGTAAACTTAACAGTGTGTGCGCTAAATCGAGATACTCAGAAGTGCCAGGTATCACAAACTCTATTGGTGCTTGATCGGCAAGCGATGAGATTGGTTTATACTGGACCCAATGAGAACTCTCAATTGCCGTCTGTGTTGGTGGCAATTCAAATAGCGATAACTCGGACTTTATCGAGTCGCAAGAGTCGGTGTGTAAAAAAGCCATTTCAAAAAATCGTAAATTAAACTTCCAAATATGTCTCGCTTCTTAACGGTGGAAATCTTCTTTTTCACAATCGTCTTTATAGCCGTCGGCTTCTTCTTATTCTTTTTTGTAGTAGATGTATTCCGCTCACCACCACGACCAGTTTTCGACTGTGATTTTGCTACTGCGGAACCATCCTTATATCCAACACCCCTACTCTTTTTTACACCTTCTCCCCTCTCATCAGAGATATTCTGCATCATCAATTTGTCTATCGCTTGGCTGGCTTTTCGTTTCAGGTTATTCCTGCTCTCTCGAAAACGCTGATTAACCGCTTCTTTGAAAGGCTGTTTCTCGCCCAACACATCGTCCATAATTCTTGCACTAGCGTGAGCCGCCTCCCTGCCGACAGACTTAGCGCCACGCTTAATCAGAGGCAGGACGCTACGATATAAGCCTTTCAAGAAACTGCCAACACCAGCGCCACTCTGACAATGTCTACGATCAATCGTAGTGTAATTGTCGAAGCCGTAACTGCCATCACCGGTACCACCAACACCGCCACCACCACCCATCTGAATGTATTGGTGATTGATAAAATCGTCAAGTGTCCGCATTATTTTAGGTGGTGCGTTTAAAGTGAAGTGTCACCGTCAGTGTCCCGTAATCGAATGGTAGAGGTAACCCCTGCTCACCCCTTATATCTATGTCAATAGACTGAAATGACGGGGTGAGCAGAGGTAGATACATTGGCGAATTAAAGTTCTGAATTTGTGTTCGGCCATAAGCATAGTCGTGTAGATGGAGCAGTATTGTACGTAATAAACGTGAACAAATATCACCCGTTACGTAAGGCTGGCATATACTACTATAAATCATAAGCACACTCGGTAAACCGTTTACGAGATTAGCCGGTCTACTACCGATAATGTAGTTGCCCATTTCACCATCACAAGACAATAATTCGCTGGTTTCAACGCCCAGCATTCTTGATAGCTTTTTGGATAATGAGAATGTATGGAGATAATCTACACAATCATCCTGGCTACATGTACATCTGATCTGTACATAGCCGCCACACTAAAGTTCAAATTTGAGATGGTTTTTCACATTCTCAAGATCGTTTATTTCTTGCAAAAGAGCCTCGATGTCGCGATATACACCGCATGTTATGCGGCTGAAACTCTCTACACTCTCGGGACGTACTATGTTATTGTCCGTATAAACTTGTCGTTTAGTCGTCTTCACGCGTACTACACCCTCTGTTCCCAGGTCTTTCAGAGAAATATGCTGGAAGCTGAGAGGTATTTGTATTTCAGCGAGCCCCACACACTAATCGCCATGGAGAGAGAAGTTTTAAGGCAATTGTGTAGTAAAATGATTTGTCGAATTGGCTGGATATATATTTTTACTACTATTGCTGGATAAAACCATATAGAACTCATCTCTCATTGTTGTTGTTGTTGTTCTTCTTCTTCTTGTTAATGTTTACGAGATCTTTTGCCGCTACCCAAGAATTGAATTTTTCCGGATAGCCCTTCCAGCTAACGAGATACTCTTTTCTAGCGCCTTTGCCTCTACTTTGCAATACGCTGCTACCTCGAAAGTCTCGTGAGACAGATCCTTACGCACTCGGCTCAGCTGTTGCTCGTAGAAAAAACCCTCAATCTCCTCAACACTCAGATTTTCGAGTGTGTAGACTGGTGGCTGTCTCAAAGTATTGACTCTTACAATTCTAAACAGTTCCAGGGTCCAGCCACCTTCGTATGCTTTTCGAAAGGCTGTTCGTGCACGACTGACACGAACCAAATCATCCACACTATATTTAGTCTGATGATGACGTAATCGTTTCACACAGTAGCGACGTGTCAAATTTTCACGCGCTCTACCAGCATTGTACATTGTAACGCTAGATGGCGTCATTTTTATCGCGCTGTGAATTATTGTAAGATTGAACGATATTGTCTAGTACATCGATGTAGCATCTAGTGCCGAGGTGCGTAAAGTATCTCCAAATACGTTCTTTCAGCATTCTAATGAAACGCTCGGCGATTGCAGCCTTAACGTCAGGATCTCGTACAGCGCGGTAAATAATGTCTCGTTTCTTCAGCAAATTTTGCACTTCTCGACCAGTAAACTCCTTGCCCTTGTCCGTCTGAAAGTATTTGGGTGCTCTCTCGTCATTTCGCTTGATTACCCGCTCGAGGCCCTCGGCCACGCTTTTACTCGTTTTATCGTGCAGGGGTTCCTCCCACGCGTACTTTGAGAGCGCATCGATGACGACCAGCAGGTAGGTGTAATTATCATTGTAGGTCTTGAGAGCGCGAAAATCGGCCAAGTCAGCCTCCCACAGCTCGTATCGACTGAACACGTGATACGGTCGTCGGGGAAAACGATGACGTACCATTTTGTGTTGGGTGTACGCATCCTGGCTCTCAAGCCACTCTAACACTTTGTTCGGTGGAAATTTTTTACGTGTTGTCCGCACAAGTATATCACCTCCTGCGTATGCTGATGGAGCTGGTAGGCCGTAGTACAATTGTTCGAGCTTAGTCTCCATTCTCAGACCGACGTCTAGTGCCGACTAAACTCTTCTGCTTTTTGCGTGCACGTTTAAAGGCTTTTCGGCATTTTCGATACACTCCGTCAAATGTGATTTTACCAACCATGCATAAGACAGTTAGAAGAGCGGCCCCCTTCTCCTCTCGACTCGACGTCTCGGAGAGCATACGTGAAAAAGCCCGCTTGGCCAGGCACCGATCGGCTCGGGTCCGCCCAGTGCCACTACTACCATCGTTCTGCAAGTAGGCAATGTCATGCTCGAGACACGCCGGATCGAGGAGGTTTATCCCATTCTCACCACGTGCGAGTCTCTCCTCGAGATGCGTGCTAGGTCCGAGAAACTGATATCCCGGCAAATGCATTTCGAATGGTATCCGATTAATCAAGGTGTCTAAGGTGGTAACAGAACGACCACCATCACCATCATCACCACTGCCGCCATCAGCGCCGACTGTTGGACACTTTTTCAATCCATCTCCATGCGTTCCCATTTTGTTATGCCGGTAAGAGTAGGTTTTTTCAGTATAGATGATGATTTTTTGATTGGCGGCGCTACGGAAGCTATCGAAATATCTGCGCTGGGTATACCGCTAACACGTTTCCTCTTTGCACCACTGCCAAGCGTTCTCTCCTCTTTTTCTCTCTCCTCCTCCTCCTCCTCCTCCGCCACTGTCTCTTCTTGCTGCTCTTCTAAATCGTCGCTGCTAATGTCACTGCCCGATGGTACTGGGCGTGCAGGTGTACGGTAATCTGTTATCGATGTCGATAGTGCAGAATCTTCCAAAGCTGCTGCTGCTAAACTGTTATAAAGTTTGCGATTACCCACAAACTCCAGAGGGATGTGCGCCCGGCGAAGTATACGGACAAACTGCTGGGAATTACGAGCTGGTAGAGTTTTTTGTCTCACTCTCACAGTCTCGTTCACCAGATCTAAGATGTTTACGCCTTGTACTCGCACGCCATCTAGCATAACATCACCAAGTTTATTCCATGTAACGCTACCAGATTGCCGCAGAGCATCGATTAGTCCGGCAGCCTTAGTCCGAAAACTCTGTGGTATAGTCTTGAGAATTCGTTGCTCGGAAAAGACTTGATCACTGTTTGTAGTAGCAGTAGTAGTAGTGGTAGGCATCATTACTATTGAGGGTTTGCCAATACCATCATCATCACCACTACCACCACCACCACCACCACCACTAGAGCCATCAACCAATGAGGAACCTGTTTCTTTTTTCTTATAGTACAAGTAGCGTTGCATAACCTGCTCATACAGAGAATACTTTTCTCGATCATTCAGAATATCTCGTGAATTCAAGATCTTGCTCATGTCGTCGTCGAGCCGTGACAGCTCAGAGCCCGGAGTCTGAACAGTGCTCAGATGTTTATTGTCACAGCCGGCAGTACCATCACCGCCATCACTTTCAGTAGTAGTAGTAGTAGGAGGTGGAGCGCATTTATTATCGGCAACATGATGTTGCTGAACTTGTCTTCCGCGCGTAACACTCTCGATGCACTCTTGAGGTACTAAAATCATTTTTCTGGCGTGTTCCATGCTGATAAAACAGGTTTCAAAATTATCGGCAAAAGATGATGGGCTTTAATTAAACGTCTTTTGCACGTCTCGAATGTCTGTCACGGCGCTGCAATTTTACGGAGTAGTACCGCGTGTTTACGTAATTTGCTCTTAGAGCACTTGCTCAGAGGTACGTTCCCCCGTAAAATATTCAGTACACACTCGGCAAGATAGAGGACAAGTTTACGGCAAGCCTGACGTGAGAGAGCCGCACGTTGCGCCGCGTCAAGATGTCTGCCCAATACTTTTAATATTTCGAGAAATTTTCTCGGGATCGGATGCTGGTGACGTTTCTGAACAGAGGCTGCTGCTGGTGCTGCTGCTGCAGAAGTCATCGATGTTGCACCGACCATTACAGACGCACGACTGGCACATTGTCGGCTCGTGAGGTATTTTTAAACTGTTTGCGCGTCACATACACGTACTGATGTCGATCGTGCGGAAAAATGCATGTGCGATAACGGCAATTTTCCGGTGTATCCTGCTTCAGATCAAGTAGCAGATAGTGATAGGGCTGGGAGACGGCCTCGTTGTAGACCTCCTGCAGAAATTTCGGGTTTTCCGGACAGAGTTGCCGGGCTAGATGCTGTATTTGCGAGCGATCGCGAGGATTCTTGAAAATGACGATATAATTCGAGTTCAGCGATATATCTCGCTGACCCCGATGAAAGAGGTTCTGCGACAGAAAGAAAACACTGAGATTACAGTGGTGGCTGGCCTTGACGAATAGATTGATAACACTGGCGCTAGATGATTCGCGCATCAAATCGTCGAGAATCAGGAGTTTAGGCCTCTCAGGATCCGTGCTGTAGTCCTCTGTCTTGGGCAGTCCCTCGTGGAATTCAATACTAACGCCACTATTACCGCTACCGCTGCTGCTACTTATACTTTTTCTATCACCGACAATCAAACTCTTGTAAGTCGGCTGCCATTCAGTATAGTAGAGTAATACACGCTCAAAGCGTGTATTGCTATCTGTTCAATGTATTTGAGGAAATTGGCAATGAATACGGTCTTGCCACAGGAGGTGGGACCGCATATCATACACGTCCACGGGTGTCGCTAACGTACATCCATGATTGAGCGTAGACAATGCTAGACTGGCAGCCCAAGTCGACCAACGTGTAAGTTTATAAAACATCCCCCCTGGCGGGGGGAAGAACCACGAACGCCCGGACGCGGGGGGCCCTCTCGTGCGCACGCACGCGCCGTAGTTGAGCTTGCCGAAGGCAAGACGTGAGGCTTCCCTGCCGGGAAGCTCAGTTGTGCGCGCGCGCGCGGCAGTTGAGCTTGTCGGAGACAAGACTTGAAGCTACCCTCTCGGGAAGCTCAGTTGTGTGTGCGCGCGCCCGCGCTGCAAGGCTTCGAAGATCAGCATTTTTGCTCGCACCCTCCGGGAGCCCGATAATGCATTAGCTGTAGATGTGCTCAACTACTACTACTACTACTAACAGAGTTGGTTGTGAGGACCTTTGGGGGGTTTTGAGACTATATATATAAAAGACGTGTGTACATATACATTGTTTTTATTCTTAGGTAATAAACGCTAATTTGTACAAATATACCCGTACGGGTAGCTCTTATTATCGGTTATAAATCGTCGCTTTGAATAAATTGGCTCGCATATTTTACACTCTGTACGCGTTATGACATCGTGAAGCGATGTTCGTCTGATGGCGTCAAACGATACAAATACCGGGGGTATTTCACCACTCGCCAGTTTTTGTACGCTCTCAAAATTAATCTTTTCGCTCGCTGATGCATTCAGTCTTATGTCTTTCACTTTGCAGACACACGATTCGTGGTCCTCGCGTGTCCGATACTTGTAAGCATAGAATTTCGGACCTCCCGAGACAAAGTTGGTAATGTAAGTGCCGACACCGTGACCAGCCAACTCATCGGTAAGCTCGCCTAAAAATAGTCCCGTTGCCGGCTCGTACTCGTCACCACCACCACCATCACCAGTCTCTCGACTCACATACACAATGGAATCCGTATCGTAGTACAACACACGCTCGCCCAGAGGCTCCAACTCGGAGAACAGTTTCAGTCGGGCTAGCGCTGTGGTGTAAGCAGCAATGACCACGTTACACGCGGGTGATGGTTCAATATCGACGACATCGTCTCTATACGACCAATTTACGTAAATAATGTCCTCGCTTGCCGGCAAAACAGAGTCGACAACTTTATCCGCGCTAGTTAAAAGATCAAACAGTCTCTGCGGGTCCCGCACTAATTCCGTCTGTCGCATGTTCTCTCGCTGGCCAAACTTGCCCCACAACGAGTTCAGGCATAGCTTGGCCACGGAGCGTAGACCGGCGTTAAATTTTATTCGATCACGGTCGAGTTTTATGCCCTCGTGCTGTTCGAATCTCTCGATGTAGGAGTCAACAGCTTGCTGATCGGTACTATCCCCACACTCTGGTGGATAGCCCGAAGCGTAAGTTTTTTCCGCAAAAAATTTGTCAATATACTCGTGAAATAGACCACCTTGACGCGTTTGCCTATCAAATTGTGTGACCTTGTACGACCAAATTTCAAATACCCTGGTAATTGTGTAGCCGAATTCCACGGCTTTCTTCAGTTCGTCGGCAACCCAAGTCCCCACAAAGACCCGATCCCTCGCATTTTCGTGTGTACAGTCCGTCTGACAAAGCGTCTCCACACACGTTCGACACAGCGGAAACAATAATTTATTGTGAAGCCTCACCGGTAAAACAGGATGAAAGAGATTTCTCGGCGGCAATACCTCACACATTCTGAGACCGTCAACCTTGCCGATGTCATTGTTGTGTCCGACGATTCGTGCACATTCAGCCTCACCGACGTAGAGTTTCGGATGACCAACGGGATAACGACCGTATTTACAAATATACGGATACAGCGAGCAGACATCTACATACTTGATTTTTTCACCAGGACCAACAATGTACGATTTTACCGTGTTACCTGTTCCACCGCCAAAAAATGCGTCGCGCGGATTCAGCGGTACGTGCCAAGATTTCGTAAGCTCGTTTATGCGTGCATTCATATTAGCATTTTCGCAACGTTCACGATCAAAATGGCACTCTCATTTCTCGATCAGTCGATAACCGTGTTTCAAGATTTTCGACGAGACTCTGAGTGTTCTCTCGTACCGATCGTCCAAACTGCCCTCAGCATTCGTACACGGCAATTCTCGTCCGGTTGTAAAGCAGCGAACACAACCGTGCCACTAGCAACCGTGAAACTGTAGCACAACTCTCTCGCCGTTTTCTGATTCATAATAGCCGTCTACAAGCGGTCCCTCGGGCAACCTCTTTTCACGCGAATTAACAGAGTGCCGAATTGACCAGCCCGTCTCGTGCTCCATCCACGTGAGCCACTGCGCTGCTTTCAAGGATTGCTTATTAGCTCGGCGATATCCACCAGAGTGTATGATACCGACCGTTTGTTTTTTTAGAAATTGTTTGCGGTAAACGCGCATACACGAGGATGCTATCGTAACGCACTCGAGAAACGGGTCTGTCGAGCCACACTCGATGAACGACTTACGGAATGCAAGACATGCTAGTCGCAATATTTTTACATCCTGGCGACAGTATTTGATTATTTCATGCTGGAAATCAAAAACGTAATTTTGCTCTTTTTTCTCATTATACCACTCTAAAAATGCTTTGCGCTCTCCGACACCCATCGAGTCTGGTGAGAAGCTCTCAACAGGTGGCATTTCCCCCACATAGTTTTGATTTTCAGCTCTATGAAACAAGTGGGGGAATGTGCCTTTTTCAATATTCCCGAGACCGTATGCTTTTGGCAGGGCGCTCAAAGCCATATGTAAATAATTTAAGCTATCGAGAAACTTTATGTGTGCAAATTTTATGAGAATTGCTTTCCAACCGTTTAGAATTACACTTGGTGACTCGCGAAAATCTTTTCGCTCAACCAGGTGTTTCAAATAAACTGTGCGTCAAATCCTTGTGCATTGTGTGCAATACACACAATACCACTGATATTTTGTCTGCGAGTTAGCAGCATGTCGACTAACTGTGTTACCGGGTCGTCTCTAAATATGTGCTCTCGCACACCGCAAATATTACACGACTCGGAAATATCATCATTCTCT
>JACCIB010001480.1:0-32700 GCA_018906965.1 Philotrypesis tridentata | reverse complement strand
TTTAAAATTTTCTACAAAAGAGCTCCATTCTTCAGCCGTCAATTCAACAGATAGGCCAATTCCGCCTAATGTGATTACAGGTTTTAGACAACCGTCTAGAATATCTTCTTTTAACCCAATCGAAATAATTTTGGAATTGCTTGCGTTTAAATTGTACGAGGAGTTAATGAAAGATTGTCTTGATAACACAGACATTTTTTATTGGAAAATCGTTTATGATCAATTTTAATGTTACCTGCTCGAGCGTTACTGCGAGAATGGCTAGCGAACAGTCGAAAGGATGTAGTCATCATTTCGCATACGTGTATATTATAAGTGCATCGGCTTAAAGATAGCTTAGTAAGACATTCGCGTATTTGAACGAAAATGTCAAGTAAGAGATTTACAGCTGAATATTCTATAATTTAGTAAATCATTAATAATTCAAATTATAAATAATTTTTTTTACAACATTGATCGTTACATTTCATTACACTTTTCTTATAGCAATGACATACAGAGGATTTTTGGCCACTTAGATTATTACGAACTAAATTATTGTAAAATTCGAAAATAATTTCATCGTTTTTCTTATAGTCCGAGGAAATTACATTTTTAAGTTTATTAGCCTCGTTTAGTGCGCATTTGTACTTTTACGATCGAGGAATTTTTCGTATAATGAAGAATGCAAAATCTCCTCTATATTCATTACTTCTCGAGCGATTATTTGTTTGCAACAAATTAGCTTTTTCAGTTCCTCGGGTGTAGATCAGTCTAGCATGTTTAGATAATTCACGGAGATTCGCAAAAAGATATTTTTACATCACCTTCGAACCTATACCGTGTTTGTACAGCGTAAGCCAGTTATTCTTTTTACGCGCACTTATTGACAAATCGCCAAAATTGCACGCAGGACTAATTACCCAATGTGCTGAAAAATTCTTTCTAATAGATACAGCAGCTACTTCTTTAGGAATTAAGTATCCCTTATCGTTTTCGAAGCCTTGTATTTCAACAACAAAATCCATTGCAAGAGTTAACTGTTCAGATTGACAGTTGAAGTACTATTAAAGTCTCTTTCAAGTTCTAACGCGCATAATTGCGCAAAAATGTTAAAAGTCAATGGTCTATTCATTAACTGCTGAAATCAACAATAATTTGTCTTGAAGCATCAATTTCTAGAATATTATCATACTCGGCATAGATGATGCAATTAACTGTAGATTCTAGCGGCTCGGCAAATCGTACTTCTATTCTTATACTGCCGTGTTTAACCAGATTTCAATGAGTTGTGCTATTAGCGGATAGATCAGGTGTTAAATCAAAGGCAAACAAGCAGTTTCCATTGGCATAACTTTCTCTGGAAATATTATTCCCTTGATTCATAAAACGAATTCCAGTGCCTGAATAAAGTGTGTGATATGCGTCAACGTATAGATTATCCTTAAAATTTGGCTGTAACGGCTTTGAAGGCAATTGTGTTCCGTCTATGTACAATGAAAAGAAATTTATATTATAATGCTTGAAATTGAAAGGATTGTATCTTCTATTGCCGTTAAAAGCTTTATTATGCACAAATCCTATTATAACCCTTTTCGGCATCTGTCCAAGTATAATATTGTCTAGAGTTTCTCCGAGGACACCACCCCGCATAGTAACGGTTTTGACTTCAACGCGTGTCAGTGGATATTTCGCAGTAGCTTTTGATAAAGCTTTCGTGTGAGCGATTAAAACACCCGGATTTATTTTTGATCTTCGTATGAGCAAACTTGCTTCAACTATACTCGCTACATGCACATTACTGCCGGATTCCATTAAACAGAATTCATTTCCCGATCTTATAAGTTTTACTCGGACTTCAACGCCATTTACAAGATACTTTTCTTGATTAAAAATGTCTGTATGCAGATGACCTTGAAGGTAGATGCATTTTTCTTTTTCTGTTAAAGAACTTCTAGTTTTAAATCCTAAATTTCTGTCAGATATTTCATCCATAAATCCTGGCGTATCATCGTACCATAGACTGGATGAAAGATGAGAATTTTTAGTTCCAGATCCGTAATTTAATAATGTTTCTATATACGCCCTGTATGAATAAGCATTGTTAGCTGGTGTCACGAGTTTCTGATTAAATCTAACCTCAATCTGATTAAACATAGAGTGAAGAAAATTATTCACAGGACCAACCTTATAATCATCTTCGTCTGTAAGTTTTTCTTCGGATCCGTTTTTTTATTTTCACTCGTAAATATAACATAGTATGAGGTAGATCTATGTATTCTTCTCCTGAACCAGGGATGACAAATTCTATAGGTCAGTCATCCGATAGAGATGATATTGATTTATAATTTATCCATTGCGAACTTTCAATTGTCGTCTGCGTTGGAGGAATTGTAAAAAGAGACAACTCCTCCTTCATGCACTCACAAGATGAGCTATGTAGAAATGACATTTTAATTATTTCTTTTTAAATATATCAACTATCGCGCGTAACTTCTTCTTCTGATTTTTCTCTTCTATTTTACGGGCAGACTTTTATTGTCTTTCTTCTGCTTAGCAGATTTTACTTTAACTTTTTTCTCAGGCTCAACTTTCGACTGTTCTCCGTCGCTATTAGCGATTGAATGAGGCTCCGACAGTGAATTTACCTTCTTATACTCGCGTCCGTTTAGTAACCTATAAGAAAAATAAATTAATAAATAAATTAAATAAATTAATTCCTATCCAAGTTGTCTTCTGCCTTTCTTTTTAAATTTTGTCCAGATTCCTGTATACGTCGTTTAAGTGCATCTTTAAGAGGTACCTTATTGTGCATAACATCTTTAACGACGTTAGATCCTGCATGTACAGCTTCTTTACCGACTTCCCGAGATCCTCTTTTTAAAAGCGGTAAAATACTCCTGTATATTCCTCTCAAACACCCACCAATGCCGGAACCTCTTTGTGGAGTTTTGTCTGCATATACAGTGTCGATTAGATCCGGTGAATCATCGCCACGCCCTACCTGCGCATCGAAATACGCGTCATAATGAGTGGATGCCATTACTGATAAATTTTTTTAAAGTGTAGTGCAACACTGAGCGTCCCGTAATCGAATGGTACAACATTGCCTTGCTGGTCTCTTATATTGATTTCAACTATGCGAAAATCAGAAGGTTGTAAAGATACATAATTTAGCCATGTAAATTCTTTCGATTTACTAGATCCGAAATCATACATATCTTTATCTATCAAAAAAGATGTTAAGAGAGATGTTTGTGTGTCACCGGTAATGTAAGGCTCGCAAATGTCGGAATAAATATTTATCATAGTTGGTAGGCCGTTTTTCATAGAAGCAGGATAGTCAAATGTGTAATTTGAGCATTTATCATCTAGAATAATCGGCTCGATGGAAGTCGAGCCTAAAATCCTACTTATATGCTCGGATATTTCTATGCTATGACTTGCATTTTCCTTACATTTTTTAGTTATCCTTATAAAGCCTCTATCGCTAATTTCAAAAATTAGGTGATCTTTTACATAATGCAATTCATTTATCTCCTTTATTAAATCTTTCAAATTACTATAATTTCCATGAGAAATAGTCACTTGTACAGTCGAGGGCAAACTAACCTCTTCTACATCCATCTGATCATTATAAGACTTTACCAAATTTTGTAAAATGTCGATATATTTTTTGGTATTGAAATTCGTAAAGTATCTCCACATACGTTCTTTTAGCGTTCGGTTAAAACGTTCGGCGACGGCTGCTTTTACATCAAGACTCCTTGCGACTCAAAACATTATATTTTTTTCCGGTAAAATGACCGGTTTACGGTTTTGATTCCTGGATAAAATTTTGCGGAAAGCTGAAGTCACGCTGGAGCATGCTTTGCCATAAAGAGGCTCTACCCAAGCAAATTTACTCAAGCAGTCAATCACAACAAGAATATATGAATAATTTTCATTGTACGATTTGATAGATTTATGATTGCAAGATCTGTTTCCCAAACATCATCAATGTTGGATACGTTATAATTTCGGCGTGGATATTGCAATCGTCTCTGTTTATGTAGTGTTTAAGCATCCTGAGATTCTTGCCATTCTTGTAATTTATTTTTCTTAATTCGAGATTTTGATGATTGTAACGTTTTATAAAGTCTATCGATACCGTAGTAAGATGAAGAATTCTTAGACGGATCGTGATAAATCTTATTTAGTTTTGTATTCATTTTACGTGTCTAGCAAACTCCAGATTTTTCTTTTTTTAATCTAGCGAGACTTAGGTGTCTGATAATCAGCCGAAATAATTGTATTGTCACCGTCTTCTTCGTCAATGCTTTCGTAATTTTCGTTTTCACCACTTTCAACGTCTTCTTTTTTCTCCTCCTTTGTTTTGACTTTAGGTGAATTTATACTCTCGTTTTCTGCTGATTTTAAGCTACGAAGTGATTTACGAATTTTTGATTTGCTAGAATCCTCAACGAGATTGACAGCGGCTGTACCTACACCTGCTTTCCACAAGGTGTTATTCCCGACAAATTCTTTAGGCACTCCTATATCTCGCAATAATTTTGCAAATTGTAAGCGTCCAGCTGTAACACTGTATTTCTTTCGATTGCGCAAAGCATAATTAATTAAATCGACAATGTTGGAGTTTTCTATATTTTTTCCATTTATAGAGACCACATCATTGTCATTCCATGATATACGCTCTACACCGGCCCTGCGCTAACACGCAAGCAGTTGTTGGGCTTTAGTGCGGAAGGTTGGCGGCACACTTTCAATAATATGCAAATCGCGTAGCTGAATATTTTGTTTATTATCGCTATTATTATTATTATTATTATTATTATTATTATTATTATTATTATTATTATTATTATTATTATTATTATTATTATTATTATTATTGCGAAAAACCTCCTCCTCTTCTTCCTCTTCCTCTTTTTTGTCTTCGAGCTTTAAAAATCTTCCATCACCAAGAAAATAGAGAAAACGCTGCAAGGCTTGACAATATAATAACCACTTATCGTGCTCACTTATGTCTTTTGAATTTAAAATTTTGCTCATTTCATGATCCAAGCGTGAACAAACTGTACCCGGTGAATGTATAGACTTTAGAGGTACATCAATATGACCTTCAATTTGCGTGATATTTTCAATTTTGCTACTGTCATTAGTTTGTTTTTCACGTTTGAAATTCTCTTCAGGAACGAGAATCATTTTACAAGCATGTTCCATACTTAAGATATATATGTTATTACAGGTGTTAACAGCAATGTCAAAATTTTTACACCGTCAGCAAGAATAATCTTTTTCTTCGCACTCCATGATCCACTTTTCTCAGCTAAACGACGAAGGATTTTTGTATGTCTTTTCAGTTTAGATTTTTGAGAGTCACTGATAGGAATGTTACTATTTAATATATTTAATGCACACTCACAAATACACTTTACAAGTGGTAGTTCAACTTTTCATAATATTGTAATTCTCTGCTCTTTGCCAAGATAGTATAGCGCTTTAAGAATTGCCGAGCATTTTTTTGACAGAGGAGAACATCCTCCCGCGGCCATCATGCAGAACAGAATTAGACTAAATTGCTCAAGCTCTTCTATTTATATTTTCCGCTTAGGCACGTACACACATTCATTTCGATCGCATGGAAAAATGCAGGTACGAAAACGAAGCTCTACACATGTTGTCTGTGTCATGTCAAAAAGCAGATAAGAGTGTGGCTTTGCGGTAGCATCGCGAAAAATCTCTCGGATGAAAAGAGGATTTTCAGGATATACCTGTCGTGCTAAATGCTGAATCTGTGCACGATCTCGAGGATTTTTAAAAACCACTAGGTAAGATACATTTAACGAGATATCTCTTTGACCTTTGTAAAACAGATTTTGCGGTAGAAAAAAAATGGAGATCGATCTATGATTACTTTTTCTCACAAATAAATCGACGATAACGTTACTCGAGGATTCACGCATAAAGTCATCAACGACAATTAGCTTGGGTTCTAAGTCACCATCAAAGTCTGATGACTGAGGCAAACCTTGAAAATCAATTTTTTTATCAAAATTCGTGTAGCCTGACTGCCATTCGGAGTAATTTTCGAAAACGGGGTATCGCACATATGCTTTCTATACTTGAGAAAATTTTGCACAAAAGTTGTTTTGCCTGAACCTGAAGGCCTACAGCATACTGTCGTGAATGGATGTTTCCAATTTGTATCCATTTTCCGCAATGATAGTAGCAAGATTAATCGATATCTAATATACTACAATTTATTGAAAAATACTAATTCAGAGGTGGTGGTGGTGGCGGCGGCGGCGCGGGGGTGAATCAGCTTATAAAAAGGCGCGGAATTTAAGCTCATACAAATACTGATCAAAGCTTATAAATCGCGGGTTTTTAAAGGTTATAAAATGTCGCGGGTTTGAATCTTATAAAGGCGGGAAAAAAGCTTTTTAGACATAAAGTAAATGTAGGGTAAAATAACCAAATCAATTAATAACCTGCAAAAGGACTGGTTAATATAATTTATTAATATATTATATACATATATTGCTCTATTATAATCTATAAAACATATTTACATATGTGTTATGCATTGCTATAGCCGAAAGGATAGGAAATCCTATCGCTTTCGAACCAACATTTTGCATATCCTGGTTTGCAGCATTTCTTTTCTTTGCGCGTAACAAATTTTTTTATAGTACATAGATTTTTTACATAGATTTAATACTACATAGATTTTCTAGTACATACGATTTAATCCAGTTATAATTAACCAAATTTTTCGTCTTATAGTTGAGAGTGATACCTTTTATAGTCCAGTCGAATTAACTTTTTGCATGGAAGTTGATGCTAACAACGCGGAAAAAATTGGATTCGGTTCGAAATAGGCCCAATAATAAGTACTGTTCATGCGCCATTCCAGAAAGTTGTGCTTCAAAAGTTATTAACAAAAAAGTGCAAAAAATGCCGAAAAATTCGGATTTTCATTCAAATTTTGCTTATAATCTCAAAAACTAACAGTTTTACGCAAAAATATCACTGAAATAAAATTGTTCGGTATGAAATTTGATGCAAAGTAGAAGAAGTCCGATAACAATAATTGCAAAATTGCACTAATGATAGGCGAAGAAGTAAAAAACACAAAAAAAATATGCGCGTTTTTTTAATCAATTACTGCGTTCAACATCAATCAATCATAGTCATAATTTATAAAACGCAAGTTTACTTCATCATTAATATGTATGCTTAATCCGAATCCGGTAAGTTAAATACTTTTCGCAAAATTAAAAAGTTCATTTAAAATATCCCTTTTTTTGCACGTCTCTACAAAAAAGTCCTTCTAGTGCAAAGTATACTCTCTTAAGTTCAATTAGTGAAAATTTAACTAATCATGGTAGTGAACCTAGTTTTCACTGAAGAAATAGCGAAATGATCACTGTATAACTAGTGAAAACAGTAGTATACTAATATGAATCAGTGACTATGCACTGTATAGAATAGTGTATTTTGTTCATGAAAAGCTAGCAACTATTTCGTTTAGTGAATATACACTATTCCTGAAACACTTCACTATTTCATAAGTTGCTGTACATTTACTATAATTCCAGTGGCTATGGGCTATTTGAAAAAGTGACTTTTGTTCACTGTGTCTCTAGTGAAATTAGATAATTAAAAAGTGACATTTAAGGAACTTTTCAGTGACTATGGACTGTTTCAAAAAGTGCCCTTTGAACACTGAATCTCTAGTGAATTTTTACTATTTAAAAAGTGAATTTTAAAGAACTTTTCAGTGGCTATGGACTATGTGAAAAAGTGCCTATTGTTCACTGTATTTTTAGTGAACTTTCACTATTTAATAAGTTCTGTTTAAGGAACTTTTCAGTGGCTACGGACTATTTGAAAAAGTGCCTTATATTCACTGTGTCTACAGTGAATTTCACTATTTGAAAAGTACCTTTTAAGAAACTTTTCAGTGACTATGAACTGTTAGAACAAGTGTCTATTTTTCACTATATCTTTAGTGAATTTTCACTATTGATAAAGTGATTTTTGAAGAACTTGTAAATTTTAGAATCCACCTAGTCAATGCGTCTGTGTAGTGAACTATCTTCACTACTCAAATAGTGATTTTTCAAATACTTGTAAATTTTAGAATCGACCTAGTCACTGCGTCTGTGCAGTGAATTGTCTTCACGGTTAAAATAGTGATTGTTTAGATACTTGTGAATTTTAGAATCCACCTAGTCACTGCGTATGTGCAGTGAATTGTCTTCACGGTTAAAATAGTGATTGTTTAGATACTTGTAAATTTTAGAATCCACATACGAGTGTGTGCGTGTGTTTTACCGCCAAAAGTTTTGTCGGTACATTTTGGAGAGAATACTTTTCTATTTTCTTTCAGTCTTTATGTACATGTGTATATATGTACACACTTCAAGTATTTTCATTCAAAATTTGAGGATGCGATTTTTAACTTCTTAAAAATTGCGTCGCAGCATTTTGGAGGGAAACACATGTTTCCTTTAAAATGCGGCGATATAATTTTGGAGGGAAACTCATCGGTATGGGATATGTTCAATTAGTAGCGGTACGTAGTACTAGGCATGCATGTGAAGGAGAGAACGTGCACGCGAGTCGTCACGGGCAAGCGTTAAAACCGGGTGTATGAAAGAAATAGTTCATGGAGAGTAAGGTGGGGACCGCGAAACTGAGAGTAGCCTAGGACTATGCGAGAGCATCACAGTGATCATATAGTGTAGGACACATCGCAGAATAGGAACGCGATGGTAAACCCGAAAGGTGACGGGAGGTGGAGACTAAGAAAATGATGATGCTGAATTCCCGCGCTGGACGGCGGCCATCGTGATCATTCATACATACATACATATGTACGTACATACCTACATACATACATATGTACGTACGTACCTACATACATACATATGTACATACATACATATATACATACATACATATGTACATATGTGTGTGTGTGTGTGTGTATGTATGTATGTGTGCGTGTGTGTATTTCATGTATGCATATACACACATGAATACATATATGCCCACGATAGCCGCCGTCCAGTGCGGGTATTCAGCATCATCATTTTCTTAGTCTCCATCTCCCGTCGCCTTTCGGGTTTACCATCGCGTTCCTAATCTGCGATGTGTCCTACATGATCACTGTGATGCTCTCGCATAGTCCTAGGCTACTCTCAGTTTTGCGGTCCCCACCTTACTCTCCATGAACTATTTCTTTCATACACTCCATCTTAACGCTTGCCCGTGACGACTCGCGTGCACGTTCTCTCTTTCACATGCATGCCTAGTACTACGTACCACTACTAATTGAACATATCCCATACCGATGAGTTTCCCTCCAAAATGCTGCGACGCAATTGTTAAGAAGTTAAAAATCGCATCCTCAAATTTTGAATGAAAATACTTGAAGTGTGTACATATATACACATGTACATAAAGACTGAAAGAAAATAGAAAAGTATTCTCTCCAAAATGTACCGACAAATCTTTTGGCGGTAAAATCTTTGCCGCGTTATAATAAATATCAGAGAAAGTTTTTTGCCTCCAAAATATACACACGTAAGCACGCAGGCACTCGTACACACATAAACACACGCACACACTCGTATGTGGATTCTAAAATTTACAAGTATCTAAACAATCACTATTTTAACCGTGAAGACAATTCACTGCACAGACGCAGTGACTAGGTGGATTCTAAACTTCACAAGTATCTGAAAAATCACTATTTGAGTAGTAAAGATAGTTCACTACACAGACGCAGTGACTAGGTGGATTCTAAAATTTACAAGTATCTGAAAAATCACTATTTGAGTAGTGAAGATAGTTCACTACACAGACGCAGTGGTGTTGTAAAAGTGCAAAAGCTTCTGCAGAGTACAAAAATTATTCAGCTAAGTATTGGAAACTAATTACTTATAATTGTGTTCATAATGAGCTTTTTCTTTGTTGGTTTATTTTTTGTTTTTAGGTATACGGGTGCAAGCCAGCAAAATGGGAGTTTATATTGACTGTCTGGAGTATTATTTTGCATACCTTTTAAGAACTTGAAGTGTATTTAATAATGTTAAGTATTGCATGTAATTGTAATTCATAAACATAACTTGATTATGAATAGCTAACGATAATCTTTATTTTATTTTCAGCTTCTAAATGCTATTATCCCACAGCATGACATGCGCGTACCACCAAACATACTTTATTGTATGTATATTTGAGTACCAAAAGCAAATCAAGGTATGCCAGATAGTTTCTGTAAGTATAGTTGAGTTCATTTGTATGATTTACATTATAAACTTTAAATGCCTTTTACACAAATTTAGTTTTTTCATGCTTTTTGTGTACTTGCCGCAGCTTTCTGAAGGAACCGTATCATCAATCCTGATGAACCAAATTGGAAAACCTTCCTTATGAGTATGATCACAAACTGAGCGGAGCAGAATTGGCAAAGATAAGTTCAAAGTGAATGTTACGTATGTTTACATATGTAACATTCACTATAATTACTAATATTGTTAATATATGTTTAATTAATTATATTAATTTTGTGTTTTTCAGGAATCTGTTCCGCTGAGTCTGAGACCAGACTCATTAGGAAGATTTGGCACTTTGATTCATCAGGATTGATGGTACGGTTCCATCAGAAACATGCGGCAAGCTAACAAAAGTGATGAAAATCATGATTTTTGGTAAGCAAATATCTTTAATTGTTTTTAAATGTTATACTCACTTTATGCATAAAATTGATGTATAATACTTAGATTTCAAATGAAAAATGTAGTTGTTAGAGCACCTACATATGTTTATTTTTTACAGCACTAATAATTTTTCTTTTTTTTCTAGGTTTTAACCCTGTCATAACCCCTTAACGCTCTTTGCAATATTGGAACCAGTGACAACAAGAATCAAGTGAAATATGCACTACGAGAAATAGTTTAAAAGTGCTATTTCATGAGTGCATTTTGATTATTGTTATCAATAATCTATCCACTTTCAAAAATTAGTGACATTTTAGTACACTGATAAAATAGTTTATTATCACGATTACAATAGTGTATTGACACTATTAAAATAGTTTATTTCCACTCTTAAAAATGTTTATTTACACTATTAAATTAGTGTATTTACACTATTTCAAAAATTCAATATACGCTATTTCATTCAATGTATTTTTTTCACTATTTAAATTATTCCATATTCACTATTCCGTAGTGGTATACTTTGCACTTGTATGAATAGTGTATATACACTATTTTAATAGTGTATTAACATTATTAAAGTAGTGTATTTGCACTATTAAAATAGTTTATTTCCACTGTTAAAAATGTGTATTTACACTATTGCAAAAATTCCATATACGCTATTTCATTTAATGTATTTTTTTCACTATTTCAATTATTGCATATTAACTATTTCGCAGTTGTATACTTTGCACTTGTCAAAATAGTGTATATACACTATTTTGCAGTGACTTTTCACTAATTGAACTTAAGAGAGTACAAATGAACTCAACTATACTTACAGAAACTATCTGGCATAACTTGATTTGCTTTTGGTACTCAAATATACATACAATAAAGTATATTTGGTGGTACGCGCATGTCATGCTGTGGGATAATAGCATTTAGAAGCTGACAATATAATAAAGATTATCGTTAGTTATTCATAATCAAGTTATGTTTATGAATTACAATTACATGCAATACTTACCATTCTTAAATACACTTCAAGTTATTAAAAAGTATGTAAAATAATACTCCAGACAGTCAATATAAACTCCCATCTTGCTGGCTTGCACCCGTATACCTAAAAGCAAAAAATAAACCAACAAAGAAAAAGCTCATTATGAACACAATTATAAGTAATTAGTTTCCAATACTTAGCTGAATAATTTTTGTACTCTGCAGAAGCTTTTGCACTTTTACAGCACCACTGCGTCTGTATAGTGAACTATCTTCACTACTCAAATAGTGATTTTTCAGATACTTGTAAATTTTAGAATCCACATACGAGTGTGTGCGTGCGTTTATGTGCGTACGTGTGCCTGCGTGCTTACGTGTGTATATTTTCGAGGAAAAAAACTTTCTCTGATATTTATTATAACGCGGCAAAGATTTTACCGCCAAAAGTTTTGTCGGTATATTTTGGAGAGAATACTTTTCTATTTTATTTCAGTGTTTATGTACATGTGTATATATGTACACACTTCAAGTATTTTCATTCAAAATTTGAGGATGCGATTTTTAACTTCTTAAAAATTGCGTCGCAGCATTTTGGAGGGAAACTCATCGGTATGGGATATGTTCAATTAGACACTTCAAGTATTTTCATTCAAAATTTGATGATGCGATTTTTAACTTCTTAAAAATTGCGTCGCAGGATTTTGGAGGGAAACTCATCGGTATGGGATATGTTCAATTAGTAGCGGTACGTAGTACTAGGCATGCATGTGAAAGATAGAACGTGCACTCGAGTCGTGACGGGCAAGAGTTAAGACGGGGTGTATGAAAGAAATAATTCATGGAGAGTAAGGTGGGGACCGCGAAACTGAGAGTAGCCTAGGACTATGCGAGATCATCACAGTGATCATATAGTGTAGGACACATCGCAGATTAGGAACGCAATTGTAAACCCGAAAGGCGACGCGAGGTAGAGACTAAGAAAATGATGATGCTGAATACCCGCGCTGGACAGCGGCCATCGTGGGCATATATGTATACATGTGTGTATATGCATACATGAAATACACACACGCACACATACATTCATACATACATATGTACATACATACATACATATGTACGTAAATACATACATACGTACATACACACTTATGTACATACATACATACATATGTACATACATACTGTGACGTTGTGTTTTTTCCGTCCCTGGGGAGGCGTAGCACTACGTAATGACACCTATGCAGGTTTATCGCGAGCTCGTATTTTAATTATTGTTGGACGCCCGAACTCGCGATCACTTATCTGCCGGCTTGAGAATTCTTTATACTCTAGGTCACGGGGGGGGGATGGGGAGAGGTGCAGGGAGAGAAATACATAAAAATAAATACACGCGACTTGTAAAATAAAACACTTCGTAATTTATTCGGAAATTAGATATTGTCTTACTCGCGGACGCGTTTACGTCCTCGGGCGAGCTCACTGGCACCACGCGGACTGGCTCTAAGGTTAGAACTCGCGGCGGGGAGGTATCGCTTAGAAACGCTCTTACCTGTCTCTACCTCGGGTACTCCACGTCCTCGCGTTCTGGTCACGTCTCGTTCCCTGTGGAAGCGCACGCGAAAAAACACTAATACTCGCTCGGATAATCACACGGAGGGAAAATCTCGGGTCGCTTTGGTCGTCGCCTTGGAAAATTCTCTTTGCTTGCTCACTCGTGGTGTCTCGGTCCTCGTGGTACTCGATACTCCTTGGATACTCATTCGATACTGACTCTCTCGCGCGTTCGGCAAGTACGCCGGTTCGCGGCGTCTCTCGCTCTCTCACTCGCACTCACGCATTTCCGCTAGATCGCTCTCTCGCGCCTATCACACATTTCCACGCTTTCGCACCATATATCATATCGCACTCTCGCGCCCTCTTTTACAACTCTTATAAATGCGCGCGACTTTTGAAACACGCTTACACGCATGACTGGCTCTATTAATCATAGTTACACATTTTCGCACGGTTACGTACTTCGGCACGCTTACATTTTTGTTATCCGCTCGCACGCGCGCTGTGGATCGAGCCGTAGCCCTCCACCTTCTCCCAATATCATACAGCGCATACGCGTTGCCTGCACTCTCTCTCTTGTCTGTCTCTAATGCATTCGTTCAGTCAATAGCTCGCCAACATGGCGGCCGCCGCTCGCGCGCGTACGCCTCGTGGCTCGCATGCCTCGTATCTCTTGTCTCTCTCGCTCTCGCTGCTACAGCGCTGCGTTTCCCCCACTCTCTCGCTCTCGCCTCGTGCTGCTGCTGCTCGGCGGCAGGCTGCTCTCGGCGCCGTGCTGTCCTGTGGCTTTAACAGCTGACTGCTCGCTTGCTGCTCTGAAAGCACCACCGAGTATAAGAGTATGTTATCTTAACTGGGTGGTGTCCAGGCGAGTAGCCATCGACGGGATCCCCGTCACAATACATACATACATACACACATACATATGTACATACATACATACATACATACATACATACATACGTACATACATACATATGTACATACATACGTACATACATACATATGTACATACATACCTACATACATACATATGTACATACATACATACATACATACATATGTACATACATACCTACATACATACATGCATACATATGTACATACATACACACACACATATATATATATATATATGTATGTATATATGTATATAAATATGTATATACATATGTATATACATATGTATGTATGTATGTATGTATGTATGTACATATGTATGTATGTATGTATGTATGTACATATGTATGTATGTAGGTATGTATGTACATATGTATGTATGTAGGTATGTATGTACATATGTATGTATGCATGTATGTACATATGTATGCATTTATGTATGTACATATGTATGTATGTATGTATGTATTGTTACGTCCCACCTACACTCTATCCTCATAGGTAGGACATGTAGTTGAGAGCATGCAGGATTTTATTTAGATTATTTATGAGCGCGTATAGAATTATTATGAGTGGCTGGGTTTAGACTCGTTACCCGCTCCGATATGTATTTTTCGTGTATTTATTTGACTTACCTTTTTCTGCTTCACTTGTCTTATTTTGCTGCGTCTGCTATCCTCGTCTTTTTCTCTCTGCTTGCTCGTCTTATTTGGATAATAGGTGATAGGTCATTGAAATGATGCACTCACAGTTTTCTTTTCGAGTATGATTGAAAATATATTTGCTTCTTAAATTCACAATTGAGTACTTGGAAGTACAATAAAAATCTCCGCAATTGACGAACCGCGAGGTACGGAGTTCGGACTTAAACACCAGACTAATTAAAATGAGGTCAATTCGACTCTTTTAAAGCCCGAATACGTTGACCAACTCCTAATGTGTAACGCTTAATAATCAGTTTTAAAGTATAACGATTGCCGAATAAGTAACACATGCTGACATGTGTTACAAAATTACAGCGCGCATTCAAAATATAACGTTTCGAAATTGACATCATCATTTGTGTTTCGAATTTTGATAAAATAGTTTAAATTAATAAATAATAGATTTAAAAATAAATAACGTCGTAGGACGTTACAGTACATATGTATGTATGTACGTAGGTATGTATGTACGTACATATGTATGTACGTATGTACATATGTATGTATGTATGTATGTGTGAGTGAGTGTATTTCATGTATGCATTGTGACGGGGATCCCGTCGAGGGCTGCTCGCCTGGACACCACCCAGTCAAGATATAAAAATCTTATACTCGGTGGTGCTTTCAGAGCAGCAAGCGAGCAGTCAGCTGTTAAAGCCACAGGACAGCACGGCGCCGAGAATAGCCTGCCGCCGAGCAGCAGCAGCACGAGGCGACAGCGAGAGAGTGGGAGAAACACAGCGCGTAGCAGCGCGCGGCAGCCAAGGCAAGAGCAAGAGAGAGGGACGAACGGCGCAGCGCTGAAGCAGCGAGAGCGAGAGAGACAAGAGATACGAGGCATGCGAGCCACGAGGCGTACGCGCGCGAGCGGCGGCCGCCATGTTGGCGAGCTATTGCCTGAAGCATGAGTGCGAGAGTGACAGAAATAGCGAGCGAACGAATGCATTAGAGACAGACAAGAGAGAGAGTGCAGGCAACGCGTATGCGCTGTATGATATTGGGACAAGGTGGAGGGCTACGGCTCGATCCACAGCGCGCGTGCGAGCGGTAAATAAAAATGTAAGTACGTAACTGTGGGAAAATCCATAAGTGTAATTAATAGAGCCAGTCAAGCGTGTAAACGTGTTTTAAATGTCGCCCGCATTTAAAAGAATTGTAAAAGAGGACGCAAGAGTACAACTATGATATATGGTGCTAAAGCGTGGAAATGTGTGATAGGCGCGAGAGAGCGATCTAGCGGAAATGCGTGAGTGCGAGTGAGAGAGCGAGAGACGCCGCGAACTGGCGTAGTTGCCGAACGCGCGAGAGAGTCAGTATCGAATGAGTATCCAAGGAGTATCGAGTACCACAAGGACCGAGACACAACGAGTGAGCAAGCAAGGAATCTTCCAAGGCGACCACGAGAGCAACCCGAAGACTTCCCCCCGTGTGCATTCTTTCGAGCGTTAAGTAGTTCTTCCGCGTGCGCTTCCACAGGGAACGAGTCATCGTCAGAACGCGAGGACGAGGAGTTAACCAGTAGAGACAGGTAGGAGTGTTTCCGTGAGATAGCTCCCCACCGCGAGTTCTAACCTTGAAGTCAACCGCGTAGAGACAGTGAGCTCGCCCGAGGACGTAAACGCATCCGCGAGTAAGACATTATCTAATTTCAGAATAAATTACGAAGTGTTTTATTTTACAAGTCGCGTGTATTTATTTTTATGTATTTCTCTCCCTGCACCTCTCCCCCCGTGACCTAGAGTATAAAGAATTCTCAAGCCGGCAGATAAGTGTTAAAGATCGCGAGTTCGGGCGTCCAACATTAATTATTAAATACGAGCTCGCGGTAACCTGCATAGGTGTCATTACGTGGTGCTTCGCCTCCCCAGGGACGGAAAAAAGCACAACGTCACAGCATATACACACATGCATACATATATGCCCACGATGGCCGCCGTCCAGCGCGGGAATTCAGCATCATCATTTTCTTAGTCTCCACCTCCCGTCGCCTTTCGGTTTTACCATCGCGTTCCTATTCTGCGATGTGTCCTGCACTATATGATCACTGTGATGCTCTCGCATAGTCCTAGGCTACTCTCAGTTTCGCGGTCCCCATCTTACACTCCATGAAATATTTCTTTCATACACCCGGTCTTAACGCTTGCCCATGACGACTCGCGTGCACGTTCTCTCTTTCACATGCATGCCTAGTACTACGTACCGCTACTAATTGAACATATCCCATACCGATGAGTTTCCCTCCAAAATCCTGCGACGCAATTTTTAAGAAGTTAAAAATCGCATCCTCAAATTTTGAATGAAAATACTTGAAGTGTCTAATTGAACATATCCCATACCGATGAGTTTCCCTCCAAAATGCTGAGACGCAATTTTTAAGAAGTTAAAAATGGCATCCTCAAATTTTGAATGAAAATACTTGAAGTGTCTAATTGAACATATCCCATACCGATGAGTTTCCCTCCAAAATGCTGAGACGCAATTTTTAAGAAGTTAAAAATGGCATCCTCAAATTTTGAATGAAAATACTTGAAGTGTGTACATATATACACATGTACATAAAGACTGAAAGAAAATAGAAAAGTATTCTCTCCAAAATGTACCGACAAAACTTTTATCGGTAAAATCTTTGCCGCGTTATAATAAATATCAGAAAAAGTTTTTTTCCTCCAAAATATACACACGTAAGCACGCAGGCACACGTACGCACATAAACGCACGCACACACTCGCATGTGGATTCTAAAATTTACAAGTATCTAAACAATCACTATTTTAACAGTGAAGACAATTCACTGCACAGACGCAGTGACTAGGTGGATTCTAAAATTTACAAGTATCTGAAAAATCACTATTTGAGTAGTGAAGATAGTTCACTACACAGCCGCAGTGACTAGGTGGATTCTAAAATTTACAAGTATCTGAAAAATCACTATTTGAGTAGTGAAGATAGTTCACTACACAGATGCAGTGACTAGGTGGATTCTAAAATTTACAAGTTCTTCAAAAATCACTTTATTTATAGTGAAAATTCACTAAAGATATAGTGAAAAATAGACACTTGTTCTAACAGTTCATAGTCACTGAAAAGTTTCTTAAAGGGTACTTTTCAAATAGCGAAATTCACTGGCGACACAGTGAACAAAAGGCACTTTTTCAAATAGTCCGTAGCCACTGAAAAGTTCTTTAAAATTCCCTTTTCAAATAGTAAAAATTCACTAGAGATTCAATGAACAATAGGCACTTTTCAAACAGTCCGTAGCCACTTAAAATTTCTTTAAAATTCACTTTTTAAATAGTAAAAATTCATTAGAGATTCAGTGATCAAAGGGCACTTTTTCAAATAGTCCGTAACCACTGAAAAGTTCTTTAAAATTCCCTTTTCAAATAGTAAAAATTCACTAGAGATTCAGTAAACAATAGGCACTTTTCAAACAGTCCATAGCCACTGAAAATTTCTTTAAAATTCACTTTTTAAATAGTAAAAATTCATTAGAGATTCAGTGATCAAAGGGCACTTTTTCAAAAAGTCCATAGTAACTGAAAAGTTCCGTAAGGGGTTATGCCTGAGTTAAAATTCAAAAAAATCAAAAATTTTTTTATTTGATTTTTTTAAGGCAAATTTAATGTAGAATATGCTGCTAAAGTCCTTTTTGTCCGAAAAAATTCCGTTACAAAGTTATAGGCAAAATACTAAAAAAATACAATTTTTCAAAATTGCGTATTATTGATATTTTGTCTTATAGCACTTTTGATTATTTAAAACAATTGCTTTTTCATAGAAAATGTAAAATTAAATGTGTTTACAAACTCCTTTTGAAAACGCAATTTTATTTAAAAAAAAATATATTATTTATTGAATCATTACATACTGTAAATAACTAATTTTTATAAAATCGTAGATTTCATTTTTATTTTGAATTTTCAAAATAAAATAAATTTAGGATTTAAATTTAGTCTTGTAATTTTTTAATCAAACTTATAAAGGGGTAAAAAAATATTCGTGCAAATTTAAATTACCGCTTGAAAAAAGACACTTTACAGCATATGGAAAAGGAAATCACTGTTTTACCGACTTGGTCGAGTTTGCATTCAGACTGTCAGACATCAGCTGTTTCGTCTGCTGTCTGTAGTTTAGTGTAAGCTGGATGTTGTGCTGTTGTGATAGCTTCTGAGTCTACTAGTCTTCAAATTTAGATAAGTGTTTGGACTATAAACAACATATGATTTGTAAAGAATTTGTTCTTTGTGAGTATATTCTTGATTTTTAGGTGTACGGGCTATAATTATCATGTGTACAAGATGCCTGTGTGATAAATAGTCTCCAACCAGCTCTAAGTCTACTGTGATTGTTAATAATCCTGGAAAGTCATGGGTAAGCAATACCAACAATTATATTCATGTGAAACATACTGACTGTGAATGCGTATCAAAAATTTATATTTCAATTTCAGCTCTCGATACTGGTATATCTACATATACAGCACTCGGGTCTTTATATATGCCTTAATATGTATATAGAAAGGTATTAAAAATTCACATCGTATAAGCCCAAATTTGATGTGATATGTTTTATAGAATCCGAAAAAAAGGCTTTAAAGTCTGCGGTCCATAGCGACAGTTTTTTTTATAGATATCGCCATTTTTCTTGTACCAATGGCGAATGTAACTATGCAGTTATTAAGGTCTACAAGGTCATTACCGGAAAACGTACTTTTAACATAGAAACGGCAGATTTAGTTTATAAAAAATTTGCGCGCACCAAGCGAGAAGGCAAGCGAGGCAGCGGGCCGCGCCGCCGCCGCCATGGTGGGGATACAAATTTTCGAGTAGAAAAATTCGACGGAAGGACTTCAAATTGCGGTGGCGTGAAAATTTTAAGATATCTCGGCTTCTATTATACTTAAAATGATTATTATTTGACTTCATGTGCCGAAACGAAAAAAACGTAATGCCGGAATCGGTTTTTTCGTACGACATTTAGAATCGTGGTTTTTTCAACTTTAGATATATGATGAAATTCGAACTTTTCATTTACTTTTTGGCACCGAAAAGTTAAAAAAAAATCTCGGGCTACATCGACCGGATAAGGTTTTTTCTCTTCTATCTGCATTTTTTTCTTTGTGTACTCGTAACTTTTGATTCAGTGACTCGATTTCAATGTTTAATAGCTCAAATTAAAGCTCTTTTCTTTTACTTTTTTGCCTATCAGCCTAAATTTTATATTTTAATATTGTAAGCCATATATTTGCTTTCAAACAATAATCTACATGAGAAGCATATAAATAGCTAACTATTTGGAAAAATTGAATTTAAACTCATTGTCAGAAAATTAAGAGAAAACAGCTTTAATTTGAGCTATTAAACGTCAAAATCGAGTCACTGAATCAAAGTTACGAGTACTCAAAGAAAAAAAATGCAAAATCGAGAATTGCAGAAGTGTAACAGTCTCAAGGGAGTCTGAAGCAAAATTAGTTTATTTGAAAAGTACGTGACTTTTGATTGGTGCATCCGATCTAAACCAATTTGGGTTCAAAGAACAGCTCTTTTACTATAATTTAAGAAGGCAAAAAAAAACAGTATCACCAAATATAGAAGAGAAAAAACTATAGAAGAGAAAAAACCTTATCCGGTCGATGTAGCCCGAGATTTTTTTTGCAACTTTTCGGGGCCAAAAAGTGAATGAAAAGTTCGAATTTCATCATATACCTCAATAATTAAACATATTACAATTCGCATTAAGTAATGAAAAAAGTTTAGCTCGCAATATATATGTTTTTTCTTTCCAAAACAAAAAGTTGAAAAAACCACGACTCTAAATGTCGTACGAAAAAACCGATCCCGCCATTACGTTTTTTCGTTTCGGCACATGAAATCAAATAATCATTTTAAGTATAATAGAAGCCGAGATATCTTAAAATTTTCACGCCACCGCAATTTGAAGTCCTTCGGTCGAATTTCTCTACTCGAAAATTTGTATCCCCACCACGGCGGCGGCGGCGCGGCCCGCTGCCTCGCTTGCCTTCTCGCTTGGTGCGCGCAAACTTTTTATAAACTAAAACTGCCGTTTCTATGTTAAAAGTACGTTTTTCGGTAATGACCTTGTAGACCTTAATAACTGCATAGTTACATTCGCTATTGGTGCAAGAAAAATGGCGATATCTATAAAACAACTGTCGCTATGGACCGCAGACTTTAAAGCCCTTTTCTCGGGTTCTATAAAAGATATCACATCAAATTTCGGCTTAAACGATGTGAATTTTCAATACCTTTCTATACCTATTTTTAAATTTTCAATAAGTTTATTTTTCGAGGCGTGAGAGGCTTAGTTAACAATTAAAAAACATTTTTTTCATTTAAAGTGCTCCTGTGGCTTTATAAATAAATATTTTTGAAAAATTCATGCTGTACATTGTTGTTAAGGCTTGCCACAATGCATCCAAATTTTCTTTTTAATTTCTGTGGAGGGACTTTTTTGTAGAGACGTGCAAAAAAAGGGATATTTTAAATGAACTTTTTAATTTTGCGAAAAGTATTTAACTTACTGGATTCGGATAAAGCATACATATTAATGATGAAGTAAACTTGCATTTTATAAATTATGGCTATGATTGATCGATGTTGAACGCAGTAATTTATTGATTGAAGAAACGCGCCTACTTTTTTTGTGTTTTTTACTTCTTCGCCTATTATTAGTGCAATTTTGCAATTATCGTTATCGGACTTCTTCTACTTTGCAGCAAATTTCATAACGAACAAGTTTATTTTAGTGATATTTTTGCGTAAAACTGTTAGTTTTTGAGATTATAAGCAAAATTTGAATGAAAATCCGAATTTAGCGGCATTTTTTGCACTTTTTTGTTAATAACTTTTGAAGCACAACTTTCTGGACTGGCGCATGAACAGTACTTATTATTAAGCCTATTTCGAACCGAATCCAATTTTTTCCGCGTTGTTAGCATCAACATCCAGAATACAGCCATATATCCGCTAATCCGACTGGACTATTATCTTATATACTTCTACTTCCCCTCCGTCAGGTTTTTTTACTATGTATGCATAAAATTTTGCACCTTCAGAAACAAAGCCTTTTATGTAACTAGATTGACCATAAGATTCTAATTCATCGGTGAGATCACCCAGTAACGAACCTGTAGGTGGCTCATATTCATCTTTTTGTTCATCCGATGTGTATATACATGAATCAGAATCATAGTACAGTACTCGCCTTTCCAATTTTTCCAAATAAGTATACACTTTAAGGCAGGCTTGAGCAGTAGTATACGCTGCTATGAGAACATTTGATATATCACTGAGATCGCTAGAATTATCGCTGTATACCCATAATACATATACGCAACTATCACTTATTGGGAGCATTCCGATAACATCAATTTCCGAACTTGTCATCAGCTCCATAAATCGTTCTTGAGTTTTTATAAATTCTGTTTTTGTTAAATTCCCGCGCTGAGCGAATTTACCCCAAAAACTATTTAGTAGTAATTTCGCTACAGCTCTCAAACCCGGGTTATTTTCTATTTTATCGCTGTCTAGTAATATATTTTCAAATTTATAATAATTATCGATATATTCCTGCTTTGATTCTTCACTGACACATTCTACAGGCTATCCACTCAATTCTGTTTCTAGTTTCAAAAATGTATCTATAAATTCATCGAATAAACCTCCCTTTTTTGTTTCAGGATTATACTTGGTGATTTAGTAGTCCCAAATTTGGTACAGTTCAATAATTTGATATCCCTTTTACACGGCTTTTTCGAGCTCGTCAGAAATCCAATTTCCTTTGAACGATCGCTCTTCCGATGACTCGTGCGTGCACATACTATCTACTGTATTTTCACAGCATGTTCTACATAGTAGGAATAGCAATCTACCATACATTTTTACCGGTAATACGGGGTGATATAAATTTTTTGGAGGCAGGATCTTACATTTAATAATACCATTGACCCGAGAGATATCGTTGGTATTTCCCGTTAATTTCAAACATTCGAGATCTACGTAAACTTTCGGGTGTCCTATTGGAAATTTCCCATACTTGCAGATATACGGGTACAGCGAGCAAACATCGACATATTTTATTTTTTCCGATTCATTTGTCTCATATAATTTTACTATATTTTCCGTACGACCTGCGTAAAAACAATCGCGAGCTTGTAACGGTTCAATGTGAAATAGTTTGCAGGTACTTAGGAATTCAGTTATTTCAGGCGCGTCTTGCTTTTCTCGAACAAAATCGCCTTCTCATTTCTCGATTAAATTATAATTAAAACTTTTGATTCTGTTATGGTATTTATGACTGGGGATGGGGTGCGAATAATAACTCACTTCTTTTAATTGTATAAAAGAAACAAAAGTATATTAGCTTAAAAAATTTACACTTGAAAACGCAGCTAGCTGCCTGGAGTTGCTTTCACGTCTCTGCTCTCTGTCGCGATTCCCACCAGAATGCCCCCACGCTTTTCAGTCCCTAGCGTCTCTACTCTAGTATCTACACAAACGCCCTCTTTCGCCCTTAACACTCACTTACTCTCAACTCCAATACTAGCGAGATACATGAGAATCTTAGATATAAAAATTGAGAAAATTATATTTTATAACATTCGGCCATCCAAAAGGAGTTTGGTCCCTCAAACGTTTTATTTTACATAATCTTTTAAATAGCTTGGTGATCGTTTTTCACGCTTAGATCTCTTTTCAGTGTTTGATTCCACCGTTACATTTTTGTTTTGATTTTTATCAACTATTTTTGTTTCGCTAAACTTTTGCACTTCGTTGTCAATTTTATTTTTCTTTGTATTATCAATCTCAACGCTATTACCTAAATCTTTTTCATTACAATTTTCATCTTCGCTCTCATAACTTGAAACTTCAGGACTATCAGACTCATGACCTGTCCAAATCTTCAGCTGTGAAACATGTGCCGTAGTCTCGTAACCTCTATCCCCTGATTCATTTAATTTCTTAATACGGTAAGTATCATTTACACTATCTCCAACAATAACCATTGGCTCCCCATATTGCAGCTGAAGCTTTGTCGAATGTCCTGTCGCAACTGGATTTCGCTTCATAAAAACAATATCTCCTGATTTAAACTTTACATTAGTGTAACGATTTTTGTCATATCTTTCTTTATACTTAGTTTGTTCTAAAGCTATTCTTTGCCTTATTTCCTCTTGAATTTCATTAGGTGGTATATATGATTCGCAATTTACAGTAAGTGATCGAGTATTTTGCTCTCCAAATCTCGGTAAATAATCTAATAAAGCTTCAAACGGTGTTTTCCCTGTAACAATACTAATTGTCGAATTATTGTCGTGGTGGAATCAAAGTTTGATTCAACCGCTCAATTAACCCATTCGCTTGCGGATGACGACTGCTATTTAAGGTATGCTTAATGCCATGTTTCAAACAAAATTCTTGAAAAATGTGCGCTGTAAAACTAGTTCCCCTATCAGATATTATTCGCTCAGGTGCTCCAAATTTATATACAAACTCTTCAAGTTTCTTTACAGTAACTTTCGCAGTAACATCTTTTACAGCCACTATCTGTACAAACTTTGTTAAATTATCAATAAGTCCAAAAACATATTTATTATTTCTCGGAGTTGTAGAAAAAGGTCCTACATGATCTATATGGATCATCGCAAACGGTCGTTGCCCTGCAGGAATTGGATGAAGCTCTCCTAGACCCGGTCCCGCTTTTCGTTTAGCTAAAATGCACTCTAAACAATTGTTAATATGCATACGCACATATCTTCGTAATCCTGGAAAATAATAATATTGCTCAATACGCGATGCAGTCTTTTCAATCCCAAAATGACTACCAAAATTATGAAACTTAATAACTAAAGATTTTCTCATTGCCTTTGGCACAACAAATAGCTCTCGTTCACGGTTTTCAAATTTGACCTTCTTGTACAATAAACCATTTCGCAATACAAAATTATTAACCTTTCGCTTCTCCTCTTTGTCACGATTACATTCTTTCTTTTGTAAAATATTAATCAATTCCAAAACAGTCGAATCAGATCTCTGAAATACAAGAATTTCATTTTCTACTAAATCAATATTTAATATTCTTTCAGTTAACCTTTCATCTTGATCCCTATTTACTGGAGCTCTAGATAAAGCGTCCACATGTTTCATCTGCTCCCCGCTTTTATGCTTAACTTCAAGATCGAATTTCGAAATCTCACTCATCCATCTAGATATCTGGGCATTTTTCGTTTTCCACGCGTTCATATGTACTAAACTTTGGCAATCCGTAACTACTACAAACTTTATTCCGATCAAAAAGGGTCGCAACCTATCCAGCGCCCACGCAATTGCCATGAGTTCTAGACGACTGGAGTGATATTTTGTTTCCGCCTCAGACGTACATCTACTTATCGCATATACTAATTGTAGCGCACTGTCTTCAGAGTCTGCTTGTAAAAGCATAGCCCCTAATCCTTGTGATGAAGCATCTGTATGTAATTCGGTTTTGAGCGCTTTCGGATTGTACAATTTTAAAACTGGCCTTGACAACAATTTTATTTTAAATTCTTCAAACACTTTTTCTTGTTTTAATCCCCACGAAAACTCTGCTTTTTCCTTCAATAAATCAGACAAAGGCCTTCCCACCCGAGCAAACCCTGGAACGAACCTACGGAAGAATCCAGCTAAACCTAAAAATCGTCGCACTGCCGTCTTATCAGTCGGAGTTGGGAATTCTTCTATCGCAGTAATTTTTCGATCCCCTGGCCTGATTTCACCAGCTCCTAGCGTATATCCTAAATAATCTACATTTTTCAAACCAAATTTGCACTTTTCCAAGTTTAAGGTTAAACCTGCATCACTTAGTAATTCTAACACATATTGCAAATTTTCAATAAGCGTTTTCCAATCTGTCGCAAAAACTACTGTGTCATCAAAAAAATTTATAACAATTTTCTTTTTACGCGCCCTACCCAAAACTTTATCCATTAACTTTGCAAAATATCGCAGAGCATTAGTTAATCCAAACACTGCTCGCTCAAAACGTCCAGTTTGCGTCTCCGTAATAAAAGCCGTTTTGTCTTTTGCCCGCTCAGTTAAAGGCATTTGCAAATAACCCGAAGCTAAATCTAAAATAGCGAAAAATCGAGCTCCATTTAAATCAGCTAACATGTCATCAAAATTTGGAATAGGAAAAGACATTTTCTTTGTTATTTTATTCACCTTTCGCATATCTAAAATCATTCTTGGAGAACCATCCTTTTTACGGATCACGAATGCTGGACTCGCAAAATCAGAATCAGTTTCCGAAACAATACCTACCTTTTTGTATTCATTGATTATATTTTCAAGATCTTTTCGGTCACGCTCATTTAATTTGTATGGCTTACTCTGTACCGTTTTACCGTCTTCAACTTCAATATCCATTTCAATTAAATCCGTTTTACCTAACTCATCTAAACTTTTCGCTATTCAATGTCTATAATTATTCAATAAATTAACTAATTCGCATTTTTGTTCAGGTGTAACTTCGGTTGCGGTAACTACTTCTTCCGCAATTACGGAATCATAACGTCGTTCTTTCTTTTCCGCTAACTCAACCGATAACAATTTGTCTCCGATTTTATCATTTACCTTGACATTTTCACACGTAGTACCGACGTTTTCTACTAAGACAGGTAACTCGAATTTATCTAAAACAACATTAATCAGATTTATCGCACCAGGTTTCAATTCAATTTGTTCACGCGAACGCACTCCGATACTTTTGCTTAGATCCATCTCACTTAAGTCTAAATCTGCAAACGTCAAATTATGACCAACTCGCGTATAACTGATATCTTCTGCTTCAGTAAAAGGTCGACCCAAAATAACATCAAAATTCTGAACGGTGTCAGGTACAATTCTCATTAACAACATGCGCGGTTTCAAATCATCAACTTTGACAGACGCATTCACAATACCAGATGATATTACTTTATTATTCCCGAAACCTAATAATTCAGAACGTACGTAATCCACGCTTAGACCGGCGCTCAATGCCGCTGTCGCTTTAATCGTACAAACAGAAGCTCCCATGTCTATTTGCGCCGTCATGTCACAAGAAGCTACAAAAATTTGACGAATAAACTTATCTCCGCTCTCAGACGTACCCGTTGCATTTACCAGGTTAACTTCATTTTTCCTCTCATTTTTCACATCATGTTTTTCATTATTTATTTCACTCGGCTTTGAATTACAACGACTCGCTACATGCCCCGGTTTCTTACAAATATAACATGTAAATTCACGATTTGGTTTTTCACACAGTCGCGAAATATGCCCTGCCTCGCCACAGTTATAACATTTACCCGAATTTACGCTTTTATCTGTCGCAGCAGCTCGAGTTACACTCGTGGCTCCATCTGTAGTCATTACCTTCGTTCCGCTTCCCTTGGACGCAGCCGACATCGCTCCGTTGTTTCCCCTTCCATCAAACTTGCTTGGCTTGAACTCGTTGCGACGCTCGCGATTCTCCTGAATGCGGCCCCGTCGACCATCTTGGATGCCTTCAAATTTTACTAGATCTTGTAGCATAGCGTCTGATGATGTATAATCACGCCCCAACAGGTATTGAGCTGATTCTCGTGACCACAATCCCGACGCGATTTCATCTCGAATTTCCATCACCGAAAAGTTCAAACCCTCACATAGCCATAACTTTTCAAGAAAATAGTCTTGTAACTTTTCGTTTTTCTGTTGACATCGAGCCATCATAATTTTTAGTTTCTCACTTCTCATGCGCGTGTACGTAAAAGTTGTTTCAAATGCTGTCTTGAATTCTTTAAAGGTCTTTACACTTTCATTCTTCGTCAACATCCATTTCCAAGCTCCACTTCTCAATCGTGATTTAGCAACACCCAAGGTCACCTCCTCACTCCAACTATACAAAACCTTTGTGTCCGCTAGCTCTCTGATCCAAGCTTTTGCTTGCTCTGGACCCTCATTTCCATGAAACTCTCTTATTAGATTTTGGCTATTCGCAATCGGATATGCTTGCCCTTGAGTAATGTTTTCGCTTTGTCTTTGCACAACACTTGCAAGCGACGCTATAGCCGTAGCAAGAGAAGGTTGTTCCGATGTATCTATACCAGCTCTCGAAGCTTCTAGCTGTCTCGATAATTCCTGGATTTGGCGTTCATATTGTTCCCGTTCCTGTTGACGCCGCTGTTTTTGTCGTTCTATCTCAGCTAATACCGCTTTCTCATTCTCGTTCGTCATTTTGACTTCTCAAATCTATCTCAAAATTTGTAGATTTCACAAAATCGTCCAACTTGTCTACACCTCCAAACTTCCAATCATAATACTACACTAGCTTTCTCTCGATTTAGTCTCTTCGCTATCCCACTTCTGAATTTTGTTATGGTATTTATGACTGGGGATGGGGTGCGAATAATAACTCACTTCTTTTAATTGTATAAAAGAAACAAAAGTATATTAGCTTAAAAAATTTACACTTGAAAACGCAGCTAGCTGCCTGGAGTTGCTTTCACGTCTCTGCTCTCTGTCGCGATTCCCACCAGAATGCCCCCACGCTTTTCAGTCCCTAGCGTCTCTACTCTAGTATCTACACAAACGCCCTCTTTCGCCCTTAACACTCACTTACTCTCAACTCCAGTACTAGCGAGATACATGAGAATCTTAGATATAATAATTGAGAAAATTATATTTTATAACAATTCTTTCAGAAATTGCTTCCGTTCGTGAAAAGCGAGCGTCTAGAGAATCCCAATTTCTTAATTTCTGGTCACGATTTATACGATAACACCTGGGGCAACCATGCCTAAAACATCCGTGAAACTGGAATACATACTTGTCGACATTTACCTCCGAGTATCTGTCTACAACAATTCCTTCTAGGATTTTGAATTCGCGACCGTTATGCGCGTCTTGAATTCTAATACCACGTGCATGCTCTTCCCATAAAAGCCATTCAATAGCATTCTTGGACTAGTTATTCGTTAAACGATATCCTTGAGGTGGCAAAATCCCTATAGTCGACGGCTTTAAAAATTTTTTTCTAAACACTTTCATACAGGTCGACTAGGCTGCCAACTTTTGCACGCTGTCTAAAAAAGTGCCAATAAGGTTGACTCTATCGATGGACAGGCTCATGACGAGTACAGTCGATTTTGAATTTTTGAAATCGATTAATATTTAAGGGTAGCTACGCGGCTGCAAAGTTCCGTGACCAAGTATAGCGATGTGACTGAAACAAGTGATGAGCAGGAGAATGGAACAATACGCATCATAATTTCAGTCATAAACATCCCTCCGAGCCGATCTCTCCGGTAGGGTCAGGTACTGGGAATCTCCGGCATTAGGACTTTCTCCCTGGATGCTTGCTATAGATGCTCTGAACCCTGAAAAACTTTCTATTTCTGTTTTCCTCCGAATTTTCTTCCCAGCATAAAAATGAATTTTCGTATTTTAATAATTTAATATTATAATAAAATTCTGATTTTTACAACAAAGTAATTGAATACACAATAACACATCGCAGAGCAGATTTTAGAAAATATTTTGACAATACATTATGTTGTTTACATGAAAAAATCTATTTGGTCCGAAATGTAGAATATTTAAAAATAATTGATACGTATTTTTTATTTTTTTAATCAAATGATTATTAACAACGATACAGTGCATTGAAAATTTCGTGACGTCACGACGAAAGTTACGGCGTGGGCATCAGTATATCTATATAGGTACGTATTGTCACGTCACGAAATTTTCAATGCGCTATAACATTGTTAAAAATCGTTTGATTGTTAAAAGAAAAAATACGTATCGATTATTTTTTGATATTTTACATAACGGACCTAATAGATTTTTTTATATAAATAACATATTGTTATAAATGTTGTTGTAATAAACTTTTTTCAATAATCCAAAATGACTTATATTTATTGTAATCGAAAATTTTTTACTACAAGCATTTTGAAAATATTCTTGAATTTACTAATTTCGTGAGAAAAACAAAAAAGAATGTAGCTGAGAACGACAGCCCGTGTTTGTACCATGTGTTGGGCAGTCTGCGGGAAGGAGCTAGGGCTGTTAAAGTATCATAGCAGCCCTGAAAAAAATTTGGCATTTTACCTACTTTTTGAAGCGAAGTCCAAAACTTTCATTTGATTTTTAACCCTGTTCTAAACATTTTTTTGGGGAAATTCTTTCTGGAATCGTTTCTCCATGAATTTAAGAAGGCCATGTCAAAATTACAAAGCCGTAGAACCAGTGGAAGGTACCTTAAATGAACTCCAAAGATGAGCAGTTTTGGTCGAAATATGCACCTGTTCACTTGTTTAAATATTAACTTATGAATGCCAAACTTGACGGTATCGACTGATTTTTGCATGCTGATTCTCATGAGAACAAAATTTTTTTTGAAATGTCCATAGTTTCATAGTTATAAGCGCATACTTTTTTGCCTGTATAAAATCCTATTAAAAAAAATAAATCGCGTAGCTACCCTTAAATATTGATCGATTTCAAAAATTCAAAGTCGACTGTACTCGTCATGAGCCTGACCATCGATAGAGTCAACCTTATTGGCACTTTTTAGACAGCGTACAAAGTTGGCAGCCTAGGTCGACGCTATTGTTGCGCATTTTAAGAAAGGATCTGTATAGCCTGTCTTAATTATCAGCTCTTGAAGTTTCAAACAAGCTTTTATTAGAATGTCCACATCTGATATGCAATACGATACAATTTCTTTTTGAAAATCAAATTGATAGTTTGAATTAAAGGTTTCTTCATGCCATTTCAGAAATTTTGCTCTGTTCATGTTAGACATCGTATCCAGAGAATAAAATCTTATGTCCGGCAACGGACCGATATACAATTGGTTTTGCAGCGTATTAAATAAATAAATAGATGCGGGAAAATCGCTTTTGTCAGATCCGGAATTCCTAATACTTTTGGAAGTACGCTGAGAGGCATTGGCAAGTAATTCAAACTATCTAGAAAAGAAGTTTTACCTATTGTCATGCTCATTATTTTGTGCCATTCTTTATATCGAGGGAGGTTCGTATAGCTTAGCGTTAACCAAATATTTCAGAATAAATTGAGCATCAAATCCTTTAGCATTATGAGCAATGCATATAACGCGTTTTAAATTTGGACGTATCTTTAACTGTTAAATCTACCAATTCCTTCACAGCGTTAACTTTAAAAATGAATTGTCGAATTTCACACGTGATACAGTTTTCGCTCAAGTCCTCACTGTCGAAACAATCTGTGCAACTTGCTGGACTATGCATAAAGTAGGGATGTGTTCGAATGTCCCGTTTTGTCCGTGGAATAGGCTTATCCTATCTTGTTTCAAAATCGTAAAATACAAATAATATTTTTTTCTGTTCTCTGTTATTATTCTCGGCGGTAGATTGTATCTTTTTAACGAAGTCATATAACAAAAGTGATTATACGTCTTATAACATTTGCAAATTTTACAAAAAAATTATCCGCATCGATGTTCGCGATTTTTTCCGTATTCTTACATAAATCAAACATTTTTGCAGATAAAAAACGCTTTACAAACACTTGCTCTCCTATTTTTAGTCGAGAGATACGAGCCTGCTTTTTTATGATGATCATAGCAGTCTTGATTTTGAAACGTTCGCAAGCAGCGTTACATTTTATATGGAAATTATCTAAACACACGGTTCTTCTCAACAGGATGTACACTTGTTTGAACATCGGTGATCTCGCTCGTTTTGTACGATTTATTGCACGGGATACAAAATCGCTGGACCACAGGCTTTAAGAATATTCAAAATCGACTGAAAATGCTTTCTCCTACTGTAATACAAAATTCTTAGTGTGTGCGAAATTCTACCTTTTAACGCTAATACCTCGGGTGACCCGTCAAAAATGGGCCCTATCGCCCTTTCCTAATGTGCTTGAACTTATATACTACTATCGCTATTTGATTCCAATGCTAAATAATTTTGGAATAATTTTATTTCCCGAATAACGCAGCCAGTATCGGGTATACGTACTCGAGCATTAGTAAACAAGTTCTTCCGCTAATCATTTTTGCAACTGTCCTCTTGGTCTTCGAATACTATCTCATTTTTTCTGCAAATCTCCAACACGGAGATCCCCTCTTTCGGCGTACACTCGCGCTACAACTAGCGAACGGGAAAACATAAATTGTCGTTGTTCAGAATATTTAAATAGATTTTTTGTATAGATTTTCATGAGTTAATTTTTTCGTGCACCCCCTGCTAACGGCCGGAACAATACACGCAGCTATATCCGTTGGTTCGCGTATATCAAATTCAGCATTGCTCTGGCTAACTTTGTTTATAATTTCCAATAACTCAGAAAAATTGAATTGTCCTACAGGTCTAAAGGACATAAAAATTAAACCTCGCGTTAATGTAGAATTTTCTAGCGTATACCCTATAATATCGGTATCTACACAGCCATTTGTGAGGTAAATATTGATCTCGCACAAGGCGGCTTCAAACCATAAAATCGTATTTTTATTAGAATTTGCTTGTAATAGCGTGAGTGTACACCTAATATATTGAATCTATCTCCTGGCGGTCGCACTTCTACAAAAGCTTCATCGGAGTCGTCATCTTCTTTTTCTTCTTCTTCATCGGTATCTGCACCTCTTCCCTCTTGTACAACACTGGAATTATATTCTAGAAAGCGGATATAATAATTTTAAATAAAAGCGCTTTCCAACTTTTAGTTGGCTTTCTATGTGAATAAATTCAATCTTTTCTAAAAATCAAGAATACCGTAAAAGGATAGTATGAAAATATGCAATTGCTAATTTAGATTATAATTTAA
>JACCIB010000148.1:0-319903 GCA_018906965.1 Philotrypesis tridentata | reverse complement strand
GACGAGCGTCGCTTAGAGTAAATGGGTTCGCAAATTTTACCCTCCGAGGCGGGTTATCACGTCGTGAAATTTCGTCCGTCTTATGGCGTCGAATGTGAGAAATATCGGTGGTATTTCGCCACTCGCCAGCTTCTTTATAGAGTCGAAATTAATTTTTTCGCTCCTCAATGCATCCAATCGGATACCCTTGACTTTGCAGACACATGATTCTAGACCCTCGGGTGTTCGATATTTGTAAGCGTAGAATTTCGGACCACCCGAGACAAAGTTGGTGATGTACGTGCCGACACCGTAGCTCGCCAGCTCGTCGGTAAGCTGACCCAGAAATGGACCTGTTGTCGGCTCGTACTCACCACCACCACCACCACCACCACGGTTCTCTCCCCCACTCACATACACAATGGCATCTGTGTCGTAGTAGAGCACCCGTTCACCCAGTGGCTCGAGTTCGGCAAACAGCTTGAGCCGGGCTAGCGCTGTGGTGTAAGCAGCGATAACCGCGCTACAAGCTGGCGACGATTCAATCTCGACGTCGTCGTCTTTGTAGGCCCGGCTGACGTAAAGAATTTAATCGTTGGCCGGTAAAACAGACGACACTACTTTATCAGCACTGGTCACAAGTTCAAAGAGTCTCTCGGGATCACGAATTATCTCCGTTTTTGTCATATTCGCCCGCTGACCGAACTTTCCCCACAGCGAATTCAGACATAGCTTTGCAACGGAACGCAGACCGGGATTAAATTTGATGCGACTCTTGTCCAGTCTCACACCCTCCTCGCGCTCAAATCTCTCGAGAAATGAGTCGATTGCCGTCTGATCGGTGCCATCCCCACACTCTGGTGGATAACCCGAGGCATACATCTTTTGCGCAAAGAATTTATCTATGTACTCGTAAAAGAGGCCGCCTTGCCGGGTTCGCTTGTCAAACTGCGTGACTTTGTACGACCAAATTTCAAATACTATCGTGATAACATAGCCGAATTCCACGGCTTTTTTCAACTCGTCGGCCACCCACGTCCCGACAAAAACGCGCTCTCTCGCGTCTTCGTGCTCGTAGTCCGTCTGACATAAGGTCTCGGCGCACGACCGACACAGCGGAAAGAGCAGCTTGTTATGCATTCGCACGGGTAAAACTGGATGATAGAGGTTCCTCGGTAGTAATACCTCGCACATGATTAAGCCGTCGATACTGCTAATGTCGTTGCCGGTACCGAGAATTTGCGCGCACTCAGTCTCACCGACATAGAGTTTCGGATGACCAGTGGGATAACGACCGTACTTGCAGATATACGGATACAAAGAACAGACATCGACATACTTAATTTTTTCTCCCAGCCGCAAATCGTACGATTTGACAGTGTTACCCGTCCGTCCGCCGAAAAATGCATCTCGTGGATCGAGTGGTTTGTGCCAGTCCCGCGTAGCCTCTCTTATATACGACGACATGTTTTCGTTTTCGCAGTACTCGCGATCAAAGTCGTACTCCCACTTCTCGATCAAGCGATAGCCGTGCCTTTTGATTTTCGCCGAAACTCTGAGCGTTCTCTCGTACCTCTCGGCCAAAGTCTCGCCACCGTTCACACCCGGCAAATCGCGACTGGTTGTGTAACAGCGAGCACAGCCGTGCCAGTAGCAACCGTGAAATTGCAGTACTACTTTCTCGCCATTTTCCAGCTCGCAAAATCCGTCCACGACGGGTCCCTCGGGCAGTCTCTTTTCCCGCGAATTCACAGAGTGCTGTATTCGCCAACGCGTCTCGTGCTCCATCCACGTAAGCCATTGAGCTGCTTTTAGCGATTGCTTATTGGCCCGACGATTGCCACCGGTGGGTATAATGCCTATTGTATTCTTTCGCAAAAATGCCTTGCGGAATACCCGCATACAGGAGGATGCTATTGTGACTCATTCCTCGAACGGATCTGTCGAGCCACACTCGATGAACGTCTTGCGGAACGCAAGGCACGCGAGTCGCAATATCTTAACGTCCTGCTTGCAGTACTTCACGATTTCGTGCTGAAAATCGAACACGTAATTTTGCTCTCGTTTGTCAGCGTACCACTCCAGGAACGCCTTGCGCGCCTCAACGCTCATAGAGTTTGGTGAGAAACTCTCAATAGGCGGCATTTCACCCACATAATTTTGATTATCCGGCGTATTGAATAGATGGGGGAAAGTGCCTTTCTCAATGTTACCCAGCCCGTAGGCTTTAGGCAGAGCACTCAGCGGCATATGCAAATAGTTTAAACTATCCAGGAACTTTACGTGTGCAAATTGCATCATAATTATTTTCGAGCCTCTTAAAATCAGGTTTGGCGTCTCGCGAAAGTTTCTGCGCTCAATTAGATGTTTCAGAATGAATTGCGCATCAAAGCCCTGAGCATTGTGGGCTATGCAAATGACCGAGCCGATATTTTTTTTGCGCGCCAGAACCAAATCGATCAACTGCTTGACCGGCTCATCCGCGAACACGTACTCTCGTGTCCCGCAAAAATTGCACGACTCCGAGATATTGTCGTCGTGCAGACACGCGCTGCACACCTGCTGCACAACGCACAGATTCACAATGTGTGTATGTATCCTGTCGTCGCCCATCACAGTGTCCGACTGCTGGGTCTCAAAATCGTAAAACACAAACAACGTCTGCTTCTTTCTTACAGCAGTACTGCCTGACTGACGTGGTGCAGTAAGAGGTTGCATAAAGCATAAGTGTCCGATTGGTTGCATTCGGTTACATATTTTACAATAGACGTGATCGCACACGTGTGCAGACGTGTTATTAATTCTAATAGTTCTACAGCATCTCGAGCAGATCTTCAAACTTTCGCATACCGTGTGGCCCTTATCAAATGAATCTGCTTTCAAATGATTGAGATAGCAGGTCTGGCTGAGAAACGTTCTAGCGCATCGTGGACACTCTGAATGCACGCCAGACTGTGGGTCACGCTCGCAAGGTGGACTCTGTAGACAACTACGACAACGATTTGGACATCGGTGTGTCCTATCTTTTATGATTTTTCTATTGCACGACAAACAATAGCCCCGACTACCGGCTGCAGCCACCAAGTTTAAAATGGGCTGATAATGTCGCGCGTTCTCGTAATACATAATGTGCAGAGTATATCTGACTGTATTTCCGTCATTGTACACGTACTCGCTACCATCGAATAATGGCTTTTCACCACGAGCAAATCCTCGAAACGAAAACACAACTATGGCCACACCTAAACAGGCGTAATACTCCTGAAATAGTTTTATCCCTGGCAGTCCACGGTCCGTTTCCGACACGATGACTCTAGCGCTATTACAAAGTTTTAGAGCCTTCTCCCTTTGAAATTTATCATTACCTTGTCTGACTTTATCCCACATTTTCTGCAGATATCTCGTGCGAGCGTCACCACGAATGGCGTGTATATGCGCGCACACGAGTGATCTTGGTAGACAGAGATTATCCGTATTTTGAATGTTCAGGATGGAGCGTTTGAAGACTGACTCACATGTGAGCGCGACTCTACCGCGCCCTTGAGGCACCGACACCGTGTTGACAGTTATTGTCAGTATCTCGTCAATCTCAAGACCACCATTACTCTGTGAAACGCTCTCCAAGAGTTCGAGTATATCGCTTACATGCAATTCACACACTTTTCTATACGAAATCCACACAACGCCGTGACGAAACTGCACCGAGTTTATAGACATACCGATAAAATCGGTAGGTCTAGTATCCTTACACACGTACCTGTGGATCTCGTGTAGACCGCGACTTAGCCACTCCGGGGCGTCAGTGTTGAGCGCTGGCGGTCGACGAATACTGACGATGGCTTCACGACCATTTAGACAAAAAATCCGATAGTATTTTGCACGCTCTTGATGAATTATGATGTACCGCCACATTGGTTGTTCACCATCACCACCACCACCCACCTGCAAGTAAACACCTAGTTTTTACATTTGTATCCATCCATTTACCGGTGCTGATATCATCATCAAAAATACATTAAATGCATCATCCGTATCATGTCCTGATGTCTCACCACCACTTCAAGTGGTAGAACTTGAAGAAGAGATGGAAGATTGTGAGGATGACGAAGCATCGGAGACTACTCCATCGTCATCGTCATCTTCTTCCTCTTTTTTTGGAGAGCTGATCTCCATGTTGTTGTTGTTGTTGTTGTTGTTGTTGTTGTTGTTGTTGTTGTTGTTGTTGTTGTTGTTGTTGTTGTTGTTGTTGTTTATCTTGGTATCAATGATACCCTTGTCATCGTCATGATTTTCCTTAATAGATATTGTCATGTACGACGTAGATGGCTCTGGGGTAATGATCAATGCTGCATCGGTCTCCATCGAGGAAGAAACAGTGGATGGAGTTATACCTGCACTGCCAATGGTCACGTCTGCCGAAGATTTATGTGGCTCGGTATCTGACATTTCGAGATTTAATGCCACCTCTGGCTTCTCTTCCAACATCTCCACCTCCTCCTCCTCATCATCATCATCATCACCCAACTGAACGAGCTCTATCACACCATCTCCTTCCAGATCAGCCATCATTTTATCGAGATCTGCGAAACGTTAAAATTTACATATTTCTCGCTGACTTATATGGATTTTAAAAGTTTTGAATTACCTAAGAGCAACTGATACTGGTGCATGATGTCCTTGACTTGCCAGGCCGACTGCATTCCACGACGCTGGATACTCTTGCCAAGAACACGAATAATATCTGTCTCGCTCTCGAAGAAACCGCGATTGAATAAGATCATAATAGTACGCAGATTGCAGAAATCTATTATATATTTAAGCCTTTGTAGAAGGGCATCGATCGAGCAATGTTTTAGAGACCGACACCACTGATCACTGCAGAAGAAGCGCGCTGCTGGTTCGCGTAACAGCACAATGCTTAAGACTTGTATCACAATTCTCAGTAGACGTAGTTTATTCATGATGTAGGTGAGTTAGCCTTTTTCAATTAGGTGACACAAGACAATGTCTACCAGCCAATCACGTGTAGATTGAGTTAATCTGAGCGAGAAAGAGATTGAGATATAGTCAATGACATAAAACAGTGTAAATTTAAGCGATTTGTTTATTATTTACTACACATTTTTTACAATAATAGTCTACATTATTCTAAAGTTAATTTAGATAAAGTTTCCGATACATCGTCAATATCCATGTTAATAATTTTTATATCGTGTTCCACACTTCTTAATCTATTTAAAGTAATACCCGTAAACAAGTCTAAATGCGCGCGCTTCTTATCTAATTTTACAGTATATTTATTTACAGCCTTAATAACATTATTCGTAATCTCCCAATGAACGCCACTTTCATTTTGGAGTTTTGTCAATAAGTCGTGAACATGTCCATGTTCGGCTGTGAGCAAACGGAATTCTTTAAGTAGGCCATTTTCAAGAAGCTCTCTTTCTTTATCTCTATTTATTAAGTTGATAACCAGGTCTGTGAGCTCGTCAATTCGTCTGTGTGTGTGCAGGTCAGTTAGGGTTGATTCTAATGCGTTAATCATCTCTAAAATATAAGTAAATACCCTTGAAATATATTTAGCGGTACGTCGTTTATGTATTAAAAATATATTAAATACCTCTCAATTTCAATGAGTCTCTGGTCTCTTATGAGTCTCTCGTTGAAGATATCGGCTTACAGCTGATCAGGATACCCTCTTAGCAAAGAAGTCGCTGGTTTACTGTTGATGAAAATAGTCTCTGGTCGAAGTTACTGCTGCTACTGTCGGACACTGTGTGATGGCTAACTGCTTTACTTCGGCCGCTTTTATAGTGCCACCAGGTTGCGAATCTCGGTCTGTAGAGGGGTTGTTTTGCTGACGAGCTTGAATACTTAGTTGAAACCTGAAGAAGTATAATGCTGACCACATTTCCTTAGAACTTGGTTGAAACTGGATATAATGCTGACTAAATTTTCAAGAACTCAGTCAAAATTTCATATAGTGTTGATCGCGTTTTCTTAGATGAAACTGTATATAGTGCTGACCACACTTTCGAGAAGTCTGAAAGATTGAAATAGGTGGCGCAGATATCGTCTCCAATCAGCTACATCCGCAAAAATTGTAACAAAAACTCTGTACTTTTTCATTATTTTATTGGTGTACGATATCGTGTATAGCAAATACAGAATATATACCCAATAATACAATCGATTTTTTATTTATAACAGTTGAAAAACGAGCGAGAATGGATTAATTGTACTAGGACCATATGTAGCGCGAAAAAGTGGCAGCTCTAGATGAAATCTGAGAGGAGTAGAAGGTGTGCTGACTACGTTTTCTTAGATGAAACTAAATATCGTGCTGACCAAGTTTTCTCAGATGACACTGAATATAGTGCTGACAACAACACTTTCGAGAAGTTTGAAAGAATGAAATAGATGGCGCTGATGTTGCCCCAACTAGCTTTTGCTACATCAGCAAAAATTGTTTATTTATTCGGATAAATGTTTAAAACTCGTCAGTCTGGTGCTGTCGCTCGGTGAGGTAAGATCTTCTCTACTCTAAGAACCTATTTTTCATTATGTATTTATGTAAAAAATACATGGATTGATCGATCGATCGATCGATTTGTTGTCAATATCTGGTCCATTGGCTCGAAAGTCAGGTCACTGGATAGTTCTTGTGTTGTGCCCCATAAAAGCCTTATCCCGCGAAATTATCTGATCAATAGTTTCGGAGATATAAATCGATCGATAGCCAATAATCAGCCGATTGGCTCGGAAGTTGGGTCACTGGATAGCTCTTGTGTTGTACTCCATAAAAGCCTTATCCCGCGAAATTATCTAGTCAATAGTTTCGGAGATATAAATCGATCGATAACCAATAATCAACTGATTGGGTCGGAAGTTGAGTCACTGGATAGCTCTTGTGTTGTACTCCATAAAACCTTATCCCGCGAAATTGTCTGACCAATAGTTTCGGAGATACAAATCGATCGATAACCAATAATCAGCCGATTGACTTGGAAGTTAGGTCACTGGATAGCTCTTGTGTTGTGCTTCATAAAAGCCTTATTCCGCGAAATTATCTGGTCAATAGTTTCGGAGATATAAGCGATTGATTGATTTTCCAAAAATTTGGAAATTCTTGAAAATGATCTAATCGCTTCGTATCGTATGTCGTTGGATAGCTTATGGGGAGTACATTAAAAGTTGATTATCCCGCGAATTAATCTACCCATAATCTTCGAAGATATTGGGGTGGGCCAAGTCAAAAATTGGTTGGTATCAAATTTCATCTCGCGGAATCTGTATTGGAGGACCACTACTATACAGACCGACCTTCACCCCCTTCCACTATCAATATTTCCATAGAAATAAGGGTGGGCCAAGCCCCAATTTTGGGATGGTGTCGAATTTCGTGTTCAGTAAGGATCCGCGGATGTTTACCGATACATGCACCAATATTTTATTGATTTATTTATACAAATCTATAGTTAAAAGATGTGTTAATGAATAGGGTAATATATTAATAAAGGAGGTAGCTGATTTATATTCTATGTCCGCCATTATAATGGACTTAGAAAAATCGCCATCGCCTCGCTTGACCGGTCAACTCCTCATTGATCCAAGATTAGGATTTCACTAACCACTCAAGAGACTAAGGGCGTGTAGAGTAACCGTGATAAGTGACGCCTCGCTAGATTAGAGTACCAGCCCAACTTCACACCTTCTTCTCTCGCGTGTCATCTGGAGCAGCCACTTTCTCGCTCTTCATATGCTCCTAATACAGTTTGTCCATTTTCGATTGTTTTTTCGGGTACTACAATTAGAAAATCAATTGTATTATGGTGTATGCATTATTTATTTGCTATACACGATATCGTGAACCAATAAAATAATTAAAAATTTAAGTTTTCATTTAATTAGTAATCAATTGATTCCGACACATTGCTTACTGATGAGCGAGAGAGAAAGAGAGAGAGGGAGAGAGAGAGAGAGAGAGAGATTTCTGCTGGCACACGAAAATCCATAGGAGCATCGTGGCAATGGGTGAAAAATACCATTCCCACGAAAACGCTGATTGCACTCGAACGGGGGGACCTCGCTCTCCTGCTCTCAGAGCTACAGATTTCGCTGCATCTCTGATGAATCCGAGATGCTGTGAAAGCGAGGTGTCGCGATAAAAAGAGCTACTTGCTAACTTTTGTCTGGTTCCCAGACAAAAGTGCAAAATTGCTTTTTTGATAATGCAGTAGAGGGAAAATGCTGGCTAGAGGTCTGAAAATCTCATCAGTCCTTGTCCAGCTCGCGAGCAGTCAAAGTCGTAATCTCAAATCAAAAACTTGAAAAATGCGCGTACTGTCGGTTGCCGAGATTAATTGCCGCTTCGTGCAGGGAAATTTTCCCGGAGTGCCCGCACCGATACCACTACCACCACCACCCGGTGATTTTTTAATTCACGCTGATCCGGATCAGGAGGTGGCATATTTTATGGGCTGTGGTGCGGTTAATGTGGCACCAGTGGTTAATTTTGTTGCGATCGGGTCGCCCCCATTGATACCTACACCGCCACCGCTGTTTGACGGTGCATTTATCGGGGGCAATGATATAATCGCCGCGTTACCATCACCACCAGCACTACCATCGCTGTCACCATCACCACCACCACGGCCATCACCGACGCCATCACCACCACCACCACCACCACCGGCGGATGATTCCGATGGCAGCGAATCGACCATCACCGACAGCGATTATTTTAGCATAAATAGTAGGACTACAACTATTCAAAACAATAGTAGTAGTGACAGTGATAGTGTGGCAGGAGAGAACAACTTTGACTTTGAAGTGCAAGAGGACTACGATGTGCGCGAAATCGGAGTGCGACGGCTGATCGTATTGCAGCGAAAATATTGGAGCGCGATCATACGTATCGCGAAAATGTGTAGAGTGCGCGCAATTCGGTGATTACGAGACGAGCTCCGTCGCGTACATGATTCGCACAATAATCCTCATCTCCCCAGACACGTCGATGTTCCACGCCGGGACATCGATTTTTGCTCGGGATGTACGAGGAGGTTTTATTTACATCGTTTGAAACTGGATAATTACATTACTGAACATTCTTTCATTTCCGAATTGTTTCCTATGTTTTGTGTGGAAGAGAGAACATAATATTATACTCTCTAGTTTCGAAGAAAACGTAGGTGGCAAGCAGGGTATAGTCGCATAAACTACAGAAATCGCATTACTACCTGCGTGACTACCTAATGCATTTCTCAATTCCACGTCATCAAAATAAATAATTACTGGCAAAGCAATTCCATTTTTATCAAAGGTTTTTAAAATATTTTGTCATAAATTCCCTTGTAAAAAGTTAATCAAAACTTTTCTTTCATTTTGTAAAAAATTAACATACTCTAACATAGCATCAAATAAACCAGGTAATTGCAATAATCTTTTGAAAGAGCGCTCAATATCAATTTCTAATAATGGAATATTTGATTCTTTGAAAGATATTTTGCTACCGTCAACTTTAGCGGTTGTAATTGAATTTATTGCCTTTAATTTAGGTTCGTTATATAAACCTCGTTGCGTATACAAATTAATTCTTTTGTATTCAGAGTTGACTTTTTCAAATGGATTCTTATATAGCATAAATACATTTTGTATTTCTGTATGAACTTCATCATTCACAGCTTTGTACAATGATTCATTCAACTTACTTAATAAAAATGGATTATAAATATTAGTTATAGATGATTGCATCTGATTAATTATAAACTGAATGTCAGTTTTGGATAAACTGGTATTTGCATATAATTGACTCGTAAATTTTATAACTTCCTCGTTTAGGTTCATTTTACAACGAATAAACTATACTCTCAGATGTACAACAAAATAATCTGCTTAGGTGTTATTTTAATTTACAAATTAATTTAACAATTTGCGCATTACCAACTATTTTTCTAGCTTTTTCCATGCAGTATACGAATTTCTGTAGAAAGCACCAGATGTGACTACAAACCATTGGCAAATCAATTTTCAGCGTAACCATAAACTTATAGATAAAATCAATAGTACTACAAATGTTAGAAAAATTGAATACATAAGGACCAAAAACTGCATGATAACAACGTGTTTCTTTTAAGGATCCACATACAACAGCATATGGCTGAACATTTAATCCTTCATACCGATGTTGTATGGTAGTGATTAATTCACTAAGATTTTCGTGATCCTATATGAAATTATACGTATATGAATACGTTGAAAGATATTTCATTTAGAATAAAAATATAAGTATGATAAGTATTATTATACCTGCAAGTGTTGTATGAATGAACTGGGAATGTCAGCTAGATTTGGCTTCCATGAACATGCAATTTTAGTTTTTACCGCTCGACCTTTCAGTAAATACGAAAGCAATAGGAACCCTAATACGTTCTCATATTCTGAAATAAGTGATTAGAATAATCTAGATATTATAATAAGTTAATTTTTATGTATATATATTTAACAAAAAAAAAACTGACCTTCACTACCTGAAACTGTGTTCTTACTAAAAATGTCATTGACATCCATATAATTTGCTATAGCAAATTCTGTCTCGTTGTTTGCTTCAACACATTTGTTTTCCTTGCATTCCTTTTTTGCTACCTCAATAATTGTTTTTGAAATTGCAGGCCACTTTGCAATCAGTCTCCGTGATAATGGTATATCGTTAACACAGTCATCACTATCGAATGTTTCATCACTACCGAATGTTTGCACAAAATCTGATGTTATCTACAATAAAATTGAAAAAAGATAGGTTAAATATTTCAAAATTTTTATAATAAATTGTTATTATTGCTTTGAAATTTAACGACTTACTAATGAATAGGCTAGATCTGTTTTTAAAACTTTGAAATGTTCAAATATGTCAAGTCCATTTTTGTTCTCATACGAACTCATACGACGATGTATGTAAGTTTCATTCCATATCTTTTTCTACTTGATTTGAATCAGCAGTATCAATTTCTTCTAATAAAATCGATATGTCTAATATCTCGTTGCCTAAAAATGCGTAATAATTAGCATGAATAAGTAATTGTTATACCATTTTTTTTATAAAGATAGAACCTGGATTTGTAGGCACGCTTTTCGTAGATATTTTACGACTTGTCAATATCCCAACGTCTCGCAGATTGTCTCGGAACCTCATATATTGATGGTATAGCAGGCCAGTTGAATTTACTTTTAAAGGCTTTGTACTTGCACAGCTGTTTTTAACCGTATACGATTTTTCAAAGAACGAACATGCCTTTACTTTTGGAAAAATTTCTGTTATGTTATTCGCTATCGTTTCTAATTCGATGCCACTTAATCTATAAAAAAAACCATTGTAGTATTTATGTATAAATAATCGGTGAAATTGATACTATCAAATTTTTGTAATATGAAAAATATTATAATTATGATATTATTATTATTTATTATTATTATTATGAAGTAGCAATTTATTGACACCTACTTAAAAGTTATAAAGATAAAACGAATAATAAATATGATTGTTATTCCAAATTTTATGTAAGTCGGAACAACATTTTATAAATTTTTACAGAAATTGAAGAATATTAAACCATTTCATACTTAAAAGGATTAAATGTATATTTTGATTGAATTATTTTATGTTCAATAATGATTTTAGCCAAATCGGAAGTGTATTCAGTGATGTCTTCATATTTCGCATATCTTAACAGAATCATATTTCCTAATAAATTCTTTTTATCATTTAGAAGTCAAAATAACGGTTTATTTTTTTGTACTGAAACAATAACAAAATGATGAAATTAATATCAACATGTAAAGATAATAAATTAAATATTACACTTTCGTTGAAATATTAATTTACTTTCACTGAATTTGTTCTGTATTAATTCATCAAATTGTTTGTCTGTATTCAAACAATTTTCTAAAATAATTGAGTTATTTAAACTATTGCAAGATTAGCTTGCTGATAGCATCTGACTAGTATTTTCACTATTAGAATTGTCTTCATTATCCATACTAAGATTTTTAGTGACTATACTGATCGAAGGTTCCTCACTTAACGCGTTCCTTACTTGCGCACTTTTGTAAATCTTAAAGTACGCTATAAATGTATTTTTACTGGCATTATCGTTAGGTATAATGTCATCTATGTCCTTATCCGATAATGCATTGAACATACCCATATTTACATTGCGAACTGAAAAATGTTAGTAAAGCAAACGTACACACGAGAAACATATCTTGTTACATATAACCGGCATGCTTAACCTCAAAGCTATGCATATACACTGATTATACTTATTATGAAAATAATATAATAGGGACGATAGTTCCCACTGCTCTAGAAGCTCCTTTACTTCAGCATCCATTGCACATCGCGATATTAATTGTATAAATACGTACATAAAACAGCAGGATGCTGAAGACAGAAAGAAAAGCGCAATGTTTGTCACGCCGCTAGCCTGTACTCGTCACCTCCTATGGCTGTGCAATCACGGCTATATGAGGTGATCGTCCCGCTCGATAGGGAGTGATCGAGACCACGGCGAGAGACAGTGCCGGGCACAGCTAGGAGGGAGGAAGTCGCGCCGCCATGCGGTGACTATAGTCACTGCCGCGCGCCGTGTACTGCTACAGTGTGCTACACGACTCCCGAGCTGTACCACTTCTCTCCGTGTACATGCGCTCCTCCGTCTGCTAAATTGAAGCGTATGTATACGGCCGCCGCAAATGCTTTGGAACTCGCATCCGAAAACGCATGCAATTGCATTTCAGAATATTGTTCATTCTTCGGCGTTAAGAAACGCGGAACGCGGCAGAGCTCTACTTCTTTTAACGCGTCAAGCCAAACTAACCATCCTGTAAATTCCTCATCGCGTATTTCATCGTCCCAGCTCACGCCACTGCGCCAAATCTCTTGCAATAATATTTTCGCCTTCAACATGAAGGGCGAGATCAATCCTAGAGGATCATAAACGGACATAACGATTCTTAAGAAGCGCTTCGTAGGCTTTCTACTACTATCTAGTATATCGCACGGAACCTTTTCCCTACCCATGTTAAATCCTAAATTATCACTCTTCGTTTCCCAAAACATGCCTAGGACTCTTTGCTTTCTCGAATCGCGAAACGGTGTTCTTGCAGGCTTTTTCCCTCGCGCTTCTACTGCCGTAGCCTCAGGCGCTCCCTCGTCGTTGCTGGACCAGCCATGCATCGTAAAGTTCGCGCCCGAGTTTATTTCAATGACGTCACGCATCAGCTGAGAGACCTGCTCGACCGTAGACCTACTCGAAAGAAAATCATCCGCATAGCTATCGCGCTTGATGCTATTCACCGCATCGGGTTTCGTTACCGCGAATAAATCGGCGTTTTTGTCCTTTACATATATCGCGCTAAATTGAGATGGTTTAGCCCCAAAAATTAAACAGGTCATCTCGTATATATCTGGATCGCGCTTTCTATCATTACCGCACCATAAAAATCTTTGAGCTCCACGATCACGCTCAATTACTTGTATACGCATATACATATCGGATAAATCGGACATAACAGCGACAGCGTATAATCTGAATCGTATCATTACACCCGCCAACGATTGTAAAAGATCTGGCCCGGTATCCAGCTGATCGTTCATGCTCACGCCTTTCGTCTTCTTGCTTGCGTTTTGCACAATCCGTACGCGACCAGGCTTGTTGGGACTCGTGACACCGAAATACGATAAGTAGCAATGACGCGTTCTTCGCTCATCGCCGTTTACCTTTTTTGCATAGCCCATATCTATGAGGCGTTGCATTTCCTTATAAAATATTATAGCGTAATCCTTATTGCGATCTAATTTCTTTTCTAGTATAATGAGATCACGCATCGCGGTCGCTTTGCTGTCTATCTGCGGAACTTCTCTGTTATTCCACAGCAAGCCCGTTTCCCAACCATTCGCGATTTTCTTAGTAGTCTTGGCGAGGATATCGCGCGCGTGTTTATGTCTCGCATTCGGCCGATCTAAATACCGTGCGCCAAAGTCTTCCATAGTAAAATATTCTTTGATTAATTCGTCCAAGCCTTCACCGCGAGATTTCGAGCGTTCGATTACACAGACGTTTGCCGCCCCTTGTATACCGACCACCCTTTCTTCGGATTCGTGATTGTATCCTTTTACTCCGTGCACTACCCAGGCCAGGGGTGTCAATGTTATTGCAAGCGAACTTCCGCGAACTTCCCGTGACTCGATCGAAGCAATCAACTCCCAGTTATCCTGCCCTGTTAATATCTCGGGCTGCGCACTCTCATATGGCTGTGTAAATATGCTTTCTTTATTCGCTATATATCGAACGATGTTGCCTCCTAGACTTTGTACCGGGAGTTTCAAATTCGCTATCGCGATTGCGTTTCTTATTCTGTATTCGTAGGATTCACCGGCGATTTGAAACGTGACTTTCTCGCATGACATGTCGACAGGTTCGCGATCATTTATACCCCGTAGTGCTAATCGCAAAGGTTCTCCTTTCACACCTATTTCTCGCGCTAAGCTTTTGTCTATAAGCGTGATAGTCGATCCATCGTCCAAAAGCGCAAATGTACGCTTGCTTTTCTCCGCGTTCGATATTCGGACTGCCACAATCTTGAGTAACGCACCCCGATTCTCGCGTTATGCTTTGTTTCTCGTTACTGCAAGCGAGTCACCCGCTTGTTGGACCCGAACGACTTTGTTAGCTTTGTGCGCATTCGAATTATCGTTCGAATTTGTCGCACGCTTATATACATGTAACAGAATATGGTGCAGTCCTTGGCATTCGGCGCAGTTTATTCCTTTACAATTCGCCATGATATGCCCGGTGGATAAACACTTATAACATAGGCGATTTTGTCTCGCCAGGAATCTACGCCGATTCACAGTCTCGCACGCAAATATTTTACAATTCACGGTTTCGTGATTGTCTCTTTTGCAGAAACATGCATGAATGGACTTTTCCTTGCGCTGTATTCACGCTAGCCATTTCCGTCCACTCCGCGTCAACCTCTCGCATTACCGTCGCGGTGACAGCTTTAACGGGTCTTTTCGTTGTCGTTTTTTTCGGTGGTTCGGGCTCATCGAACGTTTCGATTTCCATTTCGCAAATTCCGCCTGCTACGGCTTTTTCTGCCTCCAGAAATAAAAAATTCGATAACGTTTCGAGTCTCGCTTCATCTTCCGGAAACGATTCCGCATAGGTGTTGTACGAATATTTGAGCGCGTATGGTAACTTTCGCGCAATACAATCAATGAGATCCAGGTTATGCAGATGTCCTGTCAATTTTAGCGATTTTAGCGCTGATACCGCGTTTTTTAACTTAGTCGCGAACTGTGTGAGTTTAATTTTACCTGAGTTTATCGCGGGGAGCCCCTTAAGCTCATTTACGATTTTCGTTGCGACCGTTCCTTTACTCCCGAAGTGTAATTCCAACGTCCGCATAACATCCGACGCGTTTTGACTTGTTGCTAACAAAGCATTGACCGCTTCACGCGCTTGCCCTTCGAGAGCTTCAAAAGGTCGAGCGATATTCTCGCGTTCACTGTAATTTCCGAGCTGAGATGTTAATTCGAAGGTTTCCTTAAAGTGAAACCATTCTAGCGGATTCGTCACACTTATAACTTTTGGGCGCTCCCTTTCTTTCGGCTCGACGTGAATCGACGTAAAATTATCCGCATTCATTTCTTTCGAGATAATATCCGCATTTAGCCTGTTCGGCATACAATTATTTTCATTCACTCTATTCAATAAAAAGCGATTGTCATTTGTGTGACGCGACAAATAATTTGGCAGCTCGCTTGAACGCCTTACATTATCATCATTTTTGCGCTCTGTGCTGTTCAGCCAATTGCCAATGCCCGCGGGCTTCCATGGCGTTCGCAGTCGCGGTATGCGCACTTCGCCGATTACATTCGTGTGCGATACATACGATCCCACCAACCTGTCATTCGCGTTGATTACGTGTTCTTGTTCTTCCTCCAAAGTGTCGTCTCTTTCTATCTGCATCCGCTGATTGTCCTCCTCATCTCCATCGGCGAACCTTATCACAGGTGACAGCGGCTGCAACAAGGATCCTTCTTTCTTCGACGGCTCATCGGCTCTCCTGATTCTCGTTGATTGAATTCGTCGTCCTCGGCTTCTTCCAGTATTCTTATTTCCGGTGAGATTGGCCTTCTAAGAGGTTGTTCCCCGTCAGTCTTTTTTGTACTTTGTTTAGCGGTTCGCGTAGTCCTCCTGATTTTCGGTGCCATTGGGGCTGATCGTTTGCTCTTCAACGCGGTCGCGGCGATTTGCTTTGTCTTGGAGTCGACAGCAGTGCGTCTCGGTTTTTTCTTCGGGGGCTCCGTTGATATCTTTGCTTTTCATATGGGCACTTCGTTATCCTTGTGTGCTGTTCTCTTAGGAGCCATATCTGAGTTTATTCAGTCACTGAACTCGATATAAGCGCAAACGTTCACTTTTTTTTGTTTTCGTTCACCTCACAAATCACTTTATTTTAAACAGTTATTCCCGAAATAGTTAGTCCCGGGTTTCGGCATCATAATTGTATACGATAAAGTGAAGGTGTTAAAATAATTAGAAATCCAAAGAATGTTTATATAATGAGATTAAAATATAGAAAATTTATTAGACTGAATTTTGACAATGTAGAGTTATCGAGATACGATTAACATGCTCCTCGTTCGGAAGGCGAGAGCAAAAAGCCCTTCCTAAGCACTCGCAGCTTCTTTTGTTGCGCGTCTTATCGCTTAGTCCCCACTCGCGACTTAGTTTTTTTTGTCCCGCGTAAGCAGCCAAAACCCGACGATGACCGCGCGCCCTGACTATACGAGCCAATGTATAGTCCCGTATACCGATATATACATATATAATCTAGATATTCGTACATACGCATGTGCGTATAGAAGTGTATGCTCCCACAGCTTCATCAGCGTGGCTTGCAGCCACGGTTTGACCTTACGGTTTCCCCGCGCTGATGCGACCTTCAAAACGCGGAGCGAACTCCCTTGAGGTCTATGATTTCCAAAATGCCTAATAGCCATGGATCATTCATTGATCCACGCAAGTGCTGAGTCGCCGCGGACCATAGCTTGTCGAGCTAACTAAAAGAGTCGCACAATCATCAACGCGCTCTCTTCGACTGCTCCTATCCAGCACAAGTACATAAAATATTAATACAATAAATACGAATACACGTAAATAACTTACTTATATGCGTGAATACATACAATATTAACAAAACTAATCATATAATTTATATATATTATATTGAAATCCAAACTTCCATTACAAAGAAAATAACTCATAAAAAGGAAATACGTCGTGTACGAATTTGTAATGGACATTTCTATGAGGAATCGGATACGCAACTATATATCAGAAAAGAAGCTAACAAACACCTCATTAAATCAGCCTCACAGAAATCAAGTATTGCCCAAAAATACTGATCCATCGCTCAAACTGACACCATGTTAAAATTAAATACTTGCACACGTACATAAGTTGTTTATATGCGTGTATATGCCGAATTTCAATAAAAAAATGCACTTTTCCTTGGTCTAAAATTCGAAAAAAATTCTTTTTACAGCCTTCGGACCGATCAGAGTTTCTTCTGTAAGCCAAAGATGATAAAAAATGCTGAGGAACATGGAAAACGTTACTGGCAACCATATTTCTGAGCCATCTTATGTTTTTTTTTACCAAAAGTTAACCAAACACTGGAATAATAACAATCACGAATGTTCCCGAGGCCCCAATGAAAATTCGAATTGCACTAGAAGAATGTACAACAAAAGAGCTTTAATTTAAAAACAAATTATGCTCAGATTCGATGCTCTAATAAAAAATTATACCTGTTAAAAACCAAAAAATAATAAATATCCACATAACCGATTTTCTCTTTTTTCTCCATGTACCTCCCCATGTTAAATTTTCATGTTCTATATTTCCCATGTTCCTCGGCATTTTTTATCATCTTTTGACTTACAAAACTAACTTCCATCGGTCCGAAAGTTCGAACTCATAAAAATTTTTTTTCGATTTCTAGACCAAAGAAAAGTATATTTTTTTTATTGAAATTCGACATATACATAAAATATTAATATAATAAATACGAATACACGTATATAACTTAGTTATATGCGTGAATACCTACAATATGAATACAGTAAATATGAATACACGTATATAACTTATATGTGTGAATACATAAAATATTAATACAATAAACACGAATAGACGTATATAGCTTACTTATATGTGGGAATGCATACAATATTAATAGAATAAAGTACAAATATACGTATATAACTTACGTATATGCATATGCAAACAAAATATAAGTATAAGCCAGAGGGAAGCGAGGACGAACGTAAAAATTTTCTTGAAAAGGTACACGACGAGCCCCCTCTCCAAGAAAGCGTGAACCCTCTTGATTCGCTCACTCCCTTACCTCTCTCTCTCTCCCTCTCTCTCTCTCCTCCCTCAAATGAGCTAGAGGGCCGAAGGGCCCGTATACGAAATAATGCATAATAATTCCTATTTAATGTTAATAACAATAACTTTATTTATGTTACAACATTTCAGTACGAGGATAGTTGATAGACTGAAAATTAGTTACACAAAATAAACAAAAATGAATATTCGTTGCTATGTACATCTTTTGTTCTTCATAATATTCGAACCTCACTACACTACCTCCTTGGCAGAAAATTTGGGTGTAAATTCAAAAATCTTGAAACTTGATTCTGCCGGTACATTATCAGATACAGAAACAGAAACAGAAAAAGATGTAGAATGAGGAACATGATGGCTTATTGGAAATTTTGAGTGTGATTGTCTTGACGTCTCGATCGATGATTTCGTTAGGTGATTGGAGTGCCTTGAGAATGAGTCCTTTTTTCAAAAATACATGACTGCACGTTGATAATTCCTTGAAAACAAATATGCTAGGTTGACAATGTCTTGATGCTGGAGCTGGTCGTAAGCGCGACATAAATTCACGTAAACTTGAAAGAATGATACTAGAATTTTGTGATTTTTGTTTTCAAGATTTGAAGATACTAGTTCAAAGGGTAAACGAAGGGTTTCTCTATACACCATTTCAGCAGATGTAGCCTTGATGTCTTCCTTGCAAGCAGACCGAATACCAAGAATGACTAAGAATAAAGCTTTAATCCAATCGATATCGGAATGAGCCATTATTGCACCTTTTAAATGACGATGCAGACGTTCGATTATACCATTTGCGGCAGAATGCCAGCTTGTAGTGAAGTTATGTTGAATACCAAATTGTTTTATAAAACTTTTGAAAAGATGAGAAGTAAATTGAACGCCACGATCTGAGGTTATGGTTTCAGGAACGCCAAAACGAGAAATCCAACAATTAAAAATCCGTGAATCACATTTTCTGCAGTAATATTCTGTAAAGGATAAACCTCGGGTCATCGAGTAAAACGATCGATGACAGTCAAGCAATATCGAAAAGAATGTGCAGATGGAAGTGGACTAATCCAATCGACGTGTGTGTGAGAAGATCTCTTGGTCGGTGTTTGAAATTTACCAAAAGGAGCACGAACATGACGAGAAACTTTCGATCGCTGACAATAGTTTCAAGTACGAGTCCAATTTCGACAATCTTTATTAATAGAAGGCCAAACAAAACGATCACTAACTAATATAGAAAAAGCTTTGACATCAGGATGACTTAAATTATGAAGTTGATCGAAAACACATTTACGAAATGGCTGTGCGATGAAAGGCCGAGGTTTTCCTGTTGATTTATCACAGAACACAGTAAGTAAGGATCCAGAAATCGGTACACGTTTGATGAGTAGATATGAGTTTTCTTGAGTAATTTTCTTGAATTGTTCATCTTCTTCTTGGGATTCAAACGACAGCTCGTAGTTAAGCGGTGCAGCTTCGATCCGAGAAAGAGTGTCAGCAACGACATTATCGACACCTTTAATGTGTTGAATGTCTGTTGAAAATTCAGCGATGAACGAGAGTTGTCTGGGTTGGACAGGTGGAAGTTTTTCACGTTTCTTACGAAAAGTGTAGATCAATCGTTTGTGATCAGTGTAGATCGTAAATAGATGTCCTTCCAAAAAATGACGAAAATGCTGGATTGGCAAGAACTTTCTTTTGAGGACATTTTCTTCGAAAAGAATGCGAGTGGCTACCAAACATCATCAGCGAACTGTTGCAGACATGCACCAACAGAATGATTAGAAGCATCAGTAAACAAACCAAATGGCGCACCAATACGAGGATGAACAAGAAGTGAAGCAGAAGAAATGCAGTTTTTACATTTTAAAAAAGCTTCTTCAAGTTCAGGTGTCTAATTTATCGGCTGAGAACCTGTTAAGAACAGATTACTGATTGCATCGTGCAAAGCAGCTTCAAACGCAGAAGTATGAGAATTCAATAGAAATCGGCGTAGACCTTACGCTGATTTTGGTAGAAGGTAGTCATTGATCGCTTGAACTCACTCTTCTAGAGCACGAATACCTTCAGTAGAAATCGTATAACCTATAAAAGGAACTTCAGAAACTCCAAAAGATGCATTTTTGTGGATTGATGACTAAACCGTATTTGGAAAGACGTTCAAAAATAACTCGAAGGTGACGTTCATGTTCTTCTTTAGAATGAGAGAAAATGAGAATGTCATCCATATAACCGAAACAAAAATCTAAACTACGTAAAACTTCATCCATAAATCTTTGAAAAGTTTGACCAGCATTTCGAAGTCCAAACGTCATAAATGGAAATTCAAAAAGACCAAATGTTGTGATGATAGCAGTTGTTTTAATATCTTCTTCTGCGACTGGAATTTGGTGAAATGCCTTGACTAAGTCAATTTTAGAAAATTCTGTACAACCATCAATAAAGAAAGTAGCATCATAAATGTGGCGAACAGGATAACGTTCTGGAATGGTTCGAGCGTTCAACGCGCGAAAATCACCACAGAGATGCCCAGATGAGTTACCTTTTGGTGCCAAATATAAAGGAGAAGACCAAGAACTTTCAGATGCGCGAGTTGTACCAGTTAGTAACATAACATGAAATTCTTTTTTTTTTTTTTAAGCGTCTTGTTGATATTTTTTGTGATACCAACAGATTTTGTCAGGTTGTTAGTTAGAATCGTCTCGAGTATTATATTTGCTTCGTGATCTAAAATTGCGATTAGAACTGCGTGGACGAAAACGAGGTTGTGAATGATAGGCTGCTAATTCGACGACTTGTTTTTGTAAATCGGCAATCATATTTGATAAGTCGTTTTCAGTACTTCTTTTATTAAATACAGCATTGACTGAGAAATTCGGAGGGCATGGTAAAACCTCAATAATCTAGTCAGCGAGCTCCGCAAGCTTATCAAGAGCTAACTCAGGTTGCGATGCAAAAATAGCTTGAACGTTGGATGGAAGACATTGAAGCCAAAGTATACGATGGAGATCATGCTGAACCACAGTTGCACCAGCGAGAGATTGGAGATGACCAAGAAATTACGACGGTTTGCGTTCGCCGACCTCTTCTGCGCTGATGAGTTGACGCACGCGTTGTTCCTCAGACGCAGGCAAACGATCAATTATTTTTGTGCATATAAATGTGTAGGGATTTAGAGGAGGAGGATTTCTGGTAATATCCTCAACTTCAAAAGCAATACGTGTGTCTAATTGAGAAACAACATATAGTGAAATTTTGTTACCTCGCTCGTAACATCGGAAAGTTTAAACTGCGAATCAGCTTGAATAAACCATAAGCTTGGTTTGACTGGTCAAAAAGGTGGCAATTTTACAGTTACACGATGAACTGCAGAGCGATGATCTGCGGCGTTAGCGACAGAATCTTGAGCCTGCTGCTGCTGCTGTTGTTGTGGAGGTTGCACTGGTTGCTCCTAATATTCCAATTGATGATTATGTTTTTGCTGTGCTTGCTGGCGTAATTCTTCGATCCATCGTTGAAGCTCTTCATTCTCTCCGCGAAAGGCTACGGTTGATCTTCATGTCGAAGCATCGAGAGAGATGGAGATTATAACATTTTGAAAGAGTGAAAAGAAAATCTATCAATCTAATCTAGGTAGTCGGGGTCACCAATATAAGAAATAATGCATAATAATTCCTATTTAATGTTAATAACAATAACTTTATTTAAGTTACCACATTTCAATACGGGGATAGATAATAGACTCAAAATTAGTTATATAAAATTTAAAAGAATGAATATTCGATGCTATTTACATCTTTTGTTCTTCATAATATTCGAACTTCGCCACAAACTTCCTTCTCATTGGGAAATCCTGGAAGAGAAACGAGTTTCCAAACCTCTAATGGGGGTTTTTCCCTCCGAAGGGCTTTTTGAAGGACAAGTTTTCTAGGCTTCTATAATAACAATATTTAATTTAACTTAGCCTACACGACTTTTCATGGAAAAGATTTCGTCCTACCTAAGCTGTGACAATATCGGAACAATCGCCCGACTTAAAACGCGATCCCTATCTAGAAAACTGTTTCAGTCAGCAGAACCCTTGTAACCGAGTCTTCAAATAGTGAAGAATTCAATTGGTCAGCACCGAATATGACAAGGTAAGATACAAGTTAAATGAATGCTCCACACATTTTCTAATTAAGCGAAACTACTCGGCAGGCTACTCGTGTGTTGCTCGACGAAAAACTCCGTGCGGAGCACTACCTCATGGGCTTATAAAGCCTCAGATATGGCGTACTTAATTCAACCAATTAATTGATCGGAAATATTCGCGACCAATAACTACTTTCCATCGGAATTATTGTTTCCCCACACTATGGATCAGTAGGTCGCAACATCTCAAACTAATATAAAATCGCTCTATCTTGTTTCGCGATAAAAATAATATCTACTTACGTTGCAGAGTGAATCTTTCAGAGCCTTGCTCTGTTCAAATATTACTCTCAAGAGTAAGAAAAAAAACAAAATAATTAAACATATTTATCGTAAAAGTAAACCTCACTATTAAATATATTATTATAATACACAGGACACCAAATAAAACAACTTCCTTCTTTTTCCTTGTATAAAAATTCAAGTTATAAAAGCGCATACCCAGGTTATTGGTTTTAACCAACCAGGCCTAAAAGAGAGCGCATAGCTGAACAAAATTTAGCTAAAACATTATTGTTGGTCGGATAATCCGACGTAACAAAGAAATTTTTGGTGGCCCATGGGGGTAATTTTTACTATAACTTGAGAGCACGTAATACTAACTATTCTTAAAATTATTGAAAATTTCAGTGATTTTTATTGGTCTGGGTAGTTAACGCGCTACGAGAAATTATGCATTAAAATAAAATAAAAATCATACTAGTAATTTTAATATTTTATATACAAGTAAATCTAAGTAACCCAGCGTATAAAATTTTACTGAGTATTTTAACCCATTAATATCCAAAACCGAGAAATCGTATATCTGTTTTAAACCGTAACCACAAACTTACATTTTCTAAGGTATTTTTTCCTTTACTTTCCGTTTCCGGCATCAGAATTGTGAATTTGCCACTCAAAAATCCAATATAGCAATGTTTATAAAAAAAAATGCAAAATTTTGACAATTCTTTTTCTTAAATTCAATTTCTTTTTGCGTTAACGTTGAGCACGGAACTTTTTCTTTCAACTATAAGTGCATAAATAAGATATACTTTAAATTCAGTTGGTTCTCGAATCCGTAAATTCAATATAGCGGCTAGAAAATAGCACCTGAGGCGCGAAATTTTGTCCAAAATTTCACAAATTTTTTTCTTGGAAATAATGCATTCGACATAAAAATCAATACGAACAAAAAATGCTTCGAATTTGCATTCTTTCGCTAATTCTAAACACTTTTGTTCGTATTGAGTATCGTAAGATAGTCGGACGTGTCAAATTCGTGCAGATCCTTCTTCATGACCTCGTAGATGTTTTGATCACCGCTGATCTCGTACATGAGGCTGTCCGTGTCGGTATACAAGAGTTTGCAGTTGTCATTGGTGAAGCGATCTCTCATATACTCGTTATCGCTCTCAAAAGCCAGAGCCAGTAGAAGCCTGAATGGGCTGAAAAAAATGCATCTCGCGTAAAAGTAATAATAATGGTTAAATATTATTTTAACTCGGGAGCTAATTGAAGAACGTTCATGAATGTACTCACCGAGAGAGAAGGGGGCGGGAGAGCGAAAGAGACAGATTTTTTTCATGTTTTTGTTTTGTTTTTTAGTTTTTTTAAGTTTAATAGTTTTATTTACAGATGTATCAGTAGCATATAACATTGCGTGCTCCATACTTTGCGTCAGAGAGCAGCAGAGTGTTACATCTGAATAGCGAAGCTCACAACTATATATTTATTATTGGAGGTGTGATGGTTTTAAAGTAAAGAAAGTGTATGCTCGGTAATTCAGTATGTAGAATAAATTTATTGTATGTTAAAAGTTCATATATAATTCTCTCCTTTGGCTACCGTATTCACGGTCATGGCCTACCGGGTAGGAGAGCGGGATTTCGAGATTACCTCTGTATACAACGCAGGTTAGACAAACGTGAGTGTAAATACACACGGCGCGAACAGAATAAGAACGGTACCTTGCGTGTGTACGTGTATGTATAAACGTGAATGGAGACAGATGGTTGTACGCGCAGCTCGATGAGGCGTTGAACAGTTCTTCCGATGCTCCAGTAAAGTCTCCAAAAATAGACGGCCTAGCCTACTGCCGGGCTGATGCAAGATGCGATGTCTTGTTTCGGGGTCGACGGTTGCTCTCAGCTCCCTCGTTCTTCCGGAGTTCCGGATGAGGTTGGATCAGCGATAATCGTCTCGTAGGCAGATGTTCCCCGAACGTAGCACTGGTTGAGATAGAGTGAGTAGGTCACGGGCAGAGCTTCGCCCGTGCTCTTGGTTACTTGATGGTCGACTAGCTGCGGAGCTTTTTCTCCAGCTCTATTTAAGCTCTAGCCTCTCCCCATTGTCGCGCTAGATTTGCTGCGCAGAATATTTTCCGCATAGGTTTTTCCGGGTTTAATCTATGGCTTTCTCATAGTGGTGACTATTTTCAGATACAGCATGATTCACATATACGCATGCGATCTCCGTGAACATCGGAAGATTGCTATAAATTCACGATTTGCCATCTCTAGGGCGCCTTATTTGGGGTGGCTAATATTAATTTTTATAATTATCCGGAAAACAGTCATCGGACAGATCGGGTTACATTTGATCTGCGTAGATCGAGACATTATATAAAAATTTAATTATATACTTTTCGCGGTTTATTACAAGAGGATGATGCTCACACTCGCCGTACATAAGAAAAAATCTTAATGCTGGATACCCTAAAACATCCATGTCGATAACCTTGATCCCAGGAAGTCTTTTTTTCCAGCAGTCTTTTCTTCTCGAGTCCCTTCACATAGACTCTCTTAGCGTTCTTGAAAGAATCGTCTATAATCTTCGAAATATCATCGTATTTGATATTTCCTAAAGACCAAGGAATGCCAGTTGATTTGTTCTCGACCCAGCCATTAGCTCGTCGACGCTCAAGACTCAAGGTCTCTCAGTCGAATGGTGGCTTGAAAAGGAAGACGGCTGGTGGCATACATAGAGCTGTCACAGTTGACTCCTTGAGAATGAAGCAATCACCGTCGTCATTTTGAAACACTTGGAAGTCGACAGCGTAATTGATATTATCCTTAAAGACCATGTAGTTCCATTATGGAAACATTTTGCAGATGGCAGCTTCATAAAGAGCAGGACTTCTTGACATAGAGCACAGACTGCAGGTCATGATGCATCTTATTTAAGAGCAGCGAGAATAGTGAAGCGCGATCGCGGTACGAGCTCTTTTTATAGTGCTGGAAGAGAGAGAGAGAGAGAGAGAGAGAGAGAGAGAGCGGGGTATGAATACATATATATCGTTCATATATATATCGAACTGTTTATTTCTTTACGTTTGAATATTTTTGTTGCCATTAAAACGGCAATTTATTTTCTAATTTTTTTATTTCCAATACGTGAATAAATATTAAATATATACCTATTTCATTTTATTTCCTTTCAAACTACACTTTCTTTACAACCTGAAAACCATCGCTAATGCAAATAGAAACTTTTGAATTAGTTACACCAGAAATCTGGACGTAACACCAGGGTGGTGCCGGGTTGCACAGTAACCTCGGAATATCCCGTGTTGGCTCCGTATCCCCATGGCCCCGTACCGGCATAGCTCACCGACGAACCAAATTTCGTAAAATAACAATTTTTTTCTTAGCTTGCTTTTTTTGAACAACATAAAACTACAATATCACAAAATAAAGGAAATTCAAATTTGAAAACAAGAAATGAATTTAATCGATTTAAAATTGCCACCGAATATTTTGCGCTGCACAAGAAGATTAAGTTCTGTTTTATCGATACAATAGTTCTCTAAGAAACAGCTGTTTGAATTGTGCCCCAGTCTTCAAATCACCATGTGCCATGTGGTAATGCATTTTTCTACAGGTGCTTATAACCAATTACTATTATAGATAGAGTTATATCCTATCTACACTCTCACCTCATATGCAGAACTATATTTGTTTGTATTTAATTTTTATGAGGATCAAATAGCTAGACAAATAGGCTCTTTATCCCTAGTAGTGTATTTGTATATTTTATACGACTTATCTTTGATTACTGCTGGTACTGCTGTCTTTACCTTTCTGCTTACTTGTCGTAATATTTGAATTATATGGTAGGCTTCTAAAATGATTCACTCTTAGTTTTATTTCGAGTTTGATTGAAAATGTATTTGCTCCTTAAATCCACTATACTTTTAAATACAATGTCAAGTTATAAAATCTCCACCAGTTAATAGACCGCGTGGTACGGAATTCGGACTTAAACACGAGACTAATTAAATTGAAGCCAATTCGATTCTTTGAAAGCCTGAATATTATGACCGATTCGCAAAGTGTAACGCTTAATAATTAGATTTAAAGTATAACGATTGCTGAATAAGTAACACTGCTGACTTATGTTACAAAATCACAGCACGCATGGAAAATTTAATCTTTTAAAATTTACATTTTAATTCTCTTGATGTTTTGAATTTTGAAAAAAATAGTATTTAAATTTGCAATAAATAGATAATAATAGACGTTACAATGGAAAGTTCAAAAACTTCTATAACAAGAATTCAGATAGCTGTTGAATTTACAAAGATTTAAAGTATGTGTGAATATGTGTATAACACAATATTCAAAGACTTTATCCCTCGGTGTTTTTTAATGTTATATAAAAGAGTCTATCGATCTCTCCGAGGCAAGTGTTGGGAAAAAGGTAAAAATTAATTTATACCATTTTTCCTTTTGTTTCACGAAACAAAAGGAAAAATGGTATAAATTAATTTTTACCTTTTTCCCAACACTTGCCTCGGAGAGATCGATAGACTCTTTTATATTACAAAGATTTAGTTCTTTGTGTTTTTTTTATTTATAGGTAAATGGGTTGATTGGACCTTCACATGAACTTTGAAGAGTGTCGTTTGGTATGTTTACAAGAACCTTCACAGTATATATTAATGGTAAGTAATACAAATAATTGTAAGCATTATATTATTTTGATTCTGAATTAGCATTGATAACTTTTATTTTATTTTCAGTAACAAAAGACTATTAGTAAATAATATCCTGTATCCGGGTCACTAAATATACTTCAGCGTATATGTGTTTAAGTATAAAAGTAGAATTAAAGTATGCTAGGTAGTACCTGTAAGTATTACTGAGTTTATTTCTATGATTTACGTTCGTAAAATTTAATTGCATTTTACTCAGCTTTTGTATTTGTATGATTCTAGGTCAGTTGTCGCACGATTTCTTAAAAACTATCGGATCAAGCTAAAAGTTCTTATAGAACTTCAGCAAACCTTTCTTCATAGACTGAATGGAGGCGAATTCACTGAAATAAGTTGAAAGTGAATGTCCGTATGTGTAAGGTCCCACAATTGATTTAATAATTATCTGATTTTGTCATGTATATCGTATAACTTGTGTGAGTGTGTATGAGTACGCTGACGGTAGCTATATTGCAATATATCATCTTTATACGCTGGTTGAACAACGGAGTGACCGGGATTCGGGCGTTTTAAGATCGACTCAGCATTCTCATATATGTCGTCGCATATACATCTTTTGGAATCCTTCTTTCGATGGCGAGTGTTGATTGGTTTCGGGCATCCCCACACTTTAATTATTTAGTAACTGCCTTGATCGGGGATCGAGTCTTTATAAACCTTCGGCTCGATCAGCGCAGCGCCTTTCACAACCAGACTAGGTACCGGTGTCCGTCGAACCTTGTCACATACGGTAAAGCAAGCTGTTACTGTCACTACGACTTGCCGCAGAAGCAGCCGACTACTTAGAGTTATTACAGAAGAATATACACAAGATCGTAAAAGGGTGTCAAGGTACTACATGTACGCTATTGGAAAGCTTAGAAATCCACTGAACTCTGTAGGCAAGCTGGCATATTTACTCCGGTTGAAGGTATATTACAACCGTAGTACTCTGTGATGAAAGGGTCGCCAAGCATATCTAGCATGAGTGGGTAAAGCCGCACCTTAGATAAGTGCCATGACTAGTAATTGTATTCGAATCGAAACCTGCCATGACTAGTAATTGTAAGTACATTACACTCGCCCTAGATAGAAGAACGCTTCGATCGACAATGCGTGTTATAAACGTAAGTTAACTTATAACACTATTTTAAGAACTAGCATAGGACTGTACGAAAATGAACCAACTTAGATTAGGACGGTTGAGATTGAATGAACGAATGACCCTTTTAGAATACTTGGAATCTCTGGAAGCTCAATACAAACATAACAAAAAATAAAATAATCATTTAGAAGCATACTTTATTTCTACTATCTTAGATGCCCTTTCTGTTCTAACCGAAACCCTTGAACATAGAAGTTTAATACTAGTAATTAATAGTAATTAATAAAGGGACAAAGAGAGCATCCACATATTTCATCGGTCACATCTGTATTACCACCAGTAGCGTGTCCGCACTTTTGCAGTGTGTCTGCATTTTTGGCCAATGTGTCTTCACTTATCCATAAAGTGTCCACATTCGTCGCCAGCAGCGCCGTACACCTGATCGCGTCCGCTTTGCAAAGACGGGTCCACATTTTAGTGTGTCACATTTGTTCAACAGCGCGTCCGCAAAACTGGCAGAGCCCATATAATTGGACTTTGGGACTAACAACAAAGATAAGATGGAACTAGAGGACCATTCTTAGAGTCAGCAGTAGTGCTTAAGGTATAGCTTAGGACCCAATAAAACCTATTTATTAATGATTATATTTGCAATATAAGGTCTTGACCAAAGATAGCCTCCCAAATAAAATAAATTATTTGTATGAAAATGTAATATGCACTATAATTATTAATATTATCAATTTACATGTTACTAAATATTTAAAACTAATATATTTTAACAAAATCTTCTGTTCAAGCTGTAAAGAACCATATTGAAAAGATTTTCCATTAAGTCTGACCTTATTTCACCACCCGGATACTGAGATTTTCTACGGCAAAGTAAAAAAAGTGCAGAAAATTGATGATTCATGCATGGGATTATTTACATTGTAAGTTGTAACGGCACGATTATCGTTCTCCAAAATAATCGGTCGTGTACAACCGTGGAATGAATCCACGTTTATTAATAAGTGTCTCGTTGTCGTCGGGCGTGCGAAGCACGGCTCAGCCGACTCGTGTGGCTCGTACGAGTGTACGAGGTCGCGAAGGCGGCAGGGGACGAGGTATCGAAATAATGAGATATCCGTGGATTAAAAGAGAACTAGTGAAAATATATTGTATTAAAAAGAGTACACAGAGCTCGATCTTACGAGCGGTCGTGCGACACCGCACACTACGAGAGAGAGAGAGAGAGAGAGAGAGAGAGAGAGAGAGAGAGAGAGAGAGTAGTCCGGGGGCAGGGTCGGTTTTCGTGGCCGATTCGAGTCAAGTCGTGAAATCAGGTGATTCTTATGTATTTTTTTCTCCTGATTACGAATTTCGAGGGTGGAATGTCGAGAAGTGGTTCCATTAATTGTTATTAACAATTTTAATGTTTAAATATTCATAAAAATCGCTCTAAATATGATAATAGTATTGCGGCAGCTCAAATTGTTCGTTTTTTAATGACGAATCTTAGAAATTTTGCAAAATTTAAAAATGTTTATTAGAACCCGAGATATCGATAAATCAATCAATAAATAATACGTTTTTGCTCCCGCGCTAGATGTTTTTTACGTATCTTCATTTGTATTTAAAGCATTTTGACTTTAGAAGTCTTATTTTAAAGCTGAAACCTAGTACTATCATGTACAACAATTATTATTCATTTAGCATAAGTATTAATTTAAATACAGCGTGTATAAGGAGAAAATTAAGGTAAGAAAAACGAATTTTATTTGTTTACGAGTCTTTCAAGAGGATTTAGCGATAGAAGACAGCAATAAACATCATTGTAAACTGTTCCCTAAATCATTAGCTTTAGAATGAGTATAATTTTGTACTATGATAGTTGTAAGTTATCAATAACATAACGATCAAGCGGATAGCGCGCTTCGCGGCCGCGCGGGAACGCTGTGCGTGCTTAAAGGAGCGGTAAGATATCTTATGCGTTATTTAACTATTCATTGTTAAAATTTGTGACATATTTTGTTAGTAAACATAAATAAACCTATTTAATTTATTCAATATATATTAACATTTTTATTTTTCCATATAAATATTTTTACAAGTATTGGCTTTTTTACAGTTGCAAAACGAGCAGCATGCAATCTTAGCCACTACGCAACAACACGTCTTTCTATTACACACCTTGCACATACAATTTTGTACAAGTTCATTGGGAGGTGGTAATAGAATTTGTACTGTTTCGGGGATCAGCAAAAGCGCGCACAGCGTTCACACGCGGTCGCGAATCACGCTATCCGCTTCATCGTTGTGTTATTGATAACTTACAACTATTATAGTACAAAATTATACTCATTCTAAAGCTAATGATTTAGGGAACAGTTTACAATGATGTTTATTGCTGTCTTCTATCGCCAAATCCTCTTAAAAGACTCGTAAACAAATAAAATTGGTTTTTCTTACCTTAATTTTCTCCTTATACACGCTGTTTTTAAATTAATACTTATGCTAAATGAATAATAATGGTTGTACATGATAGTACTAGGTTTCAGCTTTAAAATAAGACCTCTAAAGTCAAAATGCCTTAAATACAAATGAAGATACGTAAAAAACATCTAGCGCGGGAGCAAAAACGTATTATTTATTGATTGATTTATCGATATCTCGGGTTCTAATGAACATTTTTAAATTTTGAAAAATGTCTAAGATTCGTCATTAAAAAACGAACAATTTGAGCTGCCGCATATACTATTATCATATTTAGAGCGATTTTTATGAATATTTAAACATTAAAATTGTTAATAACAATTAATGGAACCACTTCTCGACATTCCACCCTCGAAATTTGTAATCAGGAGAAAAAAATACATAAGAATCACCTGATTTCACGACTTGACTCGAATCGGCCACGAAAACCGACTCTGCCCCCGGACTAAAGAGAGAGAGAGAGAGAGAGAGAGAGAGAGAGAGAGAGAGAGAGAGAGAGAGAGAGAGAGAGAGATGGGGCTCAATCGCCCGAATACCGAGAGTGATAGGGAGCTCGTACTTGCAAGGTCGCACGTCGGTGCCAGGAGGTGGTCGCAGTCTCGTAGCTCTCGGACGCTGCAGTCGTCCTGGCCGACTCGAAGTAAAGTCTCACGCAGGGGGACGAACTCCGGGCGGTCAAATAGGACGAGATAGGTAGCAAGCGGGTGCCCGAAAGGGACACGAAAGTGTGTGGTAAAGAACCGGCGCGAAGGATCGGTGAGAATCGTTCGGACGCTACCGCAATACTAAATAATTGTACGCGCGCGATACCGGAGGACGCTCCGGTCCTTGACACGGCGTTGTCATATTTTGGCAACGCGTAATCGATGGACCGGCAACGTCGCGGGCGGGAATACGCGTGCTCTCTTTCTCTAAATATCGGCCTAATACAGGCACTCTCTCGCTCTCTCTGTCTTTCTCGTAGAGTAGTGTCCGCTGGTGGTCGCTAGAACAAGAAATGTATCAGTACAAGTAATACGGCATACGCCCGGAGAAACGATAACGTGCGTATTATATATGCGACCGTTATAAAGTATAGATATACAATTTTTTAAAAATATGTAAAATTACACTAATCCTCTATACTTTAAGTTGAAACAAGATGTTTGTTTACTACTAATAAATAATTTTTTAGCCTATTGGCTAAAAAACTATTTGCTAACAATTGGTACTGTGTTTTTTCAGATTCAACTGAGGAATAATCCCTTAAGGGGTTATGCCTGAGTTAAAATTCAAAAAAATCAAATTTTTTTTATTTGATTTTTTACGTCAAATTTACTGTAGAATATATTGCAGAAACCCTTTTTGCCCGAAAAAAATTATTTACAAAGTTATAGGCAAAATACTAAACTCAAACAATTTGTTAAAATTGCGTATTATTCATATTTTCTTTTATAACGCTTTTGATTATTCAAAACAATTGTGTTTTTATAGAAAATTTAATATAAATTGTGTTTATAAACTCCTTTTGAAATATGCAATTTTATTTAAAAAAAAACAACAAATTATTTATTGATATTACATACAGTAAAATATAGCTAATTTTTTTATATCATGGATTTTTTTATTTTCAATGTTAAAAATAAAATAAATTTAGAATTTAAATTTTGTCTTGTAATATCTTAATCAAATTTATAAAGTAGTAAAAAAACATATGTACAAATTTAAATTACCGCCTGAAAACATGGCACCTTGCACATACAGCATATGAAAAAGTAAGTCACTGTTTTAACGACCCACACGAGTTTTCTATCAGATAGCTGTTTCGTCTGCTGTCTGTAGTTTAGTGCAAGCTGAATGTTATGCTGTAGTGATTACTTCTGAGTCTCACAAGTGTTTAAATTTAGATAAGTATTTTGGACTATAAACAATATATTATTTTTTAAGAACCTGTTCTTTGTGAGTGTGTTCTTTATTTTTAGATATACGGGCTAAATTTCATGTGTACAAGAAGATGCCTGTGTGTTAGATGTGATGGCCCCGAGGTGTATTATCAACGGGGATAAAGTCGAGTTCTATCTCGACTGCTCTGTATGGTGTTGCTAAATTGTAGTTTGATATATTGCGAAGGTGGAGGGATGATAATTAAATGAATAGACATTAAATTATCGGTAAAACTGTACTAATGTACGTTTATTATCCGCGTTGAGCTGCACTGGCACATGTGCACTCAAGTATCTCGCTTTATAGTCCAAGTCCGCGGAGAGTAAAATAAGTCCTAGCTAAATATGTCTAAGTCGAACTAAATATGTCTAAGTTGGAATCGATTATGCAGATTGAACGGTAGAATGCAGAAGGACGCGCTCACGCCTGAGCGCGGCCCTTTTAAGCCCTGGGCCTCTGAGCCCCTTCCCCGAGGTCAAGGTTCGCGGAAGGAGTGGCTTAAGCTCCCGGAAAAGCCGCGGAAAGCGCAGCTTCGCTCTCGCGTTGATCGGGCGCGAGGCCCTTTTACACTGTCGACCTACTGATCTAGCGTGCTATTCTAATTATAAGGATCGCGGGTAGGTCCGTAAAGAAAAAGGGTTCGCAGTTGTTGACTTCGTCGATTGACGTCATCGCTAGTTCGTACGTGATTGTTGAAAGTTCTCAGGCGGTGGTTTTCTCGGAACTCATAGTTAGTAACAATGTGGGAATATCAGAAAGCGTTAGAAGTCGCGCGCGCGTCGCGGAGAGAAAGAATTTCAAGTGGTCTGTTTGTCGCGCCGCGCTAGAACCTTCGAGCATATACGCGCTAGTGTAAAGGGTCGAGTTGACAGCTGTCGTGTAGCCTGTCAAAAAGGAAGTTGTTTATGGCGACTAGAATCGACTAGAAGCGAGAACTGGTGATGCTAAGACTTCGTTCGCAGCGCGCGCAGGACGCGCGCGTGCATTGCGCGTATGCTACGTTACAGTATCTAATTCGAGTGATTGACGTTTCCGGCTAACGAATGTGTATTGAAAATATATATGGGAAAAGCAATGTACAACTCAGAAGTTCTTTCTCTGAATTTTTTAGTTGTCCCCTCGTGCTTGGAATGCGAAGAATTTATATAGTGGACGTATATACTTTGAACAGCCCGCCCGCGCGTTCTCGCGTCGGTACGAATGCTCTCGGCAGCGCCGCTGCGCTGTGCAATCGAGTGGCGCTACAGCCATGTCTTATGCGTTATAGGTAGAGGCGAGACCGTCACACCTCATCCTCTATTATAAAATTTTATGAACGTGTGAATAAAATTTTACCTATGTTAACAGTTTGGTCTAGCCGACATATCACTATCATTTGTTCGTTGTGTCCCTATAATCTATCCTATTCTTGATTTTACATTCATAACTACGCTTAGTTATCATACGTTCGCGTTACAATTATTACGAGTTTGTTGTTTTATGATTCTATGAGATTGAAGAAAATTCGTCGGTTGTATTGCTGTATTCGCGTATGTCCGGACGTTTAATAATTATGTTAAATTTGCGATTATTATGAAATTAAATTAAATGCATGTGTGTCGTATCGTCGCGATTACAATTTTGTCAGTTGTGTTATCTATTCGGTTATATCTATGTATTGTATTCGATTATTATCGCGATCTTGACTTATTATGATTTACATAAATTTTTCCGGTTGTGTTGCTTATAACGTGCTTTCATCCGGGTGTTTAATTAATTAGCGTGGCGATTATTGAGCGGTCTCATTGCACACATCCGAGCGGTATGATGTGTACAATGGTAATTTATAAATTATATATATGACGCGTTTATACATAATATTTCGCTTAGGCGCGAGGGCTGCATATGTGAATGCTTACAGGTGGGACCCTGGCCTTCCTGTCTCGGTATTTGCCTTACGTTCTGGGGAAACCCACTAAAACCCAGAATGAGACAGCTTACAATCGCGTCGTGTGATGTTGTTCTATGGTGCGGTCGTTGACCTGTTTCGTTCCTCGTGAAATTTGAGTCGTGCGCGGCCTCTTTTCCTCTCTAGGTCGAGTCATCTTTATGTGTCTGATGGTTGCTTCTGAGGCTTGTTTAGCGCTTGTGACTTTCTTTCGGCGCTTTGATTTTTGCGCTCCTGTTTCTGGGACTGAGGGTTGATAGTGGTTCCTTCCTGTTTGTTGCATATATATGTGTGTATAGTGGTATACATATGCGCGATGAGACCCTACCGATTGTAATTCTCATTAATATACTACATTGCCTTGCTGAATTTTTTATCATGACGTAAAACTGCGCGTATGTATATATGTAATTATTGAATTGAATATTATTATTATTATTATTATTATTATTATTATTATTATTTTTATTAGTATAGATCATTGGAATTTTTTTTTGGGTTCTTATGGCTAACTTACTTAATATTATTTTATGAAAAGAAAGAATATTTATGATTATTTGATAGAAGAAGATATTTTTAAAAGAATCGGTGCCATGCATACGTCCAGGTTGTAGTAAAAGGAGTTGTATATATATGTGGACTCGTGTACGCGCATTTTATATGTGACTTTGTTCGCTTGTCAAAAATTGGCGTTTTACATCACATGCTGTTACGCATAGATCGTTCCTAGACGTGTGGCTTTCGATTTTCTTAATATATATATATATATATATATATATATATATAAGAATCTTAATGATTTTCGTGTGTGTATATGAAAGATATATATATATATATATATATGTATATTATAGAGAGGTATGCGTATGTAAAACAACAAATTTTAGTCTGTATATGTATATTAGAGAATATGTATATAGATGTGTATGGATATATGTAATTGAATAATTATGATAGTCTTTCGAGAGTGGGTCTTTTTATAGGAAAGATTAATTAGACCGTGTATTCTCGAGATATGTATGTATATAAAGAAGAGAATCGAAGGTAGATCTTGTATGTATATTCAAAAAGAAAGATCGTATATTTCTCTGTAAAATGAAGATTTTAATGAGTAGATTCTGTAAGAGAAAAAAGGTGCAAGGATCATGTAGTTTTGAAAGAAAAATGAAGAAGATAAAACTTCGAGAGTGGATTTTATGAAAAATAAGAAATTCGTGTGTCTCTCGGCAAGGATATCAATTATATTATATATATATTTTTATGATTATGTTTCGGAAGAACGGTATCCCAACCTATCGCTAAATTGTATATAATCAATTGTATATAATCATTCTTCGTACTTGTGCCCTCGTTCTTGGAGTGTTCATTCGTCCATTTTATTATTTCTAATTTCGCATAAGATCAGTTATTTAGTTAAATACCGGTTTTCGCTTATGAGTCAACTATATTGTTTGTCTTATCTACGCGTCTTGTCAATTGTCTAATTCGTATTTATCTTTATCATATTTGATTTTACACGTTTTCTCGAATCGCTTAGAAAATATGAGCAGTCAAACAAAGCAAAACAACGGTTATAACGATTCTTAATGTATATGTATTAGGTTTTAAAGGAAAAATTTCGCCCTTGATGGTTATTTAAAATTTCTTAAGTCATATGTCCGGATCATCCTCGCTCGATCCGTACAGCATCATTATCTTTATTCGTTTATCTATATAGCTTTATATCAAAAGTCGCGCGTTACCGATTTATTCTAGATTATTATATTTCCTGAATCGACCAATCGATTGAGATTTTCCGATTTTATCCTATTAATCCTATCGTGTCACAAGGTAATTTTCTATATTAATTTTATCGCGTAACTGAAGGTTCACACTAGATTCATATTATATTTCTATGTATACTAAATTCGTACTATATTTCTATATTCTAATATGCGAACGTTGGATCTATTCATTCGCGGATCGCGTGGATCATTTATACGCTATCTAACTATATTTATTAACTATTCTTTCGCGCGATAAAGAAACATATCATGTCGGTAACTTATCATTTTAAGTAGGGTGAATTCGATTTATTTATTCTTATTCACCCACATCATTATTTAGTTGAAAATTATATTTGTGAGGATGATGCGCTTCGCCTGCGCTTCGCAAAAAAAACAAGTTGAAATCGTGATTAGACAGAATACGATTTGGAAAGAAAATGTTAAAACTATGAAGAATATGGTATGTCAATTGGTGATAAAGCAACGAGAAACAACAATTTCGACAAAGTGGAATATACAATTTTAATAGAAGATTTCAACGATTAGATGTGTTCTGAAGGATGGTTGTTTTAAGAGCGTTTGATGATATTTTAAGGATTTATAATATAATTTATTATGGGTTAATTTATAATTTAATGGTCTCGGACAATATTGATAATGTATTGTCTTTGAGAGTTAACAATAATATTTAAGAGAAAACTGTCAGAAGGTTTTTCACAGATGGCAGGGATGATAAAAGCAATTAAAATTTAAATCATCTGTATTTTTCAGTGGTGGTATATAATAGAGTGTGTTATGAGATCTTTTTGTTCCTTGGATAATTGGAACAGTTTAAGAGAAGAATATTTATAAGAAATGTGTATTTGATATAGAAAATTTGTTTTAGAAGGTGGCAGTGGAGTTTAAAAATTATATGTGTGTGTGTGTGTGTAAATATACGTATGGAAAAAGATGATTTCGTATAGAAGATGTATAATATATATATATATATATATATATATATATAAGATATAATTTCGTGGTTAAAAAGAAAAGATCTTAGATTTACATCTTTAAAAGGCATTTGAGACAAACTTTGTCATAAATCGGGAAAACAACCTGAGATTGTTTGTATAAAGACATACTAATTGTTATTGAAAAACTCTAATACATATGTGTTATGAAGGTTATGCAGAAAGTGTTTATATATGATTTTTAGGAGTTTTATAAGGGACTTGTAATAAATTCATTTTGGTTGGTTATATTTTATATAAGATTTAGTTGTTTATATTTTATTAAAGAAGCATAAGGTTTAATTGTTTAGAATTTATGGAGTACATATTATGAGATATTTTATAAAATATTTTATGCAATATATATTATTGCGATATGTATCTAAGGTGTATTATATATAAAAAAAAAAAACAAAAAAATATGTATGAATTTTGGTATCGACTTCGAGCTTAGATATGGATTTTATGATTATTTCCACGTCTGTTTATGGGAAGAAATGGGAAGTCGGCTTTTATTTCATACTTGTAAAAAGGAGAAAAGATGACAAGAGTTTTATATAATATCATTGTTCTCGTGGTTACAGGGTGTTGGAAATTAAAGAGAAATTTCCGCACCTTGAGAAAATTGAAAAAGAAGAGATATAGAGTATAATTATGTATTTTAAGATATAGAGTGTAGTTATAATCTTTCTGCACTCAAGTTTATGTATGTTTAGATTAATGATGCGACGTAGCAATAATTATTGCTGCGTCGTGAACATTATTATACGGCTAGCTGATTCACTCTCGGCGAGATGACAGCTCCTGGAATGGAGCCAGCACTCGGTGGGGCTCGCAGGAGTTGCCTCTGACCGGCCACGTGCGGAGCGCAGGATGTGAGCTCCCGAGTCCCACCTGCGTGGCGCGCCGGCGCTCGGGAGGGGGCACGGCAGGAAGTTAGTTAGCAGCGCACGCGCGGTCACATGCACGAGGCTGTGTGTGTGAGAGCGAGAGAGAGAGAATGATGCGCGCGAGCTGTTAGCGAGAGCGAGAGAGGGAGAGAGAATTTGTGGCGCGCGTGATGATAGAGGGAAGAGAGAGAGCGCTCTCGGTTATCGACCGTGATCGAGTGAGAGTGAGAAGGCGCCTGCTATCGGGCGATAGATTTGTGATGAAGGAAGCGAGATAGACGCGGAGTACTGTACAGGGGAACTGTACAGTACATTACATGGCGATAGAGGTTTTCTTTTCAGCGTAGTGGGAACATGGCGGAGATCAATTCGGAGATTTCAGTTGGCATCTTAAGGTCTGTATGCAGTGAAGCATATGGATCGATCAATGGAATTTGAATCTTGCGCTTCCAGTTTCGTTATCTATAGGGGGAGCCACCGGATGGAGATCGATATTGATTGATTGATTTTTATCAGTAAAGGGGGCGCGAGTTACGAGATTAGTCAAGGATATAGAGGGCGATAATTGTTTTTCCAGCCAATGAATAAATTAGGATTTGGAAAAGAGGGCGCTGGAGGAAACTCACCGATACAGGAATAGATCGGTGGTAGTTCTGGAAAACCAATAGGGGATTTTTCTAGGAAAGAGGACCAATTATGTAATTTTGGGGGCCGGGCTTGCATTTCCGTGAAGAAGGAGGTCGAGTGGGAAAACGCGGCATCCTTCCTCGATCGGAGCGTCGGCCTCGGCTATTCCGTTCCTGGAGCTTTTCCGAAGCAGTACTGTTAGCAGTAATTCTAGTTGTGTTGCCATCTTGGGGGAGATTTGAGGCCACGGAGTTGACGAGGTGTTCTTCGTTGGAGTTTCTTGCGAAATATTTATAGAGGAATGTGGTGAGAGTTTGGTGGATTATATAATATAATGGTTAATATATAGAGGAATAATTTTACATATTGAGGAAAACGTGCCGCGTTCGATAGAGGATCTCTTCGCGCGTTTCAGCGGATGGCGTTTCCCCTTTTGTTTAATTAGAATCATTCATGGAGGAATTTTCGCGGTCCCATTTTCTATAGCATTACCGAGTAGCCTTGGAATTAGTGATACGGCCGCGTGCCCATGATTTTATTTCGAGTCATTAGAATTTTGTTTGCACAAATAATAATTGTATGGGGAAAAGTAGAATATATCTGTGACTTGTTATCCAATATATATCTGTGTTTTACCATTTTCAACCTGATTGCCACCACACTTTCCTGCTTTTCACCATTGCAGAAATACCACGAGCCAGAGGAAAAGAAGGAAGCCGTGTATCTTAAAATAATTTGTAAATAACTGGAATCCCCGTGCGGGCGGGAAGTTCCACGTTACCCCATCGTACGCCCATCGTGCGGCTTTAGGTGGTGGAATTTTTTATTTTCAGCAGGAAATTTGTGTAGAGGAAATTTTAGAGGAAATTTTAGCAAAGACGACTTGGAGTCAATTTGGCGGGCATTTGGTGGACTTGGCGGTTGAAACGTGGTCGTGACGCCATATTGGACGTTAAGCGTCGGTTGAGAATTTCAAAGTTTCTTTTCCTTTCCTGTTTTGTGGTGGCAATTTTGGGATTATATGTTTGGTGGTTGGATTTTATTGTGCAACAATTGGAATTTATGGAGGATACCCATAGTGGAAAAAATTTTTTTTTCTCCCTTTTTCACGGTTCTTGTTTTGGGATTTTCTTTGGATTTTTAAATTTTGGGCGGACCCTTATTCCTTATGCGCACACACACACATGATGATTTTTTGGGATTTATCGGTTATGTTGTAAATCATTATTGCATTTTATTGTATATTATTAAATATTATTTATTATGATTGAATTTTGTGGAGGAAATTTTCTTTCAGGAAGATAATTGATCGTTTGAAATTTTATTTTCAAATTTGTGTGGAGGAAATTTTCTTTCAGGAAGATAATTGATCGATTGACATTTTATTTTCGAATTTTGTGTGGAGGAATTTGTTATTTTCACAGGAAGATTATTAACCCGTGCGGGAGAATTTTTTTTGGCGCAAGTGTAGAGGAATTTTTTATTTCAGGAAGCTTGTGATCTGTATGGTGGATTTTTAAATTTCAGGAAGTATTTTAGTGTGTGTGCGTAGGTAGGGCTTCCCTATTTGTTTTGTGGAGGATTCATTTCTTGTGGCGGTAATTGCCGTTTAGCTTAAGGATGTCAACCATGGAGCAAGACTATAGAAACTGCATGAAGAAGCTGCTGCAGAAAAGAGAACTCCGAGCGCGAATGCGGGCAATAGTGGCCCGAAATATAGAGGAAATCACGGATGAATTGCGTGAATGCGGCTATAGTACGTTGGGTTCAAATAGAGAATTGGCGGAGAGGCTGTTTCGAGCAAACTTGTTGGTGGAAGGCTTTGAGGATGTTCCCTGGTATAAAGAGGTCGATGAAAGAGAAAACTTGTCTCCTGCTGAGAGGCTGGTAAAACCGACTCTAGAAATGGCGGTAGAGGATCAGACTTATCCGGATATCGTGGCGATACTTTCATCTGTAGAGGAGACTGTGCCGACGACCACAATAGTTACAACGATGTGGAATTTTCCAACGACGACAGTATCTTCGTCGTCATGGGATATTCTGGGGTTGGCGACGTATTACTCTACGGCGCCGGTAGAGCATTTCACTTTTTCGGATCCAGTGACAACTACCTCGGGGACAACTCATTCTGTGGCGGGTACTGGTACTAAACCAAAATTTAAAGATTCGAGGAAGAGAATCCAGCTGAGTGATCAGGTATACTCGGATGTAGTCAATGTAGAGGATGCACAATGGAGGAATAGAGTACAAGGGATGTATTTAAATCTCCCGGTATCTCAGGTGCCTCCAAAGTCTTCGTTGGGGTCTGGAGATAATACGAAGACCGTGTTTTCAATGCCCTATGTTGTAAATAGTGGTTTTGGATTTTCGAACAGGGGTGGTAATTACGTGAAGCAGTCGAGTACCCTCGATAACGGTACCAGGAATGACAAAGAAAGAGAAGATTTTAGAGGTACGCATACGAGCCGGAACATGACCGTTGCGACTTCAGAGATCATAGAGGCAATTCTGGAATTGATTTCAGGTCTACGCATTACCATGGGAATTTGGTGAAGACGCTGCAGATTTGGTGTCACAAATTTCATGGTACTGAGGATAGGGTGGTGGCGGAAAATTTCCTGGATCTGGATGGTTGGAATTAGTATTGCGGAAAATTGTAGAGGCTGGTTTGACGGTCAACCGGAAGAAATGTGAATTTGGTTGTTCCAGAGTGCGATATTTGGGGTATCTTTTGATAGAGAAGGTCTGAGACCAGATCCGGAGAGAATTGCTCCAATTATGGACTATCCACCTCCGAAGGACAAAACGGAGTTGAAAAGATTCTTGGGGATGATTGGGTGGTATAGTCGATTTCTGGAACATGATGCGGAATTAAAAGTACCATTACTGAAGAATGTCAAGAACCTGAAAGAATGGAATTGGGGAGAGGAGCAACAACAGGCATTTGAGGAATTGAAGAAAGCATTAACAAATGCTCCTGTGTTGGCTCGCCCGGATTTTTCTAAAACTTTTACAATTCAGTGTGATGCGTCAAATTTTGCGGTTGGAGCGGTTTTGACCGAAGAAATGGAGGATGGTGAGCACCCTGTAGTATATCTGAGCAGAGTATTGGCTTCGGCAGAGAGGAATACAACTACCGAGAAAGAATGTTTGGCTATGGTATGGGCAATTAAAAAACTGAGGCCTTATATAGAGTGTTACCATTTCAAAGTAATAACTGATCACAATGCTTTGAAATGGTTGCAAAATTTGAAAGATCCTACGGGTAGATTAGCCAGATGGGCCTTGGAACTCCAACAATGGGATTTTGAAATTATCCATAAGAGAGGTGCTTTACACCATGTTCCAGACGCGTTATTTAGAGGATTTGTGATAGAGGAATCGGGTTTAATCATAGAGGATATTAAGGATGATTGGTATTTACAACGTCTGAAAGAAGTACAGGATACTCCAACTAAGTATTCCACAAGGAGGGTAGATAATGGATTATTGTATAAATACAGGAATGATCCGTTGTTAGATCCCATAGTGTTCCAGGAGGAAGGTTGGAGGTTAGTGGTACCGTGTGATTATAAAAATCAGGTTATGGTGGAAGCGCACAGTAATTTTACGGCTGGTCATTTGGGTTTTGAAAATACCTACGATAGGATTGCTCGTGAGTATTACTGGCCAGGAATGTGGTACGAGGTTCGTCGATTCATTCAAGGATGCGAGATTTGCCAGAAGTATAAGTCAGTACAGTCAAGTCCTATGGGTCTGATGGGAAATCGAATTGTGGAACGCCCATGGGCGGTGGTGGCGGCGGATCTAATGGAATTTCCGTTGAGTAGAGATCAAAACAAGTATTTTATTGTTTTCCAGAACTTGTTCACTAGGTGGATAGAGGTGAAACCCATTCGGAAGGCTACGGGTCAAGCAGTAGCTAAAGCGTTTGAGGAATTGGTTTTACTTAGATGGGAAGTCCCCGATTATTTGTTAACGGATAACGGGAAGGAATTCATTAATAAAACTTTGGCGGATACTTTGGAGGAATATAAGGTGAAACATGTGACCACGCCGCCGTACCATCCACAAGCAAATCCTGTGGAGAGCAGTAACAGGACTTTGAAAACCATGATTGCCTCGTATGTGGGGCAGAATCATAGGTTATGGGATCAGCATATAGTGGAGTTAAGGCACGCTTTCAATACGGCGGTGCAAGCAACCACGAAGGTGTCACCGGCGTTTTTGAACTATGGAAGACAACCACAGCTGATTAAATCATGACGGAAATCGGTAGAGGATAGAGGAAATGTAGTGCCGTTGGATCCAAAATTGTGGACGGATCGAATGAGAAGACTACGTGACCTAGTAGGTAAACGCATGGATGGAGTTTCTTCCAAGTTAGCGGGAAAATATGACGGTCCATTCAAAATTTTGGAAAAACGATCACCCTTAGTATACATTTTGGAAACAGCAGATAAGCGGAAAATGCAATGGCATATGACAACGAATTAAAGAAATATATAGCTCCGCGAGGTAGAGGTGTTATTTTTCCAGATGGCATGTAGTGGTTTTATTTCAGCTGGTGGTGGTTGTGCTGTTCTGTACTGTGTTGTAAGTAGGGTTTTGTTGTCGTCTGTGACGTTTCGTTTAGGGAAGAGGAGTGTAGAAATTATAGAGGATATAATTTCTATGTTTTTTTTGGTTGTGTAGAGAATTATAGAGGAATATGGCTCAGTACATTCCGTCCTGGTCGGATGAATTGGAGGCGGATATCCTCCGAGAGCAGGAGCTCGAGAGGATTAGGGAGCAGAGGCGCCGAAGCCGTCCTGTCTCGGACATGAGGGCCACTGCCGAGTTGTGGGCTCGCCGTATGGAGAAGTTAAGGCTCTCGGAGGAAGCCGACAAGAGATGGTCGTTGGGGCCTCGGCCGAGCGCCCCTAAAATTCTAAGGCGACCCTACTCTATAAACCCCCAGCCGGAGACGGTTGGGGTGGCCCCGGTACGTATGTTATACCTCCCTGGGGAGGCCGGAAGCGTGCCAAGGGAGAGTAGGGAGGCTGAGGAGTCGAGGGAAGCGGTGGCGGAGCTTGACGCTCTTGTCGGGGTGGAGGAAGGTGCCGCCTCGGCGGCTCCTGTAGAGGTGGAGGAAAAGGTAGAGGAAGAGGTAGAGGAAGGGATAGAGACGTTGGAGGTCACAATCTCCAATGAGAGGGCCAGGAGATCGACTCCGTCCCAGGAGTTACCGGAGGACCCTTATCCTATGTTCCGTGGGGAGAATGGGAAGCGTCAGCGTTATAATCCCCGGCGGTAGCTGACTCTAGATGATTATGAGTCAGCTACGGAGGTGCCGTCGCGGGGTCGGTCCCCATCACCACCAGGGGTGCCGAATCCCGTTCCTCCCCATATGAGGTTTGGGTACACTCCGGTACCCTTCTACGATCCGGTGGAGGCCCAGGCTCGATGGAGGGCGGAAAGGAGCCGGCCACGCAAATCCCCGGCGTGGACTGGTAATTAGCTAAATATGGAGGAAATAGAGGATATGGAGGACCTTTATAGTGGTTTTTTTTTGTTTTTTTCCTAGTTATGCAGGCACGTCGGGAGGAGGAGACGGAGGTTGCTCCATCGTTATCTGCGGGGGCGGTACCACGGACTCCCCGTGAGGGGAGGCGCAGCCGGTGGGGTGGCTCGGTGGAAGCCGAGACCCCCCGCCGAGGGAGCCGGCCGATTCTCTCGGGCGCATTGTTCGGGAATTTAAAGGCCATTGCTACCGATCCGGAGGTCGACCCCCCCCCCCCCCCTTCGGATCGTGCTTCAATTGTCGAGGCCGGGGGCACCGCTGGGAACGATGCACCCGAGAGAAGAAGCGGTTCTGCTTCAACTGTGGGCGGCTAAATACCTACATGGTGGACTGTGCGCGGTGTGGGGAAACCCACCGGGCTTATATGGCGGAACGGGCGGGTCAGACCCGTCCAGGCCCGACCGGGGATCCATCTTACCCCCGCACGCTTTGAAGAGGAGGAGCGGTATGGGCCGCCTCCCACGTATGAAGAGGCCGCTCAGTTGCGGAGATGGGAAGGAAGGCCTCGTAGGGAAGTGGGAAATTCCACCCCAGCCACTTCCACCACCGCAGAGGATCCGGTGTCTGAGAACATTTCCCAGAATTATTTATTGGCTTAGGGAGCTAGTGGATGCGCCGCCCGAGGTCCGCGACCTTCTGTTAGCGGCTTTGGCCCAAGGGCCGCGATAATTTTAAATAAATGGTTTATTTTGGATATGGTGGTGTTATTATTTGAGTTGTTGGTCCAAATATATTTATCTGGTGGCTTTCTTTTGTGGCGGAAAAGGAGGAATTTTATTTGTTTCAGGTTTTCTTATTGGAGGTTTCTCAGCTGGTTATAGAGGATTTGTGGGGGTATTGCGACGTAGCAATAATTATTGCTGCGTCGTGAACATTATTATACGACCAGCTGATTCACTCTCGGCGAGATGACAGCTCCTGGAGCGAAGCCAGCGCTCGGTGGCGCTCGCAGGAATTGCCTCTGACCGGCCGCGTGCGGAGCGCAGGATGTGAGCTCCCGAGTCCCACCTGCGTGACGCGCCGGCGCTCGGGAGGGGGCACAGCAGGAAGTTAGTTAGCAGCGCACGCGCGGTCACATGCACAAGGCTGTGTGTGTGTGAGAGCGAGAGAGAGAGAATGATGCGCGCGAGCTGTTAGCGAGAGCGAGAGAGGGAGAGAGAATTTGTGGCGCGCGTGATAGCGGCGAGAGTGAGAGAGAGAGAGAGAGTATGTGGTGCGGGCGATGATAGAGGGGAGAGAGAGAGCGCTCTCGGTTATCGACCGTGATTGAGTGAGAGTGAGAGGGCGCCTGCTATCGGGCAATAGATTTGTGATGAAGGAAGCGAGATAGACGCGGAGTACTGTACAGGGGAACTGTACAGTACATTACATGGCGATAGAGGTTTTCTTTTCAGCGTAGTGGGAACATGGCGGAGATCAATTCGGAGATTTCAGTTGGCATCTTAAGGTCTGTATGCAGTGAAGCATATGGATCGATCAATGGAATTTGAATCTTACGCTTCCAGTTTCGTTATCTATAGGGGGAGCCACCGGATGGAGATCGATATTGATTGATTGATTTTTATCAGTAAAGGGGGCGCGAGTTACGAGATTAGTCAAGGATATAGAGGGCGATAATTGTTTTTCGAGCCAATGAATAAATTAGGATTTGGAAAAGAGGGCGTTGGAGGAAACTCACCGATACAGGAATAGATCGGTGGTAGTTCTGGCAAACCAATAGAAGATTTTTCTAGGAAAGAGGACCAATTATGTAATTTTGGAGGCCGGGCTTGCGCTTCCGTGAAGAAGGAGGTCGAGTGGGAAAACGCGGCATCCTTCCTCGATCGGAGCGTCGGCCTCGGCTATTCCGTTCCTGGAGCTTTTCCGAAGCAGTACTGTTAGCAGTAATTCTAGTTGTGTTGCCATCTTGGGGGAGATTCGAGGCCACGGAGTTGACGAGGTGTTCTTCGTTGGAGTTTCTTGCGAAATATTTATAGAGGAATGTGGTGAGAGTTTGGTGGATTATTTAATATAATGGTTAATATATAGAGGAATAATTTTACATATTGAGGAAGACGTGCCGCGTTCGATAGAGGATCTCTTCGCGCGTTTCAGCGGATGGCGTTTCCCCTTTTGTTTAATTAGAATCATTCGTGGAGGAATTTTCGCGGTCCCATTTTCTATAGCATTACCGAGCAGCCTTAGAATTAGTGATACGGCCGCGTGCCCATGATTTTATTTCGAGTCATTACAATATTGATTGCACAAATAATAGTTGTATGGGAAAAAGTACAATATATCTGTGACTTATTATCCAATATATATCTGTGTTTTACCATTTTCAACCTGATTGCCACCACACTTTCCTGCTTTTCACCATTGCAGAAATACCACGAGCCAGAGGAAAAGAAGGAAGCCGTGTATCTTAAAATAATTTGTAAATAACTGGAATCCCCGTGCGGGCGGGAAGTTCCACGTTACCCCATCGTACGCCCATCGTGCGGCTTTAGGTGGTGGAATTTTTTATTTTCAGCAGGAAATTTGTGTAGAGGAAATTTTAGAGGAAATTTTAGCAAAGACGACTTGGAGTCAATTTGGCGGGCATTTGGTGGACTTGGCGGTTGAAACGTGGTCGTGACGCCATATTGGACGTTAAGCGTCGGTTGAGAATTTCAAAGTTTCTTTTCCTTTCCTGTTTTGTGGTGGCAATTTTGGGATTATATGTTTGGTGGTTGGATTTTATTGTGCAACAATTGGAATTTATGGAGGATACCCATAGTGGAAAAAAATTTTTTTTTCTCCCTTTTTCACGGTTCTTGTTTTGGGATTTTCTTTGGATTTTTAAATTTTGGGCGGGCCCTTATTCCTTATGCGCACACACACACACATGATGATTTTTTGGGATTTATCGGTTATGTTGTAAATCATTATTGCATATTATTATATATTATTAAATATTATTTATTATGATTGAATTTTGTGGAGGAAATTTTCTTTCAGGAAGATACTTGATCGATTGAAGTTTTATTTTCAAATTTGTGTGGAGGAAATTTTCTTTCAGGAAGATAATTGATCGTTTGAAATTTTATTTTCAAATTTGTGTGGAGGAAATTTTCTTTCAGGAAGATAATTGATATATATATATATAGGAAATCTACGGAGAGTTGGTCATGTTTTGACCGAAAAGTGGGAAGTGAGTAATTTTGAGGGCACATTAACCGGACTAGGTTTTTTACTCTCATTAGGACATACAAAAACAGAAAACTGACCGAAATACATCGGCGCCTCTTAAATAAAATTTCCAATCAATTAAAATAAAGTACTTAAAAAAACCTTTTATTTCAATACAAATTTGTCTAAATCAGATACACTTTCGTACTTTTTTTGTTAAAGTCCTTCTAACTTTTGATCCAAGCACCCGTTTGCAATGCTCAATACGTCAAATTAAAGGTCTCTTTTTGTACTTCTTAATTACTGGGCGCATTTTTTCTTTTCGCTATATATATGCTTTTCAAATAGATCATTTTTGAAATGATATATACAGCACATTACGTAATAAATTTAATCTTAGACTGATCAGCATAGAAGTAAAAGAAAAGAGCTTTAATTTAAGCTAATAAACTTTGAAAACGCACGACTGGATCAAAAGTTAATAGCATTTGAAGACAGGGAAAACTTTCTGGATTTTCTAAAATCAAGTGATTTTATGGAAAAAAAACCGATCCAACCGACCCTTTTCAAAGTTTAATAGCTTAAATTAAAGCTCTTATCTTATACTTTTTTCTAATGTACCTGAATTTTGAGGTTCTCATGCGGTAGGCCATATATTGTAATGAAACACAAAATTTCATTACGAAAAAAAAAAATGTGCCGGGAAACTGTAGGAAAGTACAAATTTAATTTACTAACGCATATGCCTATAAGGAGTCGGCAGTGCGATCAAGAACGGACATAAATCAAACACACCAAGGCGTCAGTAATGAGAGTAAAGCTCTGTACGATTTCGGTCCGATCGAAAAGAAAATAAATAACCGTGTATCAAACCTATATACAAATGCGAAAACATCCATTCTGACGCCGAGTTCAACAAAGTAAGCGTGAGTGAAAAATAGTGAACCGCTATACCCAAACACGTCCGAGGAAAATCCAGCAGAAGAAAGGAAGAAACTCACAACGAGCCATCGACTTTACCAGCCGATCTGCGACGTCCAGCAGCGCATCAAGAATACGACGGGCCCAGTGACCCGAAGACACACTCACACATCCGCGAACACTCAACATCCTACACTGTTACCTTCAAGGTAGCCTTTCTCTTATTTAATCACCAAACATACACTTCGTGCTTGCTTAAATTACATTTGTGTATTACATTTCCCAAGATCTGGTTTCCCATATCCCTTTCCGGGAGGCTGTGTGTGAAAGGCGAACGGTAGCCAAAAGGAAGTTCCTTTCGCGTCGCGGCTTACAAATAAATTAGAGCCCATAAATAACAAATTCAATGTGTTGGTAGAGCCGAATGTATATGGAAATGTTCCGTAAGAACGTAACAATATATGCTTCTCAAAATCAGTAAAAAACTACCAACTTGACAAGCATATATATAGACCATTGCAAAATAAAATTTTATATCTGATAAATTAGCATGAAAGTAGAAGAAAAGAACTTTAATTAAAGGTATTAAACGTTGAAAACGCACAACTGGATCAAAATTGAGAAGGATTTGAAGAAATGTAAAATTCTCTGGATTTTGTCAAGCATTTATATCGAAGAAAGCGTTAATATAATCGTTTTTATTTTTTTAAAAAAAAGTAGAAGCTAAGAGCTTTAATTTAAGCTATTAAACTTTGAAAAGCGTTAGTTGGATCGGAAAATCAAAGGATTTGAAAACAGGCAAATTTCGCTTTTTTCCATAAAATCACTCGATTTTAGAAAATCCAGAAAGTTTTCCCTGTCTTCAAATGCTATTAACTTTTGATCCAGTCGTGCGTTTTCAAAGTTTATTAGCTTAAATTAAAGCTTTTTTCTTCTACTTCTATGCTGATCAGTCTAAGATTAAATTTATTACGTAATGTGCTGTATATATCCTTTCAAAAATGATCTATTTGAAAAGCATATATATAGCGAAAAGAAAAAATGCGCCCAGTAATTAAGAAGTACAAATAGAGACCTTTAATTTGACGTATTGAGCATTGCAAACGGATGCTTGGATCAAAAGTTAGAAGGATTTTAACAAAAAAAGTACGAAAGTGTATCTGATTTAGACAAATTTACAGCGCTCGATCACACGAATGAATGCGCGAGTAGTCGGTAGAGTAGTCTCGCTGAGCCAGTAAATGCGGGGAACATTCAACCAACGTATACATCATCTTATCATATTTCGCTACGAGGGCTCAACCCTAGAAAGTTGAGTAGTCTCGCTGGATATCGATCAGAGTGATTATAGACCGAATTGGAATTCTATTATTTCAAGACTCAGCTACGAGGGCTTGAAGACAAAAGACATTACTCCGGGAAGTACTGCCAACAAATATGGCGAGAGTGAACAGAACTCACAGCTTAGGTAGGACAAATACTTGCCACTAGAAGTCGTGTATTCTGTAAGTTAGATTAAGGTTGTATACAGAGAAACTTAGAACCCTTCTTTTTATACAATATCCCATATAGCACCCAACACTCTGGGAATATTGCTGAAATGTTGCTTTGGTAAGTAAAGTAGGATCAATTATGTTGCGGGAAGGTTACGTAACCAGCTGGCCACGGTCAGGCAACATTGCTGCGAAGTCGAATGTCCGTTTTAATATTACATCGATTCGATCGGTATTCCGTACCCATCCGTGGAAAGTAATATTACAGGAATATTGCAGTAAGCTTATTGTACATTCCCAGAACATTAATATATTTTACATTTTTTATCAATTTTTTAGAAAAAATGTCTTCCCTGTTGAAATAATACAGCAATGTTATGGTAACATTGCACAATGTTATCACAACATTACTGGAATATATCTTACAAAGGGATCAAAGAAAAATGGTTAAAAAAAATTTCTCCGGTCGGGATTTGAACCCAACTCCTTTCGCTCAGTAGACTCGCTCGTTATCCACTGAGCTATTATTTTGTTGTTGTCAAATAATTTTGAACCTAGGTTATATTTTGAAGGCCCTCGTTTATCTCTTATTTTAACCTACACATTAACTTCAATGACAACAACAAAATAATAGCTCAGTGGATAACGAGCGAGTCTACTGAGCGAAAGGAGTTGGGTTCAAATCCCGACAGGAGAAATTTTTTTTAACCATTTTTCTTTGATCCCTTTGTAAGATATTATATTCCAGTAATGTTGTGATAACATTGTGTAATGTTACTATAACATTGCTGTATTATTTCAATACGGAAGAAATTTTTTCGAAAAAATCGATAAAAAATATATAATATATTAATGTTCTGGGAATGTTGAATAAGCTTACTACAATATTACTGTAATATTACTTTCCACGGATGGGTATGGAATACCGATCGAATCGATGTAATATTAAAATGGACATTCGACTTCGCAGCAATGTTGCCTGACCGTGGCCAGCTGGTTACGTAATCTTCCCGCAACATAATTGATCCTACTGTACTTACCAAAGCAACATTCCAGCAATATTCCCAGAGTGTTGGGTGCTATATGGGTAATTACGAAGGTCCGCCGGGCATCGACGAAATATTACAAAGATGCGCGAACAAACCCATAATGAGCATATCCGATTTTACATCAAGTTATTGGCAGATTAAACTAGCGAAGAATCACGTAAATATACAGCATTCAAAATTGATTCGCACGTTTACGAATTCAACGTGGTACCATTCGGGATAAAAACTAGCGGAGCTGCATTAATTCGAGGTTTAGCAGAAGCCACTTGGGACTTCGATAAATTCTTAGTACTTTTCGTCGATGACTTAATGGTCGGGTCAAACAATTTCGAAGAACACTTACAACATTTACACTTATTATACACTAGACTACAGAAATATAACCTACGTTTAAACTTTAAAAAAACAAAATTCTTTTGTAAAGAAATTGAATTTCTCGGTCATTTTATTTCAGCCGAAGGCATCCGGCCGGACCCAGAAAAAATCAGAACTCTAAAACACTTTACACCACCGAAAAATTTGAAAGCACTACAAAGTTTTATTGGATTTATTAATTTTTATTCTAAGTTCACTAAACAGTTCGCAGACCACTTGGTCCCATTATTAGATTTAATCAAAAACAAAAATTTATTTATATGGACAGAAAAACATCAAAATGCTTTTGAAAAAATAAAATCATTATTTAATGAAAATATGTTCTTAGTTTACGCTAATCCAAAAAAACCATTTATTTTGACTACTGACGCTTCGGATTATGCATGCGCTGCTGCACTATCACAAACAAATGACAAAGGAGACGAAGAAACCGTTTGCTTTGTTAGCAGAACATTTAAAGGGAGCGAATACTCTTATTTCACTACAGAGAAAGAAATGCTTGCCTTGGTATGGGCTTTAAAAAAATTAGAATCATATTTAAAAGGGGTGCCTGATATTATAGTAAGAACAGACCACGAAGCATTAACTTTCCTACAAACATGTAAATTTAATAACCAGCGTCTTCAACGGTGGAGCTTGGCTATTCAAGACTATAATATCAGACCCCAACATATACCTGGTAAACAAAACGCGGTCGAAATTATTTAAGTCGCATGGACAATAGCGAAAAACTAAAATCAGAATCACAAGCAGAAATTATAATAGCGGCGCTTACACAAACACATACAGACAACCTCAAAAAACTGTGTAAAACCATACAAATTGAACAAAATCAAGATAATGAAACAAGAAAAATTAAAGACAAAATTGCGAGCAAAAACACAAATACAATGCGTAGATTTGAAATCAAAAACAAAATATTCTACAAAAAAACAAGCACCAGAGACAAAATTGTAATCCCAAACAGCATAATAAAACCGTTCATTAAAGAAACACATAACACATACGCTCACATAGGAGGAAGAAAATTGTACAAAATGATCGGCGAGCACTTTTTCGCAAAGGGTTTATGTAAAAAGATTGCATTAACCATAAGAGATTATGATAATTGTCAAAGAACAAAACCTTTAAATATAAAATATAAAGAAACAGCTCAACCAATCCTTACACGTAAACCTAACGAACTTCTGTCCATAGATTTCTACGGGCCTCTGCCGTCCTCGGGAGGGGGGGGCAAAATATTTATTAACCACAATTGATGAATTCAGCAAATTTTTTGTTTTTTACCCTCTCAAACGAGCAACGGCGGGAGCCGCATTACATAAACTATTAAATGATTACATTCCAAAATTCGGAAAACCCGAAAAAATAATCTGCGATCACGGAACACAGTTTACCAGTGAAAAATTCCGAAAATCGAACGAGTACACAGAGAAATTAGTAGATTTATGCGTACAGTATTAGGCGAGAAACACAAAGCTTGGAGTAGAATAATACCAACAATACAAACAATCTTAAACGAAATACATCACGACACAACAAATCTCACACCATTAGAGCTACATTGTAATGTAAAGCCAACCCACATATAGCAAATAGTTTTATACATACCAAACGCACACACAAATATGTCACATGAACAACAAATACATCTAGCAAAAAAAGAGCTGATAAAATTGCTATACACCGAGCAAACAAGAAAAATACCAAAAATCACTATTCATATAAAAAAGGCGACAGCGTATTAGTAAAAGCATTAAATGTAACCGACACGGAAAGCGAAAAATTGCTAAGTTTTTAAATATATTTGAAGGTCCATTCAAAATAAAAGAAGTCATAGGACTTGATACACACCTGCTAGAAAACCCTATTACAAGTAAAGAAAGAGGCAAATTCCATTTAAGTAACCTATAACCACACATCAAACAATCTTTACAATGAAAAAAAAAACTTAGCAATTTATAAGCCATAATAGCGTATTACCAGAAAACAAACTGTAAATATATATGACTATGCTCAGTTACGAAAAGTAGACTGTATCACCGTAGAAGCACAAGCCGTAGCGGAATCTTTGAATGTCACAAACAACTGTCAATTCTCGCAAAGAACTCCGAGCTCATTAGTATCCAATCAATCGTCCTACCAACAATATGTGCCATAATCCCAAAGCGGACGCGGCAACGCAAACTTGCTCGCGAACCGGGCGATGCACCCAGGCTACCCTCGTCACACGAGCCATGCTGAGGGAAGGACGGCACTGGATGCAAACTTTCCAGCACCAGAGCATCCAATATGCAGCATTCCTCCGTGCAAAACCATACGCCGCGTCCATTCGACCGGACCCTGGTGTGATATGCCGCTCAACACAATCGGAGGCGCCGAAAAACCGAAGCACGCAGACCCCGGCCGAATGGACAAAATCAAGGTCACCGGAGAGAAGCTGCGGCAGAACACCAACAGCCACGGTGCCCTCGGTCCCTCAAAGACCAACCATCACCACCGAAGCAACCGCCCAAGAGAGGGACCTGATGCCACCACCACCGCCGCCATCTTCACCGGCCGGAATAAGACGCCACAGATCGTCAGCAGCCGGGTCTACAAAACCAATTAAATTAAGTATTATACTGCCGACGATCGAACATCAACAAAGCCGACCAATGAAGACGGCCAGGCAGGCACCTCCACCTCCGTCCGCCACCCGAGTATCCCCACCAGCCACGGACATGGAGGAATACGTCCCCGTTCCCCTCCAAGCGGCCCTCCAAGACGCACAAAAGTGGAAAGAGGAGGCTAAATGCGAGCTGGAGAGAAGGAGAGAAGCGGTCAGACGACGGACGGACGCAGAGGTAACCCGCATACTTGCAGAATGGCGAGCACTCGGCACGACGTCAACAACCGCATATGACGCATTCGCCGCCGCACCGTAGCCCCGTAACACGCATCGCTCGGCGATCGTTTTTTTTTCTTTTGTGATAAAAGAACAGTATTTTTTTTATATATTTTTTGAAAATAAGTTATCTATTTTTTTAAAAATGAGCATAGTCAAATATTTTTGTTTACATATTTTTTTTATCGTTAATAAAAAAACAAAAAAAAAATTGTCAAAATACATATTAATGCGTCTTTTCAAAAAAAAAAAGAAACACACCCAACGCTGCTTTACTGTTCACTGCCCGCTGAAGGGCAAACAAAAATTCTTTTCATCCTCGACTCAATAATTTTTGTTGGGGGGCAATGAAACAACGCGCCGCTCCAAACCCGAGCACTGCCGCTGCGGAAAACGGAAACTACAGCAGCGCCACCTTTTCTCACGTTCAGTTCAAGGAACCGCCAAAAGAGGGAGCAGCGGCTTACACACAGCAGCATAGGCGCCAAAGGAGTATATAAGGCGGCGCAACAGCGAGGAGATTGTCATTCGCTTGTAGCTCCAGCAGCGAGCAAGACTCTCTCGAGGGAAATGCGCACCTGCTCCCGGCCACGTGCATCCCGTTACCAAATGAGCATAGCGCTCGGATAGGGACTGCACAACGCCTTTCCCCTTTGCATTTAGGAGCTACATAACCTCATTGTGTAATATTAAATAATAATAAGAATTACCTTTCACTTTTAAAATTCTCTTAGTTATTCCAAAGCTTCCTCTCCTACAGGGCGAGGGTTCCTTGTCACTTGCGTATCAAGTGCATGGAAACCCGTACCCCGCTGACTGCGTAGAGTAATTCCTAAGTCAAGGAGCGACGAGTCAGACCGAAACTGACCCCCGCCGCCCCTCGACGAGCAGCGCCCCTCAGGGTAACACCTAGAGGGTAGGGACAGTCCCTCTTATAGAGGCGGTTTCGACCCCTCTCTCGACGGACCCGCGACATAATACCTCTCTCGTGTCACGAATCCGCGTGCTTAATAGAGCAATCTATTTGGCGCATTTCAACATATATAATAATTTTAAACAGAGTAACGAAGACCCCAACGCAATAGCACGGCATACTAGGCTCACATACAAAACAAAGAAGTGGCACTAATGTTATGCCAGGCAGTAAGTTCAAGAGTCCGCGCCGCGCGTTCAAACGCCCCTTCCATAACCGTATTGATGCTTATACAGTATGGCCGGAGCGTCGCCTAGCAACTCGGACTCTTCAATAATAAAATGTATTTGCTGAAAAAAATATATGCGCAAAATATCTTATTTCTTTCAACATAGAAATATACATATATTGTGTTTTTTTTATTGAAATATAGACCTCCTGGAACTCCAGATGATTACCTTGTCTACACTACAATCGTCCATGGTCAAGAGGTTCAAAGAGTACGACTGTTTGCTTCTTTTGATTTTGGATGGAGTTAACGTTCTAATGGCTATAATTATGATAGTTTAAATGGATATGGTTGTTTAGTTGGCATGCACAGCGGAATGGTATTGGATTACATATGTTACAATAGAAAATGTCAGCAGTGTGATTATTTTTCTTATTTTTCTCATTAGAATGAGAAAAATAAGACTGAAAAAAAGCATGATTGTCGTTTGAATTTTCATGGCAGCGCCAAGGCCATGGAAGCTGATGGTGCTCGGTTACTTGTACTAGAAAGTAAAATTCTTACAAATGCCAATGTCGAAATTGGCGTTTTTATTGCTGACAACGACAGCAGTAGTATTAATGCAATTCAAAACTCCTCAAATGATGTTATTATTAAGCAATCCGACATGAACCATACAAACAAAGGCGTTAGCAATGCTCTTTATAGTATTAACTCAAAAGTAGGTAAGGATTCGGACTGTGAACTGCAACATGATACTGTAAAAACTTTACAAAAATATTTTATTTACGCGGTGAAACAGAACGTAGAAAATTTAAAAGAAATGCAATCTGCCCTAAAAAACATACCTAATCACGCGTTCAATCGTCATGATGACTGCGGATCGTGGTGCAAGGCTACTGAAGAGAAAGAAAATTACGTTGGTCTACAATTGAAAAACCTCGTACTATTTAAAGAATTGCAAGTTTTATTTGACAAACTCGCTGACAATGCTACAAAATTTTTAATGGCAGCTTCTTCACAAGCTAATGAAAGCCTCAATAATTCAATGTGCTGTAAGGCTCCCAAGAGGATGTGTTATAGTACAATTAGTGAGTCGTTTTGAACAAAAATTACGGGGAAGCTTACATAAATTGTATTTTTGAGGCTCTAGGATTGCAATCAACATACGACTTACACAAATCATCCAACGTACAAACCAACTACACATAAAACGTAAGATAAGAGAAAAAAGTATCGATCGGAACAGGAACTCGAAGAATGTATTTCTGAAATGCATTCTCAGGGTATTATCGAAGAATCAGATAGTTCTTATTGCTTCCCTGTTGTTCCAAAAAAGAAGAAGAATGGATCTATACGTTTTTGCATCAATTTCCAAAAGTTGAATGCAATCACCGTTAAAGATTCTTATCCTTTACCTATAATTGATGACACTTTACAAATAAATTAGCAGGATTTTCATGGTTTAGTACTTTAGATTTAAAGAGTGGATATTGACAGGTCAAAATTCAACAAGAGGATAGAAAGTATACAGCTTTTTCTATTGGAAAAAGTCTTTGGCAGTTTAAGGTCATGCCTTGGCTTATGCAATGCACCTGCTACTTTCCAACGTTTAATGGAAACGTTCTTAGGGATTATCTTTCGGATTTTTGCTTAGTCTATTTAGATGACGTTATGGTTTTATGTAACTCTTTTGATGATATAATTTCTAATTTATGAAAGGTTTTTATTCATTTTCAACAAGCAGGTTTACGTCTTAACAAAAAGAAATGTGTTTTCTTTAGAAGACAGGTCGAATATTTAGGTTATATTGTTTCTGAGAAAGGAAAAACTGCTGATCCTAAGAATTAACCTTCCTTCAGAATTGACCTATTCCTCAAAAGAAGAAGGATGTTCTTAGTTTTGAAAGTTCTTGTAGTTATTATAAAACGTTAGTTAAAGGATTTGCAGATATAGCTAAACCTCTTTATAAACTCACCGAGAAGTTGACTAAATTCATTTGGTAAGAAGAGTATCAAAATGCTTTTTCTATATTAAAAGAAAAACTTATTTCTCCTCCTATTTTGGCATTTCCATCTCTTGAATCTGAATTCATTTTAGATACTAACGCTTCTAACCATGGAATTGGTTCAATCCTTTCACAGGTACAGAATGGTAGAGAACGAGTCATTGGTTATTACAGTAGAGTCCTTTTTAAGTCAGAAAGAAATTATTGCATGACTCGTCGAGAAATTCTTGCTATAATAGATTCATTAAGAAATTTTCATCGCTATCTTATTGATAAACCATTTCTTATTCGCACAGATCATTCTTCTTTAACTTGGTTATTATCTTTCAAAGAATTAGATGGACAATTAGCCCGATGGTTAGGAAAATTAGATCAGTATGATTATAAGATTGTCCATCGTAAAGGTAGTTTACATAGGAATGACGATTCTCTCTCACGACGTCCTTGTGAAGATTCTTCGTGTAAATATTGTTCGAAAGTTGAGAATAAATTTTATGATACCGAACAAACTGTTGCTCGAATTATTTTTGAAGGAAATTTATCCTCAGATTGGAAAACATTTCAAGAGGCTGATGAAGCTATTTCTGTCATTCGTCGCATGAAAGAATTAAATACAAAACCAAACTAGCAGGATATTTCACCTTTAGACACTTTCATTAAAGTTTATTGTTCACAGTGGGACTCGTTGGTATTAGTTGATGGCATTCTTTTTAGAGAATGGATTTCTACTAATCTCAATTACAAGATTCGCCAGTTAGTTGTTCCCAAAAATAAAATCAAAGAAATTTTGGAGGAAGCTCATGACTCACTTTCTGGTGGTCATTTTGGAATTAATAAAACTTTAGAAAAGATTAGAAAAAGATTTTATTGGGCGTCTTCTAAATCAGATGTAGAAAATTGGTGTAGATCTTGTAAACTTTGCATTGCAAAAAAGGGTCCTTCAGATAAAGGGATTAGTGAGAGGAAAATTTATACTAGGATTTACACTAGAAATTTATACTAAAATGGAAATACTAGGTCCCTATCCCATTTCTTCTTCAAGGAATAAATACCCTTTAGTAGTAACGGATAGGTTTACAAAATGGGTAGAGGCTTTTCCTCTCTCAAACATGAGAACAATAACGATTGCTTAAAGTTGCTTAAAGTGAAATGAAAATATTATAGATCTCAAAATAATACAACTTTTTCTTCTTGACATGAACCGACTAATCGACTGATGCTCGCGTTTCGCGCTCGCCCGATCCACCAAAAATCCGTTTTTCGAAAATTAAAAAATATCCGCATATTTTTTCTATATATAGGATCAAACTCAAATTTACTCTGTCACGATATTAATTGTAATTTTCTTGAGATTTTTTTGAGATCTTCAACTTTTTCATTAAACTTTTTTGTGTAAAATGCTTAGTACTTCCAAAAACCGTTTTTCCAAAATCTAGGAAATGTCCGCATATTTTTTGTATATACGGAATCGAGCCCAATTTTATACTGTCACTTTCTTGACATAAGTAGAACTTGCAAAAAAAATTGTATCGATTTTCGCAACATCCACATGTGTACCTTTTTTCTGCTATCACGCCTGGACTAGAATAAATTTGCTTAATTAACAAACTGTGTTTTCCTTGAAGGTACCCTGAACAACCGATTCATTCCCGAAATCGGTGTTCCCCGCTAACCTCTTTCGAGATTCGGATATGAGAAATAATAGTGCCGTAGTCGTCGGGAGAACTAACCTGGGGGCACCTCTCCCAGAGCGTAGTTTCGGCAATGTCACAATATGTATATTAGGGTGACATGTTTCCGAGAATAGCGCTCGAATGGTTCCACCCTCGGCATCAACGTGTGCGCTAGGACATAACGAGCCCGACACAACTTTTCTTTTTTCGATTGGTCAATTATTAAGCTTGCCTCTGTAATTTTAGTGTTTTATATTTAAAGTTACATGAGACATGCATGCAGTACTTTTTATCTCACAATAACTCCGAAAGTATTCAAGTTTTTGAGAATTTTCTTTCACATACTTGTTTCTTATATACATGAGAATAGATTAGAAAAAGTTTGGTGAAAAAATATTAATAATTAAAGAAGTTAACAGGTGCAGTTTTCGATGAAAAAGACCAGTTTTTGAGGGCCATTTAAGCCCCCTTGTACTGCTTCTAGAACCTTGAAATTTTGACACAATCTAGTACAACTCATTGAAAAGCAATATCCGAAATAATTTTACACATAATTTATTAACAACAGTGCAAAACATCGACTTAAAGTGAACAAGTTTAGTTCGAAAAGTAAGTGAAAGCAGTAAATTTTTTTTCGGTACAAATTCAACTGGCCCTCGCTTCCCACCGCGCAGGGAACACATGTGTACTGGTCAGCTACGTCTATCGGGTATAGGATAACTTATGTAGAAAAACTAAAGGAAATGTCGAGGCTCGTCCTTCCGGGTCGAGAGAGAGCTGACCCTGCCATAAAAGTTACAATACCGAGATAATCTGTGGAAATGGTGTATATTGTTCAATTATATTGCTCATTAATTTTTTCAGTCATATCTCTACACTAGGTCACAAAATTTACGAAAACTTTTAAACTAACCAGGCAAGCTTAATAATTGACCAATCGAAAAAAGAAAAATTGTGTCGGGCTTGTTATGTCCTAGCGCACACGTTGATGCCGAGGGTGGAACCATTCGAGCGCTACTCTCGGAAACGTGTCACCCTAATGTATATAGTATTCTCCTCTGTCAGGAATACTCCCCCTCTCCTTACTAATACTGATGCTTTCCCCTCACACTCTGCTACGCGCGCACCAAAACTTTAGGTTTCATTATCTTGAAAAATAATACGGATTGCCATATTAAGAAATAATTCATATTAATCGTTTTAGTCTACTGACTTAATTTTCATAAGAGTGGTTCTTAATCATAGCTCAAGATATTGTACCTCAAGTGCAGTCTCAGCCTGTGTAGCCAGCTGTGTTAAAAATAGTCATATTTTGCGGTTTAATACTAAAAAATTACCATGGTTAAAGGGGTTGAAATTTCAACCACATATTAAGTATATTAAAATCTAACTATAAACGAAAATTTATTAATTTTCAAGGAACTGTCACTTACAAGAGAACATCCTTAAAAATGGATCTTTCTCCGTACGGCGGAGCTGTTAAATAATGTGGGATGTGGAACGAGTATAGCGACGGAAAAAGTTCAAAATACGGCATTTCAATGACGTGAATTTAGCTAACTTAATACAGCTTAGCACCACGTTTCACGAAGTACCTGATACTCTCATAATCAGTCGCTTGAATGCTTTGAAATTAATCGAGGAACACCGATAGCAATACATTCGATTTTCAACTTTTGTATAAGGGTCTGTCTACACGGAGGTATCGGACGTCGGACGTCGAGTACCAGGTACTGTTAGTCCGCACGTTCCAGTATGCTCCGAAATTTTGTATGAAATTGGCAACGTTGTATGACTGGCGCTGCGCTGGCTTAATAATTAATTCTTGATTTACCTGATTGTATACATTCGCAGCATCAGTCATACAATGTTGCCAATTTCATTCAGAATTTCGGAACATACTGGAACGTGCGGACTGTCGGTACCTACCTATTATAGTAAACAGATAGCAACGCTAAACCGTTGCTGTTCACGTTGTTGTGAGTCGCCCTCTCAGCTTACCATATAGCGGGCCAAATGAGAACTTTTACGACTGCGAAAAGTTCTCATTTGGCCCGCTATGGTAAACTGAAAGGGCGACTTACAACAACGTGAACAGCAACGGTTTAGCGTTGCTATCTGTTTGCTAGGGCTGGTGTCCTGGTACTCGACGCCCGACGCTCGGTACCTCCGTGTAGACAGATTCTAACTAGAGAAATTGTCCAAGCCATAGACATACTAGATGTCTATGGTCCAAGGGTGCGTACCGCGCGCGTAGATTCTTATTTTTTCCTTATGACATTAAAAACAAGTGAAAAACCGAATTCGTCGTTTCACCGTTCTACACTATCGACCAATGAAATTTTTGGATAACGCATCTGTATTGGCTCATAAGTACTCTGAATTGGCTCTATGCCTCTATTCGATAATAATCGCTATCTCCTTTTTATAGACATAATATTATAGATCAGTGAATTTTTAGCCGTTTTAGCGGAATCCAACGTTAGTAATTTGGTGAAATTGGCGGGAATCTGTGAAGAGCTGAAGCTTTGTTGTAGCGTTTTTCCTTGTCTTATGATGATATGTGAATGCATTGTTGTGTCGCAGTTGAAGCATACAGACGTTTAAATCTATTTGTCAAAGAATTAGTACCTACAAATTAAAGATAAGCATTAAAAATAATTAACGACAATATGCATCATCAATTAACTGGTGGCGCTTTAGATGTAAGTATTGTGTTCCTTCAAAAGTTTGGTTATACAATATTTGTTATTCGATATTCTTATTTTAATTTAAAAACGCAACGACGAATTATAGTAATTTACTTGTTCTTTTTTAGAGAATTATGAAAGGTGAAGAAGTTGAGGAACCAATTTTTCAAATTCTTGTAAGATTTTCATGACAAAATTAGAAAATAAATTTTTTAATTTGTTAACTTTGTCTTTTGTGTTTTTTTAAACAGGGTCATAAAAAACTTGCAAGTTCAGCCAGTGGTGAAAGATATAGATTACTGGTGTCTGATGGCATATTGTCAAATTCTTTTACAATGCTAGCAACTCAATTAAATGATCTAATCACGAATAATACTCTGTCAGAACATTCCATAGTTAAAATTAAACGATATGCTATTAGCACGGTCAACAATAGTGGTACTCAAAGGTAAGTTTCTTTTGACACGTGACATTTCAAGTTAAAAAAATTTTTATAAAATTATTAGTTGCTTTGTACAATTCTTATACTTTATTTTTAATTCATTTTAGAAATGTAATGGTGATTCTGAGTATTGAGGTTTTGGTTCCTGGTCATGAAGTAGGAAAAGTTTTAGGAAATGTGAATGCAAATAATGCAAGGGCTGAAGAAGCACCTACTCCTGCAGCAGTTTCAAGACCTGCTAATGAACAAACTGCAAAGCCAATGCCTCGCCCTAGTAAGATATTTTTTAATTAACTGATTTAGAGCATTCTGCAATAAAATAAAATTTTCAAAATATTCAATGTCACAATTTATATTGGTTCTTATATTCGAAAATACTTATTATTTTTGCTTATATAGCCAAATGGACCTCTCTTTCAAGATGCAGCAATACAAAGTTTAATCGCGTATGATAAGTTTATACTTTTAACATGAGATTGAATTTTAAAATATATGTATATGTAAATTTTTAGTGTCTACTGTTCTATCCTTTCAAGTTTTATGAAAATTTGATACTTTAAAATATTTAATTTTATTCAACATTTTAATGTTTGATACTACAAATTATAATATTTTAACTTTAGATAATGGTATATAATATCTCATAGAAAGTATTTTCTAATATAGCCATGTGCAAGCACCACAATCTTTGCAGAATATCCTTAAATCAGTATAAATATTTTTTTTTACTATTATATTATTCAGGTTCAAATCACTTAAATGAATCTCACTTCAATACTGGAGGGGGCATGAATACAACACCAATAGCTGCTTTAAGTCCTTATCAAAATAGGTATTCATCATCATATATTTTACAGCATCAATATTTTTAAATTGCTTATTCTATTTTTAATTATTTTTAGATGGGTCATTAAAGTTCGAGTGACTAATAAATCTCCAATTAGAACGTGGTCGAATTCTCGTGGTGAAGGCAAATTATTTAGTATGGATTTACTAGATGAAAGTGGTGAAATCAGATGCACAGCTTTTCGAGATCAATGTGATAAATTTTATGACCTAATAGAAGTATGTTACTTAATGCAATACATAGCACTATTTTTGTAAAAATACTATACAGATTCATTTCTTTACAGATAGGAAAAGTTTACTACATTTCACGATGTCAATTGAAACCAGCAAATAAACAATTTAATAATTTGAAAAATGACTATGAAATGACTTTGAATAATGATTCTGAAATAATAATATGCAATGAAGAAAATGAGAGAATTCCAACTTTACAGTTTGATTTTGTACCGCTCAACACTGTAGAATCCAAAAATAAAGATGAACTAATTGGTACATGTATAACAAAGACAGTATTTCATATCATAATTTAATTTTATTTAATGTTTTTTGTTTTTTTTTTTTTTGTAGATGTTTTAGGAATTGTAAAAACTTGCGGTGATATTCAGACTTTTACTGCTAGAAATACTGGTCGTGAACTAAGAAAAAGAGATGTTGGTATTGTGGATGAAAATAATGACTTGGTATTTATATGAAAATTATTTTATGATTTAAAAAAATAATAATGGTATTAATGTACAATAATTTTATTCACCAGATAAATGTTACACTATGGGGTACTCAAGCAACAGATTTTGATGGATCCGCAAATCCTGTGATAGCCATTAAAGGAGCGAAAATAGGTGAATTCAATGGAGGAAAGAATCTTTCTTTAGTAGCTTCATCCATGCTTCAAGTTGATCCAGACATTCCGCAAGCTCATAAGTAAATATCTTAATTTTCATTAAATTCTAATAGATACGTATATAAATATACTCATATTTACGTACATAAAACTATAACTAATCATTCAAATGAATTTGAAAATGACTATGGTAGGCTACGAGGATGGTTTAAAACTGTCGGTGCTACAGCAGAATCACGATCTTTATCCCGAACGTTAGGTGGGGGAGGAAATTTGAATGGACCATGGTTAACGTTCAAGGAAGTTGAAGAAAATAGATTTGGACATCAAGACATGCCTAACATGTTTATTAAAAAAGCTACAGTAAATCTTATTAGAGCTGAGAACGCTCTTTATAAATCTTGTCCATCCGAAGGTTGTAAAAAGAAAGTTATTGATCAAAGTAATGGAATGTACAAATGTGAAAAGTGTGCACGAGATTATCCTAATTTTACTTATCGTTTACTAGCTAGTGTAAGTTATATTGAAAGTAAATGCGAAATATTTTAATTTTAAAAATAAGTATAACTCTTGAATATTTTAGACCAACCTAGTAGATTGGACTGGCAATCAATGGGCAACAGCCTTTAATGAAGAAGCAGAAGTTTTGTTAAATGGTTCTGCTCATGAATTAGGAGAATTAAAGGATAAGGACAATGATACTTACATGGAAAAAATTGGAGCAGCAGCATTCAAATCATATATATTTAAATTGCGTTTAAGGCTTGAAAATTTTAATGTATGTATACAATCGTTTTGAATTATAAGGAAATTAAACAAAAAATTTAATTTAAAATTTTATTTTTTACAGGATGAAAGTAGGCTAAAAGCTACCATAGCATCAGTTCAGCCCGTGAATTATAAAATATATACTGATTATATGTTAAGTCAAATTAAAGAGTTATCTAACATCAAAAATTGAACCTGCACTATGATTACATTTAAATTCGATATTAAGTTGATTTGCAATAAAATTATAATAAATTTTTATTGTGTTAATTCTATTGATTCCAAATAGTACTATTACTAACTTTTCTGTAAAATATGGCTGTTCTAGATAATGAAGTTCCAGTTTAATTATTATCATAAAATGTATTTATTTTTTGCTATCTATTACATAAATTACGAATTTATTATTTTATATTCAATATAAATAAAAATAAATTTAAGAAAAAAATAATTTGTATTAAACTTTCTAACATTATAAATAAATATCAAAGTTAAGATTTAGTATTATTTTTATTACCTTATTAATTATATAATACATAAATAAAAATCATTAGTTACTAAAAATCATGATATTAAATTCGCCAAATTAAACTATTTGTTTTTGAACTTTTTCAATCTTTTAAACTTATACAAATTTTTTAAGCCCTTCCGATCAGCACCATAAGTTTATGATTGAAACATATTTAATAAAAAAACGTAAAATTTAGTTGTACAGCGTTTGTAATGTTTATTTTATTGTGCACATATGTTGACACTAGTACTTCATGACGTTAAAAACTGAAAAAACTAGTTATTTTAAACTAAAAATTTTTTTGGGTTTCATGCACTGTTGACTAAACACAAGATTTTCTAATACCAATCTAATTTGACAATAAATTGAAATGATAGTTGCGTAAAAAATGTAATACAAATTTAAAGTTATTTATTTCAAAAAATGAGAAATAATAAAGAGAATTCAAAGAACAAAAATTATTAATTCTTCAATTTAGAGAAAAAACTGACTCAGCATTGATGCATGCAAAACTAATACATAAATCCTTCATGTATTAGTATCCTATAACCCTACAGATAAAAAATAATTATAAACTTAACATTTTTGGAGATATACCTTGTAGCAAAAATTTAATCTTCTATGCGTTACTGAAAAAGTAGAAAGAAAATTTTTTCATTATATAATATATTTTTTGTACCACTTTTTCACAGAAAACTTTTCTACTTGTATTTCTGAACAATTTTGGAATAAAAACAAAATGGCTTTTAACGAAATTTACGGTTAATATTTGAGATTCTTCATGCAAATTTATATGCTTATATAACAAAAGAAAAATCTAATTATGTCAAATCAGCAGTTACATGCCCTCGTTATTATATCATTTTACAGAATTTCAACTTTATGTTTTGAAACTTTGTAAAATCGTACATAATACAATGGAAGTTAAACATTAAACGGTCGAAAAATGATTCTTGTTTTTGATTATGAAGAATATTGTTCTTTTTATATCTCCTGAATTTTAGCGCGGTTCTTTGATTTTCAATTAAGTTTGAAACTGATCTTGAATACCTTGCTATTGTAAATTATGTAGAAACAAAGTGGTTTTTGTTTTACGATTTATCTATCTTGTAATATAGGCTAGAGCAGGATATAATTCAAAAAAATAATTTATATTAACAAAGTTTCATCTACAATGTCTTACTAAATATAACAAGTACTTACATAATTTTGTATGTCAGACAGTGTGTCGATTATAAACTGTAAATCCCATAAAGAAATACTATTTAAAAAAAAGTCACTCTTTCCAAATAGAAAACAAATATTTAATATAACATAAATCCTATGATCGTGCAAAGTTTCTTTTCAACATATGTTATTTGGTTTACTCTTACTTGATTTACTAAATATTATATTTAAATAATGAGGTAAGTCAGTCTTTTCTTTTGAAAACCTAGTGTAAATTTTAAAACCATTCATAATTGTAATCTGCACCGCTTTTAAACAGGTACATTTTTTCTTTTCAAATTTTTAAATTCATGCTGGGAAACTTAATTAGTGGTGATTAATCAGTGATAAGAGCTAATGGAATTGATCAGGGATGTTTTTGCTTAAAAGACCAGCAACAATATTCTGCTCATCCGTTTTTTCTTTAGTTTCTTATAAATACATAAATATTGTAGAGCGATTGCCTTTCATTCTTTTCGAATGAATGTTCGACCCCTGTAAAAATAGTTAATTATTTTGTAGTAATTTTTATTTGAAGTTATTGTTTATCCTGATAAAATTTTGTATTTTAATAGATTTTGAATAACACTTACGTAATTGTTTTCTTTTCTGTATTTTTAGGCTGAGAGCGAGCTCTATTTAAAACTTTTAGGAAGTCAGTAGTCTTAGTACGCATTCGGGAATGAATGTAAACTTTACTACACTTTATGTGGTAGTGTAAATAATGTCGGAACATATGTATCAAATCAATTGTATTATTTCGTGCATCTTTATTTGTATGCCGTGGGAACAATACTAAAATAGAATAAAATTTTTAAAAAAGTTGTTAGTTTAATGAATTTTGTAAAAAATGTAAAAAAATTAAAACACATTACCAAAAGTTATATAGCCAATGCAGTCACTTATGGCTGTACCAGCATCTTGCAATTCTAATGGTGGTTCACGATGACTAAATAATACTTGTGGTGCAGTATGACTGGCTCTCCTTCCCTCTTTTAATTCTTGCAAAAACATTTTTCCTATTACTATATCATCAACATCCTTGAATATTGTACTAAATATCACTGTTACTCTATCACTTTTAGCTTCGACATATCTGGAAAAAAAATTAATCAGTTAATTTTTTCAACAATAATGTAATTTGTTAACAGCTTTCCTAGAGGCCAGTATTCTTTAGCTGCCTAGAAAATTGTTGCTCTTAATAAGCTAAACAATGAAATAAATTCTAACATGATCTCTTGATCTCTGTACTGTATGATAGCTTTTTTTTGAAGTTTGCTTGTATCCTCAGGAGATTCACTAATTTTTTCTTGGAAATCAAAATATTTTTCAAATACACTTGCAAAACAGTGCCTTTTCAGTAATCCAATTTTTTTGACTAAAGCTTCCCAGTCTTCTGGCAAATTTTCAAGATCTATCATAACTGTAACACTGTAACCTAAGGATAAGGAAATGACATCAAAGTATATAATGAAAATTAAACAAAAACACTGAGTCATGAAATAATCTAAAAAAATAACCTGCTTCTGGTTCCACTAAGTAGTTACCATATTCTCTTTTTAACAAATCATCAGCACCATGTTCTTGTAATTGTTTATAAAATTTAAGCAAAGCACTTATCTGTGACAAAAGCATAGATTGTCTTAAATTGACATTAATGCATAGTTAATTTAACATATCAAGTAACATACTTACTCTAATTTTAGACTTGTCACCACTTAGATTAGAAATATGAAACAATACTCCATCAAAGTCTGCTACCATAATATCTGTGGACTCCAGTTTACCACTGTAATATTAAATTATATAAAATAATATAACAACATAATAAAGTGCAATAAATCAACTTAAACAAATGTAAATTGTTGAACACTAAAAATATTAAGGAGCTTATGAGGTTAGACACCGCCCTAACCGAACTAATGAATAAGTATAAGACCTGTTCAGTACTATAATGTACTAAAGACAACTTAGATTAAATTATAACTTACTTTCCCAAAGCATTTTTTATTTTGTTGGTTAACGTTTCTTCAATTATCCTGTTGTTTATCTCGAGTAAAATCATGATTTTATATGGCACCGAACTACTGTTGTTTGCTAAGGCCTCGTATCGTATATTGTAACTTAGCAAGAGTCTCACACTCTCACCGTCTCACAGCTCTAAGTTCTTACGACGTTCTTTGTAAATAAATATAAGTATATATATTAATCAGGAGCTTTCCACAATTGAGTTTCTTGTTTCTTGAACCAACTTGAACTATTTTACTTATATATGTTATATCCTACCTGTAACCCGTTACCCGTCCTGGTCTCTAATAATTCGTTGCCAATACGTGTACGTCCTCACTCTTCTCAGGATACCTTTCCTTTCCTCGATTTCCTCCTAAGTCCTATATATATATATACTTATATATATATATTTATATAAGCCTTATATTATAAGTTTTGCTTTGCTATTGTATGTACAATATCATTCCTCGTCCCGTGTCCTATAGCCTAGACTAGCCCATTCCATCTATTCAATTTTTTTAAACCAATATTGGGTGCATATCAATTGCGTTCAAACATTAGTAAAATTGTTAAAACAATGTTAGAACAGCAATAACAAATTCGTTTGTTCTATTGAAGTATCTTTACAGGCTTGCATGCGATATTTTGCTCAACAAAAATACGGAACGGAGCGGAATGAAACATATGATGAGCAGCGAGTGCAGAGTCATATAAGAATAAGAGATAAGCTCCCGGCACCCCGGCAGTCCCGACCCTATGGGCCGCATAAGTATATATACCTATGTTTGTATTTATCATATTTATGATTCACGAGTAACAACTCACGAGTACGACGACTCACGAGTCACGATGATAGTCTGATGATAATAGATGACAATTTAGCCATTTAGGATATCCAACCCAATACCCAAATGAAATTAGACTGAAATCGAATTCGGGAAGGGAGAGGCATATTTCGTAAATTGAGATAGAAAAGTTCAATCTGATATTTTGCTTTCTCAAAGAGAAACAGTGCAAATTTTGAAAATAAAAATGGATCAATTTCCACGGTTTACCTGTTTGTTTCTCAGTGAGAAAAATGTTTTTAAAAAATGTATGTATATGTATGTAATGTATGTATAACTATATTTATAATATATGTATGTGTGTGTACGTGCGCAAAATTTGCAAGATTTGTCTGGAACGAATCGATAGCATAAACTCCAATTTTGTGTGCAAACTACTTAATTGAGTCCCAACTTAGATCCTATTAGAATTTGGAGATAATCGGCTACTATTTACCGTATCTTTTAGAATTTACACGAAATTTTGAACGTTATTTTTTTCAAAAAACTACATTTTTCATCAACGTATACCAGATATGTACAAAATCTACTCCCATATTCTGAAAGACCATTGAATTTCTCTTAAAAATATGTCTACTTGTTATAAAGTAATTGCTACTTTATCACTATTATACTGTTGGCTTTAATCCGCATTTACGGCCACGCGGACATAATTTCACATTCAATTGATATTTTGATCTGTACAAGGCGTAAAATTAACTGAATATTATAAAGAGTAACATATTTTTATGTAAAAAGACTTGCTCTTTCTGAATCTGAGGTCAGATTTGAAAAATTTCATACCAAAAATTAAATATGGCTGCGTAAACATATCTCTAAAATTCAAGCATCGGCTGTGCACTTTTCAATTTAATTTTGCCAGCAAAATTGAATTTTTGCTTTTTCAAAAAAGCTTTATATACGGTGCGAATTATAAATAAGAAAATTGTTGTTCATTTCAATGTTTTAACTGGTTTTGTTGATTTTTTTGTAACTCAAAATCATAATTTCATATTTATTTAATTTATAATAATTTGCAATAGTAAACAGTTAAAGGAACGCGCACTTTCTTTGAGAAAGCATACTGCTACTCAGTTAGCAGCGATTTTATTTCTGATATAGCATAGAGGGGTTGCAGATCGTTTTACGAAATCAAAACGTTAATAAGTCAGTGCCGCCCTTTGGGAAGGGCGAGCGGGGCGGTGGCCCGGGGCCCCGCGCAAACCTATGAATCCACAAAATTACAAATCCCAATAGTCCATAGATTATAAACCAACAGATCCCTCAAGCTTATAAACCCCAATAACCCATACATATCAAATCCCTAAATTCCCAAACGTATTTCGAATAAACCATCAGTCTATCAATGTATATCTGTGGCTTCCAGGAAGAACCACTTAAGTGACATTTTGCGAAAAATTTTTTTATGTCGAATTCGAGGTGCTCTTAGTACCCTTTTTCATTGTACAATAGTAGAATTTCCGAAATGCACAAATATTTTAAATGCCAGCCGATTGCATAATCACTTAACTGCGTCTCTCATAAAAATGTTACCGCAGAACCACTTAAGTGCACTTGTTTTTTTTATTTTTGTGCGAGATACACCGCGTGGAGTACATTAAAGCGGTATAATATATATCTAATTACCTATACCGATGTATTCGTCGGTTTTTTTAAATTTAAAAAAAATTTTTTAACGTTTTTAAATCTTTCAAAAATTGTCAATTTGCAAAAACAAAAAAATTACTGGAATCGCTCTGATAAAATTCATACGTATTCCTTAGCTGATTCTAAGAACTTATTACTCTTTAAAATTTTTTCCAAAAGTTTGTGGTTTCTGAATAAAAAATTCGTAAAAGTCTTCGTAAAAGAAATCAATCCCCAAATCACGTATCTTTTAGGTTTGGACATTTATCCCATTGGTTAGAGGGGTTACAGATACATTGCAAATGAAAACGTTCTTGAAATCTCGAATTAAAACAAAAAATTGTGGAAAACCATACTTTTTTCCTTTAAACCGTTTTTTCTCATAGTTAATAACAATTTTCGAAAATTTCAATTATACCATTGGAAAGGGCATGAGTTAAACTTTAAAAATATGCCCCGCCCGAATTGTTTTAATCGCAAATTACATTAGTTACGAGCCCTCAAAGAAAGTGGCCGCATAACCACTTATCTGCAAAGTTCCCGCAGAACCACTTAACTCGAGTAATTTGTTTAGCTTGGGCGTCGAGAAAGAAACTATTTACAAATGTAATACTACGGTTGTACCCGTATCAGATACCTAATCAAACGAGCCAATACTTAGATCTTTTCTCTGACATTTCGATCTTACGTATTACTCCAAACATTGAAATCGCTTTTTCTCGAAAACACGAAAATGTCACTTAAGTGGTTCTTCCTGTAAGCCACAGATATATACATTGAAATTCAAATATTTACTTACAATTAATTTTTTATTTTATGAATATTTATTTCTCAATTTATTTAAACTCTTTTATCTTTCAATGAATGGCCGCGCTCGTGAAGAGACGCCAGTCTGTTTTACGGTTCCCCGCCGTAGAATAAGAGCGCTTGGCGACTACTTTCGCCGTCAAAACAATACAAACCAAAACACGAGCACTCAGCTAGCCTAGCAATTTCCTCGAATGCACTTGACTGATTCAACTAATTTAAACATGAATCGACGTTTTGTCTCATTTGGATCGCGGATTGTGACCAGTGTACATCGTCTCAAACTGAAGTTTTTAACTTTGATTATTGTTTTTCATAAGAGAAATGTTTTTTATGGTGTTATAAAATGACTAGCAGACAAAGAGACTTCGGATGAAAATATGAGAGCGATGCAGAAAAGGCTAAAAAAAGAAAAATAAAAGAGGTGCTGGATGAAAAGGAAAAGGGATCATTGGATAAATTTGTAACTAAAGTGACTCGTGAAGAATGTGCTAATGATGAACAGACTGAATAGGTAACTGTTTCTAATTCTAATCTTCCAGTGTATCAAGAATTAGTAACAGTTTGCAATCAACACACAGTGAGTGAGGAAAATAAAAATAACAAAGCAATAAAGTCGATTAATATTTACGATCCAGGTAATTGGGACAAATTCAATTTACCAGATATTCTAGATGTTTTAATAAAAAGTGGCCCCGTAAAGGTATTAAGTCATGAATGTTCTTTTCCGCATAATAAAGATAATCGACATTTTTCTGACAAATTTTATAAACGTACTCTAAGTAATGGCGAAATACACGAAAGACAATGACTTGTATATTCTATTGAATCAGATCGTGTTTTTTGTTTTTGTTGTAAAGTGTTTGGAATAATTCGACTTGGAAATTTAGCAGATAAAGGGATCAACGATTGGAAACATCTTGCAGATAAAATTTCTTGGTCTTATCCAAATGTTAGCCAAATTTGATCCTGTTATACAGGAGCATGTGCGTCGAATAGTAGATAATCAAATTCATGATCATTATCTGGGCCCTAGAATTCAAAACGAGATAATTGAATTGATGGCTATAGAAGTTAAAAAAAAATTGTCTTAAATATAAATACTGCGAACTATTATTCTATCATTCTTGATTGCACTCCTGATATTAGACATCAGGAGCAAATGAGTTTAATTATACATTATGTAAGAGAAAGCGAAACAGCAAAAATTAAAGAGCAATTCATAACGTTTCTAAAGGTCGATGAAAGTACTGGATTGTATTTAGATTCCGAATTACTTACGATTTTACAATCACTTGGAATAGACATTCAAAATTGCAGAGGCCAAGGCTACGACAACGGCGCAAAAGAGAAAAAAATGGCGTTCAAGCTCATATATTAAATGCTAATTCTAGAGCTTTTTACCTTCCTTGCGCATGCCACAATTTAAATCTCCTATTAGGAGATGTAGCTCAATGTAACTCTCGTGCGATTTTATATTTTAGTGTAATTCAAAGATTGTATACTATCTTTGCTGTATCAACAAAAAGGTGGGAAATTTTAAAAAAGCATGTTCAACTATTAACAGTAAAATCTTTATCAGAAACCAGATGGGAATACCGAGTTGAAAGCGTTAAGGCTATTCGTTATCAATTGAAAGATATAAGAAATGCTTTATTAGAAATCTCCGAGACATGTAATGATTCCAAAATTAAGAGTGAAGCTGAAAGTTTGGCTTATTACGAGATTAATGTAGTGACTGAATAAATTATATGTTGTGTAATATTATGTATATAATATTTTGTTTTATTTCTTACTATAAATCCATTTGGGTTATGAGGTTTTGAAATCTATCGGTTATTAAGGTTTTTGGGTTTTTGGGGTTTATTAGTGTAGAGATCTAAGGGTTTCAGGTTTACAGCTTTGTGCATGATTTTCTCTTTTTTCTATTTTTGAATTCCTTAAAGAGGCCCCGCGCTGTTTTTTGCCCTGGGTATCTCAACTACTAAGGCCGGCTCTGTAATAAGTTTTAACAAATTCTAACATTGCAGTTCATGAAAGTTTGCGATTCATTAGGACATTACTGCAGTAACTCGATATTGTATTTCTCACGTAGTTTTCTTGCGGTTTGGTTAACGGTGTAATTGTTTCAAACGATGGCATTTTCTTTTTTTAAACAGCCTGCCTAACTGCCCTTCTTATTGGCACTTTTTAAAGCCTTCCTCATCATGACATCATTATACATATAACGTAAATTCCGTATAGTCATATTAAAATGAATTTCTGTGTAATTAGAAGTATTTGAACCCATAAGAAAATGGCGGTAATTTAAATATCAACGGCAACCTGTCGAGGGACAATATCGTTTTCGTTTATTTTAAAATTATAATGAATCTGATATTCTTCCCACACCCCACCAACCCCGCCCCTCCCTTTGCTCTGCATATGTATAAAAAATACAAACTCGCGTTAAGTTGCTTATTTGAATTTGAATCTTAGTAATGACAATCGACATCTGACATCAATGTTTTGATAAAAAAAATCATATATTAATTTTAATTATTTTTCAAAATTTAAAACATCTGAAAAAATTTCTCCTGCTGGTGTGAGAAACTCGATTTTTTACTCATTCCTATAACGCATGGAAAAGAGCTTTTTTAATACATGGACTATATGAAAAACCACTTTTTCATCGGTCAATATTTAACATTATATATAAATCTTTGTTAATTAGCGCAAAATCTTTAAAAACTCTAGAATGTAAATTTAATAAAGTATCTGAAAGACCTAAAATCTTAGATCATTTAATTATAATGATTAAGTAGATCGCCTCAAGATTTCGTAAATTAAATTACTAACGTATAGTCTCTAGAGTATTGTTTACGAGAATTGTGCGTTGATTATACTTTTTTTAACAGTTTTATTCTAAAAAATCAGTTGTTTAGTATTCAAGTTACTGATAAGAGCTAAATATGCCATATTTTTTAATGCCCCATTCATCTTTTGTATGTTTATTTTGTTAAAATAAATTCTAAATTAACCCCACTTTTGGGTCTATAAATTGAATTTCCATGCCTTAAAAAGAACATCATGCGAGAACCGAGAAATACGAAATTTAGTTTTTTTCCACCTTTTTCTGACAATTATCGCATTCACCCAAACATCACTATAACAAGAAATTTAAATTTTTATAAACTTTTCTTATTCACTTAATTTCTACGATTAAATTATACGATGCACAGTTGCGATGAATGGTTCTCAGACATTTCTCAATCTTGCACTGTTTCGTTTAACAAATCGTTAATAATTTTCTATTGTAAAATTTAAGATGAGATCTCATGCCAAAATCTCATGTAAACGATTTTTACTGATTTTTTAACTCAATAATTTTCTAAATCAGAAATTCGTGAGAATTCTACATTCAATTTTTGAAAATTTTTTTTTTAATTTTTCAAAAACACCCACCAATAGGTGTTTTAAACTTTTTAAAGTATTTTATTTTTTCGGATTTTTTAAATAAAAAACTTGGCATGCATCAAACAACAGGTATACTATTTGCAACTACGACTGAGCTAACGCACCATGCGACCATGCCGTAAAAGGCACATGAGCTATATTTATAAGCTCTCTACAACCCTATAATTACAAATTACTTACTATTTCCTCGAAAACTATGAATTTTTTGAGGACAAATTGGAAATAATGAAAAATGCTTTAAATACATCGAAGAATTTATTATAATTTTTGCAGTATTTTTCATGAACTATATAAAATTTTCAAAAAATTTATCAATATTTCACTGAAAAATTTTTGAATTTAGATAGTCGGTAAGAATAGACATTTGTGTGAATTGTACCGAAAGCAAGCATGAATGTTACAATTATTATTAAAAAACTTGTCTAACACACACACGTACGGCCCACCTACATAAATATATCATTGACATTTTTAAAATAAGCAAAAATTTTAAAAAGTCTCAATTTTTAGAGTTCAACACATTAAAAGTAATTATTACAGAAAAATTTTAGAGCCGATAACGTATCAAATTGGATTCGATATAATAAGTTGGTGAACATAAATTTAGAAGAGTTGATTTCCGAAGCAACAAACTAAAACTAAATTAACCTAAAACTATTCATTTATATATATTTAAATAATTTTATGGAGATATTCATATGAAAAAATGTTACATTAAACTGGGACTGCGAATACTAGGTAAACTATCGAAAATCTGATTCTATAGTCGTGTTAAAAAACCATCTACAGATGATTAAGTATAAAAAAAAGTCTTTTATGCATATTTACATTATAGTTTTGTAAACTGAAAATTTTGCTACGCTAACATTCTAGAGCCAATAGCATTTGAGGTCTCGCAAACTTGAGCGTTATAAGTGATGTAAATAAATTTAAAGCTGAATTGCGAAACAAAAAATTTTTTTAATTTATAATGTCTTCATACAAATACTTACATATATTATGTATAGGAAATCTATACGGAGAGTTGGCAATTTTTTGGCCGAAAAGTGGGTAATTTTGAGGGCATACTAACCGGATTAGGTTTTTTACACTCGTTAGGACATACAATACAAGAAAACTGACCGAAATACATCGGCGCTCTATGCCAATAAAAAGTTATGGGCAAAAAACTGAAAAAAACATACTCTGATTTCGCGTTTCTTTCATTTTCCTAAAAGTTTAGGAGCAGGCCGTATGTTAAATAAAATTCCCGATAAATTAAATTAAAGTACTTAAAAAGACCTTTCATTATTGGATATAAATTTTTCTAAATCGGATGCACTTTATATAAATACGTATTGGTGATTCTCTGTAAGATCACCTGGCCAAAAATTTTTGTTCCTCCAAAATATGATAAATGTCTTCTATTTAGTGTTATAGTTTTCCGATTAATTATATTAATCGGATTTAAATTTAAATTAAATATATAATAAATATAATTTTTTCCGATTTTTTTCTACATTAATTTTTGAACTACAGATAATCAAAGTTGAGATTTTAAGCATTTTTTTTCATTTTTTGTAAATTTTTAAAAATTCGTAGTTCCTGGGGGAGTTTTTCGTCGAAAATGCACTGAATATTTTTACAAGAAAATTTTTTCTAGTTTTCAGAAAAAATACTTTCAATATGATATGTATACGTTTCAGTAGCTTTATATCCAATTTAGATATTTAAACTCAAAATTTTGAAGGTTTGTCCATCGGATTGAGATAAAAAAATTTGTAGAGATAGCTTCTTTCAATACAAACGTATCTGTACAAATCTCAGTACGTGAATCAAACTTTAAGACCACTTAAAAAATCCAAATATCACTTGTCGAAATCAAAATATTAGATTTTCTATCTCAAAAAAATTTATTTAAATAGTATAAAGAATTCTAAATCGAAAAGTATTCTAGAGATTTTTCTTAATTTTGCTTCGTTTCCAAGCTAAAAATCGATGAAAATGTCGCATTTTAGCATAAAATTAATTACTATTAAAAATTTGATTATCTGTAGCTCGAAAATTAATGTAGAAAAAAAATCGGAAAAAATTCGGGAAGGTGTATGACACTAAATAGAAGAAATTTATCATATTTTGGAGGAACAAAAATTTTTGGCCAGGTGATCTTGCAGAGAATCACCCATGTATACACACACTCCACACCTTCCGCGCGCGCGCGTGTGTGTGTGTGCGCGCATGTATGTACCATTCATACATGAATAAGTAATTGCAACTTTAAGAAAATGTTTTTTTATTCTCAAATATTTAAAAAAAACTTCGTCTAAAGTAAAAAATGTTTCCCACAAGAATCTCTACTAATAAAAATAAGCATAATACAAAAAATACTTGAGTCCAACTTTTACCCTCTATAATTCAACTTTCAGGAAAAATTCTGAAAAGTTCTGCCTTGTTCTAAATAAAAGAAATTTAACAAAAGTTTAGAAGAAATGAACCATGTATGTAATTATAAATGTATGTTAGTTCTTAGTTGTACTTTTCTTATTTTAATTGGAAATATATTTGAATGCTTGGTATATATATTTGAATGCTTGGTACATATATTTTGGATGCAATGTTAAATAATTTAAGTATGCATCGAAATAGCCCGTATACTATTTATATCAAATCTGTGATTTTTTAAATTTATTGAGTTTTTTCTGAGTAGAATAATAAATGTTGATGGATGTTGATGGATATTGAGAAATGAATCTGGTTATTTCTATGAATCACTTTCTTTGTTATTGTTTGCCTATGATTTTGAGCACTCGGGCTTCTCATCAGGACTAATTAATAAAATTCAATATTGCTAATAATATAAATTAACAATTAATAAAAATTAAAGAAAGCCTGTACAGTGTACATAAACTAATTAAATAAAATTAAAAAGTAAAACGCATCTCCCAAAACACTATGGGGGCGCACCTCAAACGAATCTATAAAATTACAAACTTTATAAACATAATAAAAATTAATAAAACTGATAATTGCAGAAACAAAAAAGCCCTTACATCCAACTAACAACAAACACTGAGAAGGCAAAGGTTTAATTTTATTTATTTGGTAAATGTTCAGGCTGATGAGGAGCCCAAGTGGCTCAAATCCGTAAGCAAAAAATAATAAAGAAAGTAGCTCAAAGAAATTACCAAATTCATTTTTTAAAACAAATATACATATAAATATATGTACATACATACACACACACGCACACACACGCACACACACGCGCACACACACACACACACACACACACACATATACAAATGAAGCAAAAAAAGGTCTACTATCAGAAAGTGGCTCAAAGAAATGACCAAATTCATTTTTTAAAACAAATATGCATATAAATATATGATAGATATATCTGTTTATATTTATGCAGATGAAGCAAAAAAAGGTCTACTGTCAGCTTTTATAAATTTATTCAGCAACTCACAATGTTTTGCTAGTATTTTTTTTTCTTAATTTAAAAAAGAAAATGAAATTTATTTGATGATATACATATGAATTACGTCTCCGTCCCTTTCTCCCCCTCCCCCCTCACTCTTTTTTTGTATGACTACAATATTCATATATTGATACATCATTACAATTACCTTTTTGCATGTGCTTGGCACATTGGTTGTAAGAAGGCCATCTGCAATATTCTTACAATATTTTTTTCCTCATTCACTCTTACTTTATTTTTACTTCGAAAAAAGTATGCATATTTTCATAAACAACTGTTTACAGATTTAATTTTAATTAAATGTAGTTAAAATAATACTTTTAAATTGTAAGTTACTTGAAAGACAAATGTTGCATCATACATGGTCATTATTATTAAAAACTGTTTGAAAAACTAAGTAGTATATGATTTAAATACTTAATGTAAATGCTATTTAAAAAACTAAATAGCATTTGATAAATTTAATTTTATTTTCAATTTACATGGTACTTTTAAAATTAACATTTTAGATTGTGAAATATTCATTTTTCTAAAAAGGACAATGAGAGGTTTATATTTTTTTATACGTTATTAATACACAATTGTAGATTATGTTTAAAATAAAAAATTTTTTGTTTAACTCATTTGACTAATTTGTGCTGAATCAGAATGTCAAGCACAATTTATATTAAATTAAACATCATTGTTGCACATATTAGTTTCTTATTTCACTGCTTCAACAGAAATCTGACTTACTTTGTTTTTCTGAGGACTGATAGAAAACAAGGCTTTAAGCCATGTTTGCAATGGTGTCGGATACCGACAAAAAGTTTCACCATTTTTTGACATTTGTATTCCACAGTTTACACAAACACTTTATAAACCAATTTTGTTAAGCCTTGCCATGCATCCATAATTTAATAAACTAAACGCATGACTTTCTATCCGTTTAATGCAGTTCAAAAAATATAAATTCTTTGGATTGCTGACTTAATTTTAAATGTAACAGTTGAATTAAGCGATTCTCAACAAAAGTCGATGTAATTACAAATAAAAATTAAAAAATAAAACAGGGCTTTCATTAGTGATAAGTAATTACTTGATATTGAGTCAAATTTTCGTAAACGATGATATTATGTACAAGTAGAAAAGACACCAACTGATTTCAAGACATTATTTTGGACACTATCTTTAAAGTTCAGCGGAACTTAATGATGCAAGCAATTGATTGAATTTGAAAGATAAACAAAGAACAAAATTGTTAGATAAATGGCTAAGTAAACTGCAAAATACCAATTGATGAGATTGGGAGAAGCTAATGTACAATGAACATCTTCTGTGATTCTTTTTTCCTGCAACCAACGTATCTTAAACTTGGTGTATTAGCCTCATTGATCTTCTCTATCTAGTCACTCCTCCTCGGATGCTATTCTTGGTATGGGGCTAAAACAGGCAGCCGCTAGCTTGTGTTGCTAGAGGTAGACTTGCGCAGCGTGCGTTTGCCGCGCCTACGCGGATGCGAGTGGTCCTAGCTGCTCGTCGAGGCGATTGGGCTGACAGGGCTGAGAGGACTGCGAGCAGAGTCCCTGAGGCAGCCAGTGAGTGTAAGTACAAGTTTACGACTACCTGCATGATCACGATGTTCACACAACCAGACACCTTGCCATGTGCCAAGAGCTAATTTTCCATCTGTTATTGGAATGCTCAGCGATGAACCAAGGAAACATGCCTTCACATGCGCCGGCTGTGAAAAACACAGATGTATGTTTGATTAACGATTCTGCAGTTGGAATTATCACGGTTATCGTTAGCGTAGTCAAAGACAGTGTAATACCATGTCATCCGGGCCTTCACAGCTATGTCTGTATGGCAAACCTTCAGGAACTATTTTGTTAAGCATCATTTCCATGTCGTCTCTAACATCAGGATCCCAACTTTCGTTCAATGCTAAGCTGGCTGAGGTATGTAGAACTAGGTAGAAAGGGAAAAAGAAGCGAATGAGTAAAGATTGAGTTGAAGAGAGAGTAGAGAGTGCGGGACGTACTTTGAATGTGACAGAGACCAACGGAGAACTGACAGAGCTCGGGTATCTGTCTGAGTATCTCCTCAGTGACGAGGTGAACCCCTCTGTGCTGAGGTCTCAGGTTGATTTTCTTTTGGAACCAGGCGTTACCGATTTGTATACCCTTTTGAGAAGACGCCATGGTCTGGAAGTGAATATCCGGCTGTCGCGTGCTGCGTCCCTCGGGATCGCTGGTATCGCTGGTGTGCAGCAAGTGACTCAGTGTGAAATAGTGATGGAGTCTGAAGCGTTTGAAGCGGCGGCAAGTCCTCTAGCTCTCTCGTACAGCGATTAGGGCCAGTGATGATCGGGGCGGTTGCTGCTGCTGTTGCTGCTGCGGCTGCCCCATATCGCTTACGTCTATTATCATGTGGATGCGGATTGCGGAAGCAGTTCGCACGATGTTGCAAGAGTGAGTGCTGCAAGAGATTACGACTTGCTCAATTGATTCGCATTTATCGATAGAAGCATCGTCCGCTTTTCGAGCCCGCGAAAAGGTTAGGAGAGATAACGATTGACTTGACGTGCACCACTCCTCGCTGCTGCTTTAGTAAGCGCGCGCTCCTCGCCAGTCGCCACCGCCAGTACCGCTCCCAGCCAGGGCCTTATTCGCTGTACTGCAAACTGCAACTGTGTCGCGCTCGACATATAAACGATACGAAGCGACACATGTATGTAAGTGCATACGATATCTGCCTGTATACCTATGTCGCGTATGTACAATGTACACAACCGATAGTCGACGACGACGACGGCAACGGCAACGACGGCTCTCCACAATCGACATGCATGCACCAGAAAAGCTCAAAAGCCTAGCCAAACTGCAAGACTGCAACTACTGCAAGTCGTCACGGCACGTCACACGGCGTCCTCATAACCTTCGAGCTGCTTCGAGCATTTCGTCCCGGTTCTACGTTTCTCACCTCTCGCTGCGCGCACCTCGAACCTCGAACCTCGAAGAAACGGCGATCAGAACTGGGCCAAAATCATATCTGCGCGAGCTTTTCAACTCACAGCGCAGACCGCAGTCAACTCTGGTGGGGAAAAACAACAATTGCTCAAGGTTATAATATTCATTCTTTTACACATTTTCAACATCTCTCACAACAATGCTTCAACAATTCCTATGCGTATTATGCTGATCTCTGCTATTTACGATTATTCAAAAATGTCAGATGGAAATGATTGTCTTTCAAGATATCACACGATATCTAACAAACTCAAAAAGTAAGGACTTATTTGTTAACCAAACAATTTCATTCTACAACTTGTATAAACAGTCATTCACTTTATTGCAGACGATTTCTACGTAAGCCAAATGTTTCTGAAGCTTCAGAACAATTCGGTAATTATCTTCTGCGTGATTGCGCTCATTTTCTTTTAATAAAATAGGTAGTACTTATGCAGTTTTAAAAATCATTATTTATCTTTGATTTGAATGATTAGAGAACTTTTTACAAGCAAAAACTTTTAGTTTGGCTGTTTTTGAAGTTATTTTTGAAAAAGTCAGTTCTTACAAACATTCAAATATGGGCTTAGCAAATGCTTTAATTAAATACTGTACTGTTTTTATTCACATTAAAATTTTTGGATTCTAGCCTGCACCCTTAATACTTTTCTTTTACTTTTATATTTACTATAGAGATTTTGGCCACCAATTGTGAACAAAAAGAACTCGATCAATATGCTGGTTTGTGCTGGTTAGCCGCAGCAAGATGCCAAGTTTCTCTAGGAAATCCTGTTTCTGAGGTAAACCTTCTGACCAAAGCAGGTTACCAATTTATAACTGCAGATAAAAAAAACCAGAATATTGGCTGTCTTTCTATAAATAAAGAAGACTTACAAGCAGCAATAAATGCCTTTAATCATGCATTAACCAAATGTAACAACCAAGAAGGTTTCGAACTTATGTCAGCAGGTTTGGCAATGAAATTATCTATGATCCTTGGACCCAACTCAGAAGGAATTGAGTACGCAAGCAAGGCTGCACACACATATCCTACTGTACAGGCAATAAATATACTTATAAGTTATTATATAAAACAAGGTGAGTTTAAACTTATTTTTTGTATTAGAAATTTTAACAGCACTTTTATAACTAATTATAATAGTACTTTAAATAAAATTTATCAGGTGACTATGTATCTGCTTTACAAGTTCTCACAGAATTAGTAGATATGATTGAGAATCACCTGGGTTTCAGAGTTATAGGAAATTACAGAAATATGTTGCATAAATGTGAAATTAGTAGAGTACTACTACTTTTGATTCTACAACCAACACCACAAAGATTAGCTCCTTCGCTAGTTCAACTATTGGAAAAATATGCTTGGGCAGAAGATACTCCTATAACTGGTACTTTTTTTGTATTATTTTGTTGGACTTAAAATTAATAAATAAATTTAACTTTCTCTTATTCTGCAGTACCCAACATGATAGAAGATGAAATGTTGCTCCTTCGATCTGTTGTACTTGCTTGTCAGTCTCGAGATTATGAAGCTTTGTTGGAGCTTGAAAGTGAATTATGGCCATTTTTTGATTCTGATCAAAAAGAATTACTGCAAAACCTTATTCAAACATTCAGTAAAGTATAAAAAGAAAAAGATATTATGAAGCTGAATTAGCTACAAATTATGAAGCTGAATCTTATTAGAAATGTAGAGTTTCTACACCTATTAGTTAAAAATAATTGTATATATTAAATGTTAATAATGACACTTCTTACACATTCAGAAGTGCTGCACATTAATTCATATTACTTTGGTGTGCAGTACTGTATTTTCATTTTAAAGAAATTAAATCTATTTAATTAAAGTGATATATTTTTTTATTATTCCAAAATAAACACGCAACACAGCACACTAAAGCAATGTACAGTAAAGTAATGCTCTTAAAACAATTATGTTTCAAGTCATCAAAAGTCATCATAAAATGTTGAAAATAATTTTTACATCAATAATGTATGTATAATATGCATTGTTTTATCAATTTTTAACTGCAGGCTCTTTAAAAGGAGTCCACAATGGTATAAAGCGTGGTAGGATTGTAGCAAAATCTTAGAATTTGACTGCAGTTATGTGAGTGTTCTTTTTTTTGCTCTGTATAGATTATTGACATCTGTGAATAAGATCTGTAATTAATTATCAATTGATCTAATATTTCCATAAATCTTATGTGTGATACCTGATCGAAAGGTAGGTAGTTTACATGACAATAGTACTTGCTTTTGCCTCTTTAAATCTCTTAGTAAACAAAAATATGTAAGTCATAATTTGTCACACATTATAATTGTATTGTGCTTATTTATTTATTGAAATAAATTTACAGTTTCCTGAAGAGGGTGACAGTGTTCACCGAAACGTCGAAACAAAAGGAAAAATGGTATAAATTAATTTTTTACCTTTTTCCCAACACTTGCCTCGGAGAGATCGATAGACTCTTTTATATAATATTAAAAAACACCGAGGTATAAAGTCTTTGAATATTGTGTTATACACATATTCACACTTACTTAAACAAAAAGTTCGTTTGGGAATAACTAATGATATAGCTATAGTTATTTCGTTAATTAGAACGTTATAAGACGTCACTTATTTGGAAACCATTACAGATGAAAAAAATATTTTTACTATTAACATAATGCTGTGTCGCAAAAAGCGCATAACAAATAATCTAATTTCTAAATACAATATTTTTTAATATTTATATACTCAACAATTTTTGCCCATTTCAGAAATAAATGTATTTACTTACTTTTATCCATAGTGGTAACTCTTAAAAAGAAATACATCTGTAACTCTGCAAATTTCAATGGTTATTGAATATTCGAATTTAATAGACGGAAATTTAAAATTATTGGTTGAATATACACATTATCCAAGTCTGAAAAAGTCTTTTTTTTTAACAATGATAGAAATACTTCACAAACTAAATTAGATTTTTCGAATCGTCAATACTATAAAATCATCAAAATTTATAAAATTAATAAAAAACTTTATAAAGCTTTTTGAATAGAGGGATGAAAATTACTAATTATTCCTCTTGCACTACTTCAAACATGCTTGAAAAAACTTACATAGTAGATTCAATAAAAATTATTATTATAAAATATCTAGATTCTAGTTTGGAATCTAGGAAAAATGTTTAGTTTTGTTACAAAAAATATATTGGGTAATAAAAATTACATATTTTAACCTTTATATTTTTTTAAATTATTCAAAAGTTACTTACTCATAGAGACGCCTGATTGGAGCGTATCACAACAAAAAATAGAAAAATCAATGAAATGTTGAGTACTCTGTACTTTTAGATTGAGTAATAAGTGTTTCCTTTAATAATCAGTATTAAGAAGATTTTACAAAATTTTTACAAAATCAACTCAAAGGAATATTTTAAACTTACTCCAATCGAAAAAATACTGATACCATATAATCAAAACAGCCTATGATAATAGCCAGAACACAATTTAAATAACAATTTTATTACAATTAAAAGTGTAAGTTAAACTTATTTTAAAATTAAAAGAAACAAATATCTTTGCTACACAAATTTGTCCTTCTTTCAGTACACAAATGAAAGATAATACACTAAGTAAAATCTTCTATACAAAATACACAAGAAATTTGCCAAACATACAGAATTGTTTTCCTTTTTTTTTATTCAAGAATCAAAACTTTTCGTTCACTCTCACGATTTCTTAGTTAACAACAAAATACTTTTTAAAAAAATTTCAACCCACTGTCATGGGTTGTCAACGAAAAAGTGACAGTCTACTGCGGGACCCAGGCAACAGACCCTGAGCGTCGAGCAAACCAGCCTGTACGTCTGTGATCGAAGGCACGTGTCGCACCTCGCCTCGAGCTACTACGCTCGGCGGAGATTTCAACAACCGCCGCGCTACCCTGATTATGTCGTCCTTGGTTGTATTTTCTGTAATTAGAAGCATATTTTTCAAATAAAAGATATAATGAATAAAAGTGTATTTGTGTACAGATCAGTTACACACTTTATCTATATAACTATAGCTCTGTCCCTCGATAATTATTATATGAAATTTTTGAATTTGCCCATCTTTTTAAGGTAGTGGAAAGGTAAACATTAATTTTAAATCTTTTTATCAATTTTCCCTTTGCTTCGGATCAACAATTTCAAAAGTTTTATAATACATATAATAAGCATTACTTATTCAATTAATAAAATAAAATGATGAAAGTAATTACCAATGGCTTGAATGAAAAATTCTGGGCGTTTTCTTTCCCCAGTAGCCAGAACCTGCCGACCCATGTCTTCAAAAACTACAGGTCTCTGTTCAAGATTCATTAATAACATTGACTGTAATTGTTTCTTAGCTCTCTAAAAATATATATTCACATTGATGATCAATTTTGTCAATTTACAAAATAATATTTCCAGTTTATGAATTTTTACTCACTGCCAATTCACTGTCGTTTAAAGCTCCAGTCATTGCTACCATTTCGTGAACAATAACTTCTGCCATTTCTCTTACGTGAGATGGAGTCGAGGATGCATGAATACAGAAGATTCCACTATCTGCATATGCATGATTGTATGCAGTAGCACTGTACAGCCAATGATATCTAAAAAAAAAAGTTAATGCCATTTTTTATAGCAAATTTAGATGCTTTATTAATCAAGAAATTTTTGGTTTACCTGTTTAAAACATTTGTGTATAATCTTGTGTACATGCCTTTTCCAGGTCCCCCTGCACTAAAACTACCTCCACCACCCATCATCATATTTAGAACACACATAGAAACAAAATCAGGATCTTGATGAGAACAACCTTCCAAACCTATAACAATGTGTGATAATTCAGGTAAACCACTGGGTCCTGCATAAACTGGCACATTGCATTCTTCCTATAATTTTAATAAATTTAATAAAACAGCATACAAGTAAAAAACAATCCTTAATAAGAAGCTTGAATTACCAGAATATAACCACCAGTGTACTGAGCAACTGATTCGTCAACAAAATTTTTTGATCTGTCAGATGTAATAAGACTAGAGTCCTCTTCCCAAATTGGTTTTTGATCCACAAAATACTTTTCAACTGCTTCAACTAAACGTTTGTGTTCCACACCAACACCAGCAACAACCATACGTTTTGGTGTATGATGATGCTTTAAATATGTGAACAGAATTTTCCTATCTATTTTATTAATATTTCCCTCTGGACAGATTTTTGGTAATCCCAAGGTATTATCTCTGTAAGCTGCCTGTTTACATATAAAATAGCCAAATGAATTTAAATTTTACTATAACAAGTAAACTTAGCGTTATTATGCAAATTATGATATACCGCATGAATCATATCCATAAGTAAAGGTTCCTGCTCAGGTCTTGTTATAAGAGTTTCTAGTTCAAATTGAATAAACTGCCTGCAAGTGTTAACCTGTAATAAAAATGATACATAAACAATACTGCAAAAAATCAAATAATCAAATTAAATATAATGTACCTCTTCTTCTGTTATTCTAGGCCTAAAAACAATATCCCCCAAAACTTCTATGACTTTGTCAAGTCCATGGCGCTCTGCAGATGCAGCATAGACAAATGTATCACGTGAAGCTTGACAATCACAAATTCCCCCATGTTTTTCTAATGCTAGCATTATATCATCCCTGTCTTGAAATGATTTTGTCGACTGCAAAAAATCATAATTAACTTTTAAAATCTCATGCATAGAATAAAAAAAACTTATTGAGGAACTTACACCAAAAGCTAATTTTTCCAAAAAGTGAGATATACCACTTGGGTAAGCTACCTCATACCGAGAGCCAGAATCGATCAGCACTAATCAAGATTGAACAAATTTAGAATTAATTAGTTATTTAAAATGTTAAATTTTTCTCAATTTACCTCCTACTGTAAAAAATTGACCAAAACGATTTTCAGATGCTACTCGCAAGCCATTTGATAAAGTTGTTATTTCTGTAACTTGTTTGTCTTCCTTAGAATTTGAATATATAGGTGTAGGTAGTCCAGGAATTGGCTCTGATAGTGGAGGAAATGATGTGACAGAAGTTTTAGTAGTTTCTGGAGTTTTAACCGACATCGTAAATCCATGTTTTTGCAACAACTGATGATATTTTATTTGTGATACACTGCAGCTGTATACGATAAAAATTATGAAAGTTTATGAAATAGTTATAAAGTAAAAAGTTGATAGATAACACGGGTTCTAATTGTATTGTTTATTGTTCACAAAATCAAGATTATTTTAATATTGACATAAAAAAAAAAAATTAGGTTATGTCGAAACAAAAGTTTTCATATTAATTATAAAGAGAATGTACTTACCTATTTTTTAAAGCCGCGGCTAGCGCGATTTGCGTGTTCCTCACCCACATTTTTTATTTTACAACGAAACTAATTTATCTATACGACTGGTTCATTTGAACAAAATTTTTGGTAGCGGCTTTATATACTGGGGCGAAAACTAGAAACAGAAAACTTTGTTATCGACTCGAGCACGTTGAACGTTGAACCGAATGAACGGTTGAACCTTCGTTCTTCGTTGGTTGAACGACGAAAATATATATAAAAATATTAAAAATATTATAGTGCAATGAATCATGGGTGCAATCCGCCTCCGCGCAACTTCGACTACAAGTTCTTAGATCTAGGTATATTTGGGTATGACTTATATTATACTTATACGCATCTAAATCTACGCATCATACGTGATTTAAAATATTTACAAATAATAAAATATAGAAAAAATAATGGTAAAATAAAATGCTGCAATAGCATAAAATCAACTTCATTACTTTTAAATGATAGTCCGCCGTATTTCAATCTAATTTTAGTAAAATATAAGAATTATTATGAAGCTATTTTGTTTACAGTTTTATCACAATTGAAGATTAAAATGGAAATCAATAATCTAGACTATTGATATAATTTATAATTCGATTATTAATATACAAATCAGAATCATAAAAACAATTGCGATTATTATCTTTGCGAAAAAAAAGAAAGGCTGAAAAATTATTTTCACTCATACACATATATCTCAAGATTCTGAAACAATTAAATTGGCGATTTAGCGTAATACGCCAGTGATTATTACACCTGTGTAATTGTTACCTTTGAGTACCTTTGAGTCTCGGTTCTTCGTATTGATGTCAGATTACAGCGATGGTATATAAGCTTCGACATCGAAACGATATAGAACTATGGGACGAAATGATCGACGTTTACAAACCGCGCGGTAACGAGTGATACATATATATATAAGTACTTATATTATATGCTGAATGAAACGTACCCAAATTTTATATTAATAGAGAAATGATTTTTTATTGCTGTGTCGGTTGTCCAGGTGCCACGCAATCGCACTCTTTCATTTTACGCTTATAAATAGGTGATATGATTATCTTAAAACTTATTGCTTTTGTCAAAATAAGAAAGTAAAGAAAAAATTTGACAGTCTTATTTCTACTGTGTTTCAGGATATGTCGGTTTTCAATTTTTGTATAAAACAAGTTTTGGGCATTGTTTTCGCAGTTAAAAATGTCGTCTTTTTTTACAACCTTGATTTACCTATTCAAAACCTAATACAATAATAGATTAATGAAGCTATTATTATCCCCGTTATTTTGATTACAAAAATATCTGCTATTTATAAGCTCTTTAATCTTACCCCTATTATATGCTTCTTTAATCTTTAATTCTGATAAAACCATAAGAAGCTTTTTAATACCTTTTTTGCTGCTGAAATTATATTACAATATTATACTTACCGCATTTAAAAATATAATTAAATTGATTTTTGCGGTTACAGCAATGTATTTCAATATTGAAAAACATATCCTTTATTATTGTTATGTTATTTTCAAAAATCACAACGTAACACCCGTGTTTCGGAGCTCGGCTACCAGATGCCTCGTCAGTATCATTCAGTTACAAATTTAAATACTGGATAATTGATTTGAAATAATGGAGCTCAATCGTTATTTTACTATATAACAATTACTTAGACTACCGTATTTAGTCTGGGGCTCCTTCCTTTTTGTCGTCTTATTTTACTCGTTAAAACCTTTATTAAAACTGAATCGGCCGGTATGTACAACTAGTATAAGTATATAGCATGGTCATACTTAAATTAACTTTACTATATTTGAAATGTTTAATATATAACAATTTCATTTGTATTTTCACAAATATTACACCAATTTTTTATTCTTTGACTATCTTTATGGCAATATGCGAAATAAAAGATATTAGTTTTAAAATTAAAATTTGTAGTAAAAATATTTGTACAAAATTTTTTTTTGAAGGCACACCTACCACGCTTGTTTTTTCTCATTCCTTAGGTCATTCTGAAAGAGAAAAAACTCACTTGCATGGCCGATCGTTGGGTATACTTTTTTACCGGAGCAAAAATGACTCGAAAAACGAGAAATAATTATAAAAAAAAAATTATTCATACATTTTTTTCTTGAAAATGTACTTTTATAAAAATTTCATTCGAACAAAAATACCTTAAAATTCATCAAAGAATGCTCTGGAATTTTTTCAGATTTTTTAAAACCATTTTTCGAAATTTCAATTTTTTGGATTTTCGAAAAATCAAAAATTGTATCGAATCAATCTGAAAAATTCCAGACCATTCTTTAATGAATTTTAAGGCATTTTTGTTCTAATGAAATTTTTATAAAAGTCCATAGTTTTCGAGAAAAAATGTATGAATTCTTTCTTTTTAATTTATTCTCGTTTTTTGAGTCGTTTTTGCTCCGGGAAAAAGTATACCCTTCGATTGGCCGTGCACGCAAATTTTTTCTCGTTCAGAATGATCTAAGGTGCGAGAAAAACTAAGTGCAGTAGGTGTGCCTCCAAAAAAAATTTGCAACTTTTGGGGAGAGTTGTTTCTGAAAATTGGTGGACATGCACATTTGAATTCATTATATTATACAGATGGATCCATAAAAGAGAACATGGATTGTTCTTTATAGTTAGACTGGATAACAATTTTTAATTAATTCTTAAAGTATTGTTTTTATTTCAGCAAGTGTTCTAACATTGCAATTTGCTCAGACTGAGGACTATATTTAATTTTAAAATAAATTTGATTCTTAAGTCTAATATTCACTATTTCGTAAGTGATATTTTTTTATTATACATATCAGTTAAAAAATAATGGCTTTACTACATAGTTTTAAATACTAATGAACTAGAGAGATCCAAAAGATAATTAAAAAATTGATTAACTTTATAATTTAATTATAATTTTAATTCATACTTAGCGCCATGATAAAAATATGTAGAAAAGATTTTTAGCAAATAATAAAAACTACCTCCGCTAGTACTGCTAGTCAATAAGGTCATTTCTAGATGTTCGTTCATCATTATCCTTTTTGATAAGAAAACAAAGCTATTTATTTTAATTTATCAATGTTTTAAAAGCTGACGTGTAAATATAAAGTTTTTTTTATTAATGCTTCTATATATACATGATCTTATAGGTATATTTTTCAAAAATTATTGGCTTAGAAGATTTTTCTCCATTGAAAGAATCTAAAAAAATGTATTTTCAAGCCGATTTCTTCGATGTTTTTAGAACTCTCTACTTCTAAAATGAGACCTTTGCAAACTGAATGAATAAGTAGGATACCGTTAAAAACTGAAATCTCGCCATACAGTTTAAAATGTATCTCCATAAATTCAACAATAGTCGAGTATATATTTGTAAATGATAATCGTGCATAAATAATCATCTGATGAAAGTACCATTAATCCCAATCGAAATAAAATTAAACATATATTTTTTTAATTCTTTTTAATAAGCAAAAATACTTGTGAAAAAGTAAATCGATGAGAGGCTCTGGTTTCTTTATTATCTTATTAAATGATATTTCTTCTTTTGCATTTCGACAATTTATAATTTGATAATTAAATAACTGGATTTGGACATTTTACTACAAAAATGAAGCGAACATTTAATGAAGCAGACCCCCTTCCCTTCCAAATAAGATCTTCTTAAATTATATAGATACCTAACACTCAAAAGAATAATAAGTATAACTCTATATTTCATATAATGGAAATTTGTATGCTCATATAAATATTATTAACAATGCATTCTATTTACCTATACACACACACACACACACACACACACACACACACACACACACACACACAAATATTTACATTTCAAGTATTACAGATATAAATCAATAATGTTTTTATTGCCAAAATATTGATTCTGGCTAAGGATGACGGACCTGAAATTTTGACTTTAAAATTCATATTTTCCAAAATTTTATTAATTTACATTGTGTGTAACAAATCGACTTTTGTAATTTTTCCAAAATAATGTCGAGAATATTTTGTATGATAAAGCATCGTTTATTCTTTAAACTGTTTTTCGTGTGTATATTCGAGCTGTAATGTTTAGATATATACTTTTTTCATTACGATCGATATTCATTTTTCAATACGAAATTCTTAAATATTGTAAATATCAATATCAAATTCAAATTACAATTTTAAATTATATTTTTGTGGAGAGAAATTGTCTGCGATCGCGATTATCGTTATCTTTTGATATCAGAACATTTTGAAATACATAGCAATGTATCGACACAATAACGGGGTATACCCCTGGGCTATACTTGTGTCAGAATCAACCTTCTAGGTATACATAACTTGCATACTTTCATTGAAAACCTTTCTATAATAAGGTAAATTGTTGGAGATTCGAACAAAAATTAGTACTAATCAGCAGACACAGTTACGTCAGGATCGTCAGGTGACGATTACTTATCTTCATTCGAATTTTTCTCTTCAAGATTTGAATAATTTGATTTCAAAAATTTGTATACTGATAGGCGATGGCGAAACGATGGACAACTATATTTCTTGGGTTTGCACAATTTGTTTATTTTTAAAGATCTGAGATTTTCCCTTAATTTGATTGTTCCCTGGTAAAATCTGATTCCAGACATTATCTTATCTACTCAATGAGTTTATTAATCTTCAATGTACGAATTTGAATTAATTAGTGTGTCAAACACATTGAATTTGAAATTAATTTATTTTTGTATAATAAAAAATGCATTGCGCACACCCTGAAAAGTGGTGCACACCCACAATACAATCACTTAACAATTTATACTTATTTTAAAAAAGTTTATTTTGAAAATCTTGATACACGAAAATTATGTAGAATCAATTAACACGGAAAACAATAATATTTTCCACCATTTTAAATTTGCAAAATGTTTTTCTTTTCTATATGAGACAATTGCAAAATTCTTTTTCAATTTTAAGTAAAATGACATTTGTCTTTGTGTTCGAAGAAGTTTTCATGTGGGAAAACGTGCTTCAGTTCAAAAATTAGTCACTCGAGGTAAGTGTAAGTATATAGCCGCAGGTATAGCAATGTACAGTGTGCAATGCTATAATATAGTCTGTATACCTATACCAAACGTATAGGTGTACATGAACCGGAAGAAGAGAAAGCGAGAGGGAGAAGGCATAAGAGAGAAAGAGACAAATATTGCGATTGTGATGGTGACAAAAAAAGGCTTTTCCATTTAAGTAGTGAGAATATACCTTTGTGCCGTTGTACATCGACATATAAATAGGGTTGCAACCCTTTAACGTTATAAATTTATATTTTGCTGCAGGTATATGTACTTAAATTGTGGAGGGATAGAACGAATACTTACGAGTGAAAAAAATCAGACGGCATTACCATTATACAATTATATATTACGTACGAGCGTAATAGAACATCTTCGAAAAAGAGTTATAATAGGTGTTTAATAGCCAATTTTGTTTAGAAACGAGGCACATGCAGCGCATGATATAGAAGACGCGATTAGATACAAGTACTCTACTTATATCGAGTTTGAAAGCATCGTGTCCGCCAGTGTATGTAAAAGAAATAAGACTAAGGATCGAAGTCAGCGCGTCGTGGGGGCGTCGAGAAATACAGAAAGAACGTTCTCCACCTCCACTACCTCCAGGTTCACACAGGTATATAGCATCTCTGGTATATAGTGGTAGTATATACTCATTCTCACACAATACTACAGCTAACAGCAGTCAGCAGTGAGCAGTGCCTGCCTACATATATATATGCGCACCTATAGTCGGGCTATGCTATGCTGGTGCAGTGGCAGCACAATAGCACTGTAGCTATAACACAAGCCACGTCTCGGGTCTCCTACTCTCCTCTCTCCTCCACCGCTACGAGAACGAGAGCTATACTTACGACTGCCTGTACGACCGCTACCACCGCCATCAACAAGCGCCGTTGCGCGGCGCGCGCTATGCCACAATGCCACTGACACGCTCAGTTCAGACCTCGCTTTCGACGCGGAGGCTCGGTCGCGCGCTTCTGCGACGAAAAGCTGACCGCGTACACAATTCTAACCGTAACACGATTTCTCAATAATATTTAGCCCTCCGATGCATCCGCGAACAAAGATCCCGTAGAAAGGAGGTTGGCCAATTCAAGGGATAGAGTACACGCTACCGATTTCTCAGCGTGCGCGAGCAGATCTCTCTCTCTCTCTCTCTGCTTCTATATAGGTATACACCTATTCTCTGCAGTGGACCGAAAGCCTAAACAGATTCTCGACTCTCGATGACAAGCCTGCGCGGCCGAGGAAGAGTCACCGGAGGAACGGCGCGATGATGCACGGTTCAGTGTCTGCCAACATGTGTTGTCGTTGTCGCTTCCCTACCTGCGAGTGATTGTTTTTGTGACCGGAAATAACCAACTTACCTGTGCATAGTGCGCGCCTCGTTCACGAGTATTCGAGAAGAGTATAGTTTGTGTAGATATATCCTGCCGAGAGTACGCAATACTTTTTCTGTTGCTGTGGGAAAAGCAGGAAAGTCCAGCGAGAATCTCAGAAAAGATACGTCAGGATGCGAGCTGCGCTGCACGTCGTTGCAGGTAACCTATTCCGTCATTACCCACTTATATCGATTTCTGGCATTAACTTGCTTTACTTTACTAACGTAGACGGAATGTTCGTTTTTACGTGATGCAAGCCGGTTGCCTTCAAATTTTGACTCCAACTTTTCGTTGACTTTGCCTTACTGGAATTGTCAGACCAGAGCTCTCCTCGACTTCGTTGTTGATACTTACTTACTACAGTAGGGACTGACACATACGCGCTGACGTCAATTGCGTGGCGCAATCGACTTGAACTCGAGATCAAATTCGACTCTGAAAATTTATTTTTCCCATTTCAATAAGCAGGATTGAAAACAATTTTTTTTTCTACAAAGTAAAATAGAGAACGAGACAAAGTGTATCCTTGCACATTACAGTGGAAATGAACGCTCGATTAAAGGCGAATTTCCATACAGCCACACCAAAGTATTAAAATGAATTATACTTATATTCTCGGAAAATTTAAATCGTCAACTTTCGTGCTTTTCAAGCACGAACGATCGAAAGGAATGTGTACAGTTTATATGTGCGCCAAAGTGTGTAGGAGTCCAGGGGGGTTCCGTGCCCTTTTTAATTCACAAGGTTCCACCAAAGCTTTTTTTATGTATTTTTATCCGCTGAATCCTAATTATTTTTGTTCAGACTCGAATTTTTTTGCATTTGAAGACTCTAAATTAAAGAGAAAGTAATTCTCTATCAATTCGTATCATCTTATGCATATAAAACATTATTTAAACAATTTTTATACGCTGTAAATAAGAAAAAAAATCCGAAAATCGATTTCAGATTTTTCACAGATCAATGTCTGTCTCGAAAACGAATATTGCAAGTTCTCGAGAACAATTCCTCGGTTCAAAACGAACAATTTTATGTAGAAGAAAGTTGATTATCATCGGTGGATTTGCAAAAAACGAGCATATGAAGTCCGAAGCGCGGCACGCGTGCCGTTGCGCTGCTGCACTACGCCGTGAACTTTGGACTTCATATATTACGTACGTAATAGCACATACATTTATTATTAATAATTCTACAAACATGCCAGCCAAAGTACAGAACTTAGTGCCTCCATTCGATGAGCTTATACCACTATGCCACTGTACAGTCTGTACCAGAAAAACCTGTAATTGTTTTGTTGCACAAATTCCCTGTTGCACATTCTGTAATTGCTTACGACATAATACGTGCAAAAATAAATATAATGAAAAACAATGTTCTGAACTAGAAGATAATATGTAGATATTTAAGTTATATGTGTACATAAATAAAAATTAGATTATGAAATTGTATATATATTAATTACAATTATAGTAGAAAGCTAATTGAGCAATATTCAAGAGTTTTGTATTATAAAGAGCATTATATATATATATATATATAATATATATGTATATATCACGGCGGAGCGTAGCACAACGAGACGCGTACCGCGCTTCGGACTTCATATACTCGTTTCTTGCAAATCCACCGATGATAATCAACTTTCTTCTACATAAAATTGTTCGTTTTGAACCGAGGAATCGTTCTCGAGAACAGATATTGTTAATTCGGCTTTTAAACAATAAAAAAATTGTTTTTCGGAATTTTTTTTATTTACAGCGTATAAAAATTGTTTAAATAATGTTTTATATGCATAAGATGACACGAATTGATAGAAAATTACTTTCTCTTTAATTTAGAACCTTCAAATGTAAAAAAATTCGAGTCTGAACAAAAATAATTAGCGAAATAGTGAGAAAAAAGCTATATTTGCAACTAATATTCACTATTTTGTTGATTTCTTGGGTTCTAATAAATATTTTTCAAATCTTCAAAATTCAGGTGAATCTATGATCAAATTACAACAAATGTAGGAGTTTGAAATTTTCATTTATTGTATTGCTCCGTTTTTACAGCTGTTTAAACAATTGATTTGTTAATAACAAAGAAGGGACCATTTTTTCGAATGTCCACCCTCGAAAATCGGATTCAGCGGATAAAAATACATAAAAAAAGCTTTGGTGGAACCTTGTGAATGAAAAAGGCCACGGAACCCCCCTGGGCTCCTACACTAAAAGCGTGGATCTTGCGCGAAGAAGAAAAAGGGCCCATTCTCAGTTCTTTGACCCGCAGTAACGCACCTCGAATTTCCCTCCCCCCACCTCCCCCCTCTCACGCTCTCTCTCTCTCTCTCTCCTCGCAATTCCTTCCATTCTCGTTGTTCTTGCGCAAAACTCTTCTCGGTCATCGGCTCTTCTACGTGTGTAACGGACCTACTGCAGTAGAAAGAAAAAGCGATTGCTCACATTTTTTTCACTTTTATATACTGTTTAATTATTGTAAGTTTTCGACTGCAGAAAGTTCTGCTAATTTCTTAGTTCCATATGGTGATAACTCTTTTTTCTAGCTATTGTGTGAAATATACACATGCCTTTTAAACTGTTTATCTTTATATAAAAATGCATACGTACAGATCGTGTACAAAAACTATTTATCGGTTTTCGGGTACGATGGTAAATAAAAAACTGTTTGATAAAAAAAAACAAAAACAAACAAAGTCTTTCATAATGCAATGTATCTTTCGTTAAATTCGACATTTTTAAGTTATAAATGGTAAAGCTGTTGTTTGACGGCATACAATCTTATCCGCAGCACATGCGCTTTATACAATCAAATGACGCAAGCAACAGCCAATCAGATCACTCTTAGAAAGGCTTCAAGGGGGATCTATCAATCTTTTTAGGTAGGAGGATACTTACTTATGCAGAAATTTTAAAATGAAGCAGATCTATTTTATTCTCACACACTATATTCTACACTGTATAAGATAAGCTAAATGAATACCAAGAAAAATCTTTGTCACACTATTTTTTACGCATTATAATGTTTTACACATTAGAAGATGTGGAAACCTCCCATCCTCTCCATTCGACTTTTGTCTTTCTACGATTCGAAAACAGCTATGTTTTCACTTAGCGTATACTTGTGATGTAAATAATTTCATTAATTGAACTGTAAAGATCACTACTTAGAGAATTATTCGAAATTAAAAGTTATTTTTTCACATTCGGCGTGTGTAAAATTCGATTTCTAAGTAATGCACAGCATGTTCAAAATAATAATTTTCATATTTAAATCAAAAACAACATTGTAATTCACGATGAGTTTTATAGTGTAATTTCACACATTTGTGCAAAAAAAATATTATACGATACTTACGCTCGAAACAGGCGATTCTCAGCAGCAATTTTTAATAAATTTTGTTTTCAGTAGTGCTGTCCTCATTTCTCGAACTGCAAAAATATAACGAATTCGCATGTAAGGCTAATACTCTAAAAATGACCTATAAGAATATTTTTATTTGAATCCTCCCACGGTCAAAACGATCCTAAGTATCTAAATTTACAGAAGGGAAAGTTTCACTTTTCAACGCCTTTTTAGAATACAATAAAAAATTAATTTCGAAAAATCAGTAATAATATACAATGTTTATCGGTGTCACTCATAATAAATAAGAATAGAATATGAAATTATATTTAAATGATACCATTAATTAAATTGCATGTTTTAATTAGTAGATTTCATTATATTCAAATTTTAATATAAGATAGCATTAAATTAAAAAAGAAATATCCATTAAATAAATTTATAAATTTAAGTTTTTATTTAATTAGATATAGTAATTTTTTTCAATATTTTGAAACGTACGATGAAACTTACTTTTAATTTGTTGAGCATTCTGTTTGCATATTTTATTTGATTCACTGCATATACGTAACAATTCAAAGCACATATTGCGCCTCTCTAAGGCAACACTTGCTTCTTCTTCTTTTCAGTTGCCTCTACATCTCCTATTTCACTTACGACCGTCAGCTTGTAGTTTGAGCAGGTGGAAGACGCGCATTAATGAACAAACTTTGCTCGTACTGTAGCAGCTATCTCTTCTTCACGCTTTGCTGACTGGCTTAAGAGGTGCTCTCTGTGCGCGTGTGTGTGTGTTATATAAATATAAAAAAAGTGTGTATATATATATATATTATACACACACACACACATTTTTTGTATGTATGTGTAAGCGTGGTGCGCGCGCGCGTGTGTGCGTGAGAGAGAGAGAGAGAGAGAGAGAGAGAGAGAGAGAGAGAGATCGATTGTGTGAAATTGACTAAGATTTTCTAAAATGAATATTTTCTATTCAGCATAACTATCTGCAATTTCTTTTAAAATAATTTTCGAGTTGTAGATAGTCAGAGTTGGCATTTGAAACATGCTTTTAAACATGAGCGCAAAACGGGAGAGCTTCATACTGTTATTATAAAAAATCAAAATTTATAACCAGATCACTTATTTCGCTGAGATCACCTGAAATAAAAAATAAAAAACATGAAATTGGATGCAACTATAAAATAATAATGAATGTTGTTCACACCCATATATGTTGATATGGGTGTGAAAGATGGTTATTTAACTCATATAAAGTTTTTTGCCCAAGCAAAACGAGTCAGAAGACCTCGCAGAAGACACACAAAAAACATAGTTTAAAACTGAAGAATCCTAATCATGTCAAAATTGTGATTTTTAAATTGGAGCGGTATAATATAGTTTTATATATTTGCGCACTATATGAACCAATCATATATATTCTATCTTATGGTTTCACAACATCTCGTAACAAAATTTTTATGCAGAGATAATCGTGATTTCACTTGAATTTATAAAATGAGTTAAAAATAAAAATTTTTGTAATTCGCAGACGTTAATTGATTAGCATCTATAGCTTGAGAAGTAATTTGAAATTTTTACAGAGCATAGTTTTTGAGCGAATGACTTTGTAAAAAAGGAAATTTCTGTTCTGTAATCGTTCCACCCGCAGTTTTAGTTTCCAGTAGCTAGTCTTAGTAAGGGTTCAACAATCATATAATCATGTTTTTTTTCGAAGATTTTTTTTGTGAAAAGAGTTATTTGGTAGAGAACCTCAGTTATAGAAATCAGCAGAATTAGGAACTTTTCTGCTTGCAGTAAAGTAATGGAACAAAATAACAAACATTTAGAAGATTTTTACATAGATAATAATTTCTTATCGTTGAAAATATACCTTAAGGTTGAAGTAAAAGCCTTCGAAATGTTTTAATCGTGCATAAGTGAAATATTAATTAAATAAATTGAATAAAAAATGTACTATTTTCCATTATCGACCATACACTTTTTAAATGACTGGGGCAGAAAAATTCTGGTAGTTTCCATTCTCGGAGGGCGCTGGTGGTATTGCACCCAGTAAATTGGTAAAGAGAGCGAAAGAAAGAGGAAGCCCTATAAATTATAGCGTCGCGATTGTGTTAGACAGTTGAACAAGGCATGTACTTAAACTGTGAAAAGTCAATAAAATCGGTAAGAAAAACTGTCGTACGCATTCCGATATATTATGTTGTATTTGAAATTTTTAATATAATTTTTAATACTCTTGAAAAATGTTTGTCATATTTTACGGACCAATTTTTTAAAAATTAGTAGATATATCAATGTTATGCAGATTTACTTCCACCTTGTAATCTCAACAATATAATTTGGATATATTAATCTATAGAAAAATTCATGATAATCGTTACTATTTTCGAAAGAAAATTTTTTGAAAATCCTGTGTTTACACCATGACTGCATCATATTGAAAAAGAAAATTCGAATTTTTTAAAAACAGTCTCAATTTAATTCAGATCAAATCATTTTATGAAAACGCTTCTTTTGAAAAATATTAAATTATCATCTTTCTTTGGATTCTTTAAAATTGAAATTACTATAAAACATTAGTGAGATATAGGGCAATGTTATTTGTTGATTATACTCGGAGGTGCATTTATTCCTGTGTTAAATTATTGCTTTAATCATTGCTTAGTTACACGTCATTATTTTGTTCTTCTAAAATATGTGATATATTTGCCTAATAAAAAACAGTGGTCAATTCATTGACAGTCTCCACAAAAATAATTTATTGTTAAAGTATGTAATAAATGTCTATATGAAGCAACGATGAATAGCAAAGATAGCAGAAAGTTATGAAAAATAATACATGAATAATTATACAAATGTACAAAAGACATTCTACTTTTTGTAACAAATGTACAAATATAATTATTCGTAAAGCACTTTTCCATGCAGGAAAAAAATGGAAACTATGGAAAAAATTATCTCTTTCGAAAAAGAAAAACTTATGAAAAAGTTATAGGTATTTGTAAAATGTGAAAAAATCGCATTATTTTCCACACATGATTCTGTATAAATACTGATTTCTCCTCTCAACAAATGTCTCTAATTTTTGTTTAAACATAAACTGATTTAATATTTAATACACTTTCATTCAGTTATAAAATTGGCTGTCTAGAAGAAATGCTCTCCAGAGAATAAATATCTCCATCTTGAGCTGTGTTTTGTGTTTCACCAGGTTTCACTGCTACGTGCGATATCTTCTACAAAACTAAGTGGAAACAATATACTGAAACAGATATTAGGGAGTAAATACAGATATTAATATAATGTATAGCACACATTATCAAATAAGCTTAAACATGGCCTTTCGGTTTATCAATAACGATTCATTTATCGAAACACTTTGACGTAGTTCATCACGTTGTATGGGCTTATTCTTTTGTACACTGTATAGTAAAACTATAATAACTCACGACTTTATATAAACCTTATATAAATCACTGATGTAATAGTGCAGTCAGTGTAAGGATGAGAAAACTAACAGAAATAACTCAGGAGAAGTTAATAAAAAGTAAATGAATTCGCAATCAACGATGTCTTGGTCGCGATCGTATGAATGATCTGCAATACTCGCGCGGGTGCGTTAAATACCTTCTGTTCGTGGATAAATAAGTATACGCTATAATACGGCTTCGCGCGTGGAAACCGGCCACGGATACCGTAACCCAATCGGAATGCATATTCTTGTGACGGTATTACTCTGTCCGCGAGAATGCGTTTCTATTATATACATGAAGAAATCTCTTTACAACCGGCACTTACAAGTGTCTGAAAAACTTATCAATCTTCAAAAGGAGAACACACCTATATATACCGAACTTTTTTTTTACTCATTTATGTTCTACACATTAAAATATCCAAACGAATACGAGAAAAGTCCTCTAAACGTCCTTTAAACTTTCACATTTTAAGATTTCAATAATTTTGACAAAAAGAAGTTATTGTTCAAAAACATGTACTTACGAAATGTTAAAAAAAGATTTCGATATTATTGTGGGATTCAGGGTGTAGGCAGGGTCAAGATGTGGTTAGTGACATTAGAGAATAACAGACAACAATAACTTTATTAACAACAACTAACAATAATAACACTGACGCTCATGCTGTACTCTAGCACGAGACGCCCTTACTCGCCCACGTCCCAAATCCAACAGATACCGAGGCCTGATGCCCGCGCCGGATTTGCCCTTCCGCTCTCTCTCTCTCTCTCTCTCTCTCTCTCTCTCTCTCTCTCTCTCTCTCTCTCTCTCTCACGCATCCCTCTAGCGCACCTACGCTAACCTTCTCTCTATAGGGTTACTTCTAGGGAGAGGTTAGAGTAGTCTGTCTCTCTCACACTTACTCATAGACTCACAATCCCACATTATACATAAAGTATTGCTCATTCTTCATTTTCATTTTATAATATCTGTATATCTAGGCACACAATTTTCATAGAATAATTTTGTTTTTTAATCAGAAGTATATATCTCTTTCCGATGCTATCGATTTCAATTAATAAAAATGATCAAAAAATAATTCTTAAAAAATCATGGAGTTTTTGTATTCTATAAGAATAAGATAATAGTATACGACGCTGGAACAATCTTGAACAATTAGTATAAATTAGATGCGAAATAATTTCTTATTTATAGTTGGTCAAAAATTATCTGAATTAGCAAAACAGCGAAAGATCGTGAAAGATCATGAATATCTGAAGAACACTTGACTTTCCATATTTTTTTCAGATGCTTATACATTTTTACCTAAGATATTTGTAAACTTTTTTTTTCTTCAAGGTTTTTCAGTTCTTTTCCTTTGTATGAGTGACCTTAAATAAGCTTCGCTTTTCATTCTTATCTTTTCCAATTTTGACATTTTTAATTAAGAATTCATGCATGCATTTATACATGTACGTATATCCACGCTTGCATAATGAAAAGTAATTAAATATTTGAAAATAAAATGCATTGATTAAATGGTTTTTGTTAGAATAGAGTATAGATTTCTTTTTAAGTAAACATCTTTATCGATAATTTGAAGGTTATAACAATAAAACAAGAATGGCTATGTTTGTATGAAAGCAATTTTGATGAGATAAGAAAAATCTGTTAGAAAGTAAGTGATTGATATCTTTTGTAAAAAGAAATATTTACTGTTCGAATGTAAGCATGTACGAGTTTCATACTTCTTATGCCACTCTAATGAAAAATTAGCAACTTTGACACAACTTTTAGACTCTCATGGCATAAAATATGGTTCGATATCTAGTGCATAAAGTGATTTTTACCCGTATCGAAATGTACTATTTCGACAAAGTGCTCAAAACTTTTTCCAAGAAGTCGTAGGTTGACTATACGACAAAAATTTTGAGAAAGAGAGACATCTTACACAATTTTAATTTTTTTCTTTCTTTCTCTTCGCAGCCTTCATAAGCCCAGTTATAGCGAGAGGTATTCCATTACCTATATGGGAATTCTTATATAACCCCTTCTACTTTGATATTTTAACCCATTTTAAGTCCCAAATTCAAATATTACATTCGAGCTTGAATAATTTGATGAAACAACAAAAAAATTATTGGGGAATAGTTACTCCTACTATTTTCGGGTATGCCCTACACGATGCAATGGTTAAAAAAATTGAATAAATTTATTTTTAATTAATAATTAACGAATTAAAGGGCGGAAATTTGTTATCTTGACGATTGGAACGAAAATCTGTAGCTTGTCAGTACACGCGGGTTAGTCAGATTACGTCTACTGATTTGATACTGATCGTTCTAATCATTCTTTTCAATACATGAATATTTCGATTTCAAACTTTGCATAATGATAGATGATGCTGAGGCGCAGGGCAACTGTCTCTTTAAATTTGCGTTAATCATTATATTTGACGGATCATTGGTGGTTAATACTGGCTATCAAACCCCCATAAAAGAGATCATCATCAATAAGGCCGACGTTTTTTGTTTAGTGAATCGATTCCGCTACACCCTCCTTCTTTACCGACATCCCTAACTCTGCTCAACAATTCTGACCAAGCTTGCGCTTGTAAAAGCCTGACATGATACTGATAGAAAACTCCAAAGAAAAACCCATCTCGATGCACCGGAGCGCAATTAAATATTAATTTTTTTTCAGACTGTAGAATTAAACAATAAAAATAATGTAATCAGCTATGTTCGATTAAAATTAGTTATGATTGGCTATGTATCGGATAAAGCAATGTATAAACACAAAAAATAAAAATGCTGAGGGAGAATTTAAACTTGTTTCCTGTAAAAAAATCAAATAAGTAAAACCGCGCGAATCTATAATAAACATTCTTAATACCGATTTTAGAAAAATAAGTTGTTGAAATCACGATTTTTAGTAATATATCCAGAATAAAAATGCGACACCAAGAAAAACAATCGGTAAAATGAAGAACATATGGATTCTTTCAATATTTAATTGTACTCGTTCCTTTAAAGGGAAACTTTAAAAATTTGTGAAAGATAAAAACTTGCTGAATTTTTAAGCTAAATACGTAAGCACTTTTCTATAAGATTTAGTAGTTATAATGTAGTTGGCTAAGTACATAGAGTAATACTTTCAAGGGCAAATGAACCGAAAAAACGTCCTTGTAATAATCATTCTCAGCACTAATTTTATTATTGCTTTCTACTATAGTCCAAGAAAAAAAATCATTGTTTTACCGCAGGTCTCTCTGTGACTATGCTAAACGACTTCGAAAGCTTCCGACCGTAATAACTGTAATTTCATAAGAAAAGGACAAGAGACGCAACGTTTTACGTATTCTAAATAAGAGGCAGTGGCCTTTTGAATATAAATTTACTTTTAATGCTGGAATTGTTGCAAGAAAGGAAATTTCAGTTAAAATATATAATTATATTGTAGTTTTTATAGATAGGTCATTAACTTTGATTTAGACTTTCCTGGCTATATTTACAAATCAATAATTCTACCATAAACGACAGGGTATGAGATTAACAAATGGATCAGTAAATAACACTATTATTATTAAAAGTTTTTTTTTCAAGTTTGTCACAAAAAATTAGAAAATCTTCTTTAATAAACAAAAGTACAATAATTTTTAATAGAATAAGGTATTGACTATTTAATTTCACCAATGGATACCTCGAGTAAAAAGCATGTTCAAATGGTAAAAAATTTGTGAGATCAGTTTAAATGGAAGGTATGACGAAGCACTTTAAGATGAAAAAAGTTTTATTACGATTTCATTAATAACAAAATTTATTTGGTTTTATGAAGAATAATTCTTCTTTCAGTTGTCGCCCAGACTTGAAATTTTAAACGTTATGTGTGTGTGTGTGTGTGTGTGTGTGTGTGTGTGTGTATGTTTGTTTTAAAAAATGAATTTGGTAATTTCTTTGAGCCACTTTCTTTATTATTTTTTGCTTACGGTTTTGAGCCACTTGGGCTCCTCATCAGCCTGAAGATTTACCAAATAAATAAAATTAAACCTTTGCCTTCTCAGTGTTTGTTGTTAGTTGGATGTAAGGGCTTTTTTGTTTCTGCAATTATCAGTTTTATTAATTTTTATTATGTTTATAAAGTTTGTAATTTTATAGATTCGTTTGAGGTGCGCCCCCATAGTGTTTTGGGAGATGCGTTTTACTTTTTAATTTTATTTAATTAGTTTATGTACACTGTACAGGCTTTCTTTAATTTTTATTAATTGTTAATTTATATTATTAGTAATATTGAATTTTATTAATTAGTCCTGATGAGAAGCCCGAGTTCTCAAAATCATAGGCAAACAATAATAAAGAAAGTGGCTCATAGAAATAACCAGATTAATTTCTTAATATCCTTCAACATCCATCAACATTTATTATTCTACTCAGAAAAAACTCAATAAATTTAAAAAATCACAGATTTCATATAAATAGTATACGGGCTATTTCGATGCATACTTAAATTATTTAACATTGCATCCAAAATATACGTACCAAGCATTCAAATATATTTCCAATTAAAATAAGAAAAGTACAACTAAGAACTAACATACATTTATAATTACATACATGGTTCATTTCTTCTAAACTTTGTGTGTGTGTGTGTGTATGTGTGTGTGTGTGTGGGGGTATGTGTGTGTGTGTGTGAAAAGTTCCATCGCAATTACTGATAAAGCTATATAATGCAATTTTTATGTTTTTTCAGAAACGTAAATTTATATTATTATATTTATTATTTTCTTAACAGTTTAAAAATTATTTATCGAGCAAAAAACTTCATAAGAAGGATAAAAATCAATAAAGAAGAATAAATGAGATTGAGAAACGTTTTTGAATAATAATAACTTATTTTCAACAAACAAACTTTTAAGTACTTGAAAAACGGTTTGTTGCATTTTCATCTTAGTACATTTGAGTTTTCTTATAGTTTAAGATTTAATAAATGAAATGTTTTTAAAAATAACTCACTCATATTTATGAAGTTTATAAAATAATTTCAGAAGAATCAACTACGTACACTACCCCCCCCCCCCTCCCCTTCTTCTGTTAGTCACGACGCTCAAACTTTGATTTTTAAGAATAAGAGGTCGAGGCTCCGAAGATTTATGTTAATGTATGCAGGAGTGAGAGCAAGAAAGAGAGGAACAGAGAATGTGAGGTCATTGCGGATTATTCAGGGAGAGGAAGGAAGTGATAATTGCGTTTTTCTTAGAAGAATACAAGGAATGGTACTAGGTACGGTTACCCTGGTATTGTGAAACTATGGAACCTACATGCATATTTTGCTTTGAATTTTAGAATTATACCAAAAGACTTACGAATTCATTAAGTAGAACGATAATACTTAATTTTGTGAATGAACGCCATGAAAGTGCTATAAATTTGAAAGCGAAAAATCGTTATAAAGAAATTCACTTATCTTAAACTTACACATTAATCAAGCTATGTAGTTTTTACCTCACAAACTGCAAACAAAAGTATACAATGCTGCGAACTCTATACTTACCATCATGAGAAAAATAGAGTGTCATGCGAATCACATATCCATTTCCCTTTTTTTGCTGCAACCTTTCATACTTGCTTCATTGTGAAGTATTGAAAATTTTGATCCATAAATGACATATGAGAATGATATCTCGGAAACTATGTGAAAATCTGGTTTTATTGCTTTTCGGAAAAGTAGTAGCATAATTTACCTTTATGATTCACCTTCGTTATTTAATTTTGCAGCCGTGCAATATTTACTTAAGTAATAATTTAAAGGAGGCTTTTTTGCGTTGACAAGCTATGTCCCATAACAGAGCCGATGCCGAGTCAATTAACGGAATGCATGCTTTGTAGTCTTTTGAGATTCCCAACATCCAAGCGAGAATACTGTTTACGTCATAACATTGTTTGATTTAATTAGCTATATAATATAGTAATTAGATTTAAAGTTATTCCCGAGGTATAGGTATACAAAAGGGCAAAAAGCTCAGAAGTTTTTTTTATTGCTTTCTTTTGGCTTTTTCAAAAGCAAACAAAAACTTATGAGTTTTTCTGAGACTTATATACCCTACCTCGGGAAGATGGACAAGTACACAATTTTGAAATTAATTATCACTGAGAGATAGAGCCCAATAAGGAAGAACGAAGCCTTTTGTTATTCAAAAAACATACACTCAGAAAAATATATGAGTAAAAGTTAACAAAATTTGGGTAAAAATGACTATAATCTATAGTAACTGGAGGACAGAACTGGCAAAATATTAAAAATTGTTACTAGTCGGGGCAAGTTGCATTTTTGTATTAAGTTTCTTCTAACTTTACTTTTATGATTGAAATATGTTATTGGTAACATACTCAAAATGACCCTAAAGTCTCGACTTCGGGCCAGGTCGGGAACATTGTTATTATTGCAAAAAGAATTCCGAAAATGCACTTTTTTAATTTTTCGCGAATAACTTTTTTGTAACTCATTTCACGTAAAAAAAGATAGAGATGAAAGTTGTTCAGAATTAAATGTCATTATCTCGGTAACTAAGGCTGCTATTGCACTAAATTTTGTTTTCAGGCAACGTGATTTTTTCTTAGCTTTAACGTTATACTAATTTAATTTTTATAAGTGTAATGCAAGACTCTAAAAAAACATAGTAGTTTTTACAATCAAAAGACTAGCAATTTTTACTATGGAATATAGCCTTTTTTACTGTGGACATAGCAATTTTTACTTTCAGATTTATCATATGCAATGAAAAAAGTTAGTTCAGATTATTTATAACGTTATTTTATATTTATTGCAATTCCGGATGAAGATGAAGAACCTGTACAGAAATTTTGATAGCAACATCTGGAGAAACTGAAATTTTTAATATATGGTTTAAAATTCATTAAAACTTATAGTAACTTAGAGTAACGCATCCCTATACTAAAAGCATATCGCATCGCTCGCACGCAGTAGTACAATTGATGTAGCGGATTATAATTTGCGCTCATATACTAATCGAAGTTTTATCCTAACACTTGCGAGTTTCGCCGCATGCCGCGTGGTCACCTACATTCAAATTTGTAAGGTCATTGCATGACTTCCGGTGATCAAGTTAGAAACTCTCCCCAGTCCCCACATGTTCACATGTAATAGTAAAAACCAAATCCAAGAAAACACCGAGCACATTTGCAATTTTCTGTTGCATACATTTTTGTATTTATATGATGAAAAGGTGATTTTTTCAGATTAGCCATCTAGATTTCAAGAGTACGCGTGGATAAAATGGATCCAAAAGTTTTTCTACGTTATTGTTGTAGTACTAGTTGTTGTATGAATGAAAGGATTTTCATTTGAATGAACAGAACTTTTAAAAAATGTAAAAAGTATAAAAAATTATAATTATAGTACATAATAATTTTATATATTTTTTTTTTCATTTCTTTATTTTCTTCTTTGGTGTACTTGGGGAGTACATATACTAAAGAAATGTTGCGCCAAATGAGTCTCTCAAGTGTCAATCACATCGTAACGATTTTAGGAGTAGTTTTTGTTGTCTCTAATTTCGACGCCGCTGACAGCTCAGTGACGGTAGGCAAGACAGTTGCAGGCTCTGGACAAACACTTAATAGAAATACCTGAGCAGATACACCGAGTCTATTGGTTGATAACTTCTGCTTTTACTACACTTTTTTCTTATGCTTGCGTAAGAAGGCGTGGTCAAGATTTGTATTGATTACATTGAAAAAAACATCGTTGCTAATTCATTGGTACAACTTACTTAAATTTAATTTCAAGTTTAAACAGCGATCGTTTTATACAACTGGTATAAGAAAAAAATTACTTGATTAGTTAAGAGCTATTTGCTTGGACGAAAGTCCGTGCAAGCTTTAAGAGGTTTTAAAAAGAACTTTAGGACCTTTGAGGTTATAAAGTTATGAAAGCACTTTTCTCTCTTTTCTTCTTCCTTGCTCAAATCTACAACATAGTTATAGACCTATTGAAGCGAGTCCAGGCATTTTTGTATAATATATTTACATAACATGCAGTGAATACATCTAAGAATATTCCAACAAATATAATATAAGTTTCATAAAATAATCTAAATAAATATTTATTATTACTTCTGACATATTGAAAAACTGATGTTGGAGATGATATATAGGAGAAAAAGGAAATCGCAAGCGCGGTCGTGTAGATTTAACTAAAATGAATAAACTGTACCAAAAGGCTGTTAAAAAAGAAAAGAAAAAAAAATATCAAAGCAGACACTGATTCTAAAATAGAAGAAGAATATGTAACGAAGTTAAAATAATCTACAAATGAAACGATGTACCATTGGACATTACGGATTTGAACAGATCAGTAGATACTTCGTTGGAAAATGAAAATGAGGAATAATCTAAACTTCGTGGTTATAATTTGAGCCGTGCTAGCCTTTATTCTTCAATTTTATCTAGTTCTTTTTGTCGAGCTCTTCAATTGTATACACTACATGAAAACCTAAGCCTACTTAACGACAATTATAGATCTTGGCCAGATACTATGTTTGTATCAACGGACGATACGGTTATGATACTAGGAGACTTTCACAGAAAATGCATAGACTAAAAAAATCTATTTGCTAATCAACTTTCGAATTGGCAAATACAATAATAATGCCGTATTTGCACCAATACCGCATTGGCACCTGTTAATAGTAGATATAAAAAAAAAGTATTGCTATACCTCTTAGATTCTTATACAGAATCATCTGATACAGAGGGAGAGGGGGAGAGAGGGAGAGAGAGAGAGACAACGCTTCCAAAATTTTGTAAAATTTGTTAATGCAAACTCACCATTCCAAAAATGGAATCGATTGATATCGAAAATAGTAGAAATCAAAGATAAACCTAACCTTAGATGGTGATTCAAGTTGTGGAATATACCTCATATATTACTTCAAGTGCTCAGCGGCAAATTGTATTTACAATATGAATTCAAATATTAATAATTATAAATACATATTAAATATCATACGATTTACTCTTGAATTCAGAAAATGTTGATAATTAATTTTTAAATTGTAATAGAGATGTTAATGTAGAGGCTGTTCATTGCAACTCCTGTAAAAGAATGCCCCACAGAAAATATCTGCAATTATCAGATTCAAAATGCTATGAATTCAATATTTATCTTGTTATTTAATTTATTAAACATTCATTTAATTAGTTAATGGAAGAAAATAATAATTTTTAAATAAAGCTTATAATATGCACTAGCGACTGAGTCGAAATTTTTATTTTTAAAATTTCCTTCATATATAAAACAATAAACGATTATAAAAAAAATTTTCCGAATGGTTTTTTCATAAAAATAAATTATAAATGAAGACTTGAATTAACTTACTTTTATCTAAGAAATAATAAACGACTGTTCTAGCCCCCACTGGAAAGGATGCAACATAGCGATTGTACTCAACTTTTGGTTATAATCATTTTTAGGCGTAATTAAGTGATAGCAATTATAAAAAATTTGGTTTTTGAAAAAAATTTTTCGTTTCTTTACCGGACGGAACTTCAGTCCCATCATCAACCATGGTTTATAACTTACAGTTGCAACAATATACTACAATCCGGAGGGGGGGTCCTAGGATTTTGTCGAACCTTTCTTTCACGTTTAATTTTATTGTCGAAATACGTTAGAAGTCACTTACTGAATAGTCCGGGAGTCAGGGAGTTCAAAACCTTATTAACAGGAAGTTCGTGCAAGAGTTTATTTTATCGCTGAAATATGTTGGTAGCCACTTACTGAAAATAGCCCTAAAGTCTCGACTTCGGACCCGATCGGGAACATTGTTATTATTGCAAATTAAGTTACCAAAATGCATTTTTTTTTTCGTTTTTCTTGATTAACTTTTTTGTTACTCAATTTACGCAAAAACAGGTAGTGGTAAAAGTTGATCAGCATTGAATTTTCTATAAGATACATATATTCCGAAATGCAAAATTAATGTTTTTCCCGGCTAAATTGTTAAATAAAAAAAATTTTTTTTCAATTTTCACATTGCCATGGTTTTTGTGAAATATGATCTTTATTTATCGGATTAGCCCTCAAAGATGACTTTTAGTACAGACAACGTAAAAATTGAAGCCCGATCTCGATATCTTAAAATGGCGTCTTGTTGCAAAATTATTTAGCCGAAAAGTTCAAATATGTAAACATACATATGTAAACATACGTAACATTCACTTTGAACTTACCTTTGCCAATTCTGCTCCACTCAGTTTGTGACCATACTCATAAAAAAGGTTTCCCACTTTGGATCATCATGATTGATAGTACGCTTCCTTCAGAAAGCTGCGGCAAGTACACAAAAAGCATGAAAAAACTAAATTTGAGTAAATGGCATTTAAAGTTTATAATGTAAATCATTCAAATGAACTCAGCTATACTTACAGAAAATATCCGGCATACCTTGATTTGCTTTTGGTACTCAAATATACATACAATAAAGTATATTTGATGGTATGCGCTTGTCATGCTGTGTGATAATAGCATTTAGAAGCTGAAAATAAAATAAAAATTATCGTTAGCTATTCATAATCGAGTTATGTTTATGAATTACAGTTACATACAATACTTACCATTATTAAATACACTTCAAGTTCTTAAAAAGTATGCAAAATAATACTTCAGGCAGTCAATATAAGCTCCCATTTTGCTGGCTTGCACCCGTATACCTAAAAGCAAAAAATAAACCAACAAAGAAAAAGCTCATTATGAACACTGTTATTACTAATTAGTTTCCAATACTTATCTGAATAATTTTTCTACTCTGCAGAAGCTTTTGCACTTTTGCAACACTACTATAAGGTTATAAGCATTGCTACAGCAGCTAGCAGACTAACTGCACTGATCTAGTGTCTTGGATGAAAAACAGCTGTTTGGCTGCTTTCTGCTGCTTTACAGAAAATTCTACTATACCGATCAAACAGAAATCTTCATTCTCGACCAGACGCTGTGAGGCACAACCTATTCGAGTAGCAAATTCAAATTTGTTGAATGCCTTTACTTTAACACATTGAATTTAGTAACATAAAATCACACATAGAAAAATTAATTTTACAGATTTTATTTATTTTACGGAAATAAATTCATAACTCTTGAGAAAAAAACGGTTTGTAAAACGGTTTTTAAGTCATATTTTCAGTAAGATTTCTCATGAAATTATTCTGTAAAAAGTGGGTTAGAACAATCCTTTCCACAAGTTTGGCCTAATTAAAATATTTAAAAATCACGATTTTTCAAAAATTTACTTGAAACAGATTTGTAAGTTTTTTGTTGATATCTTCGAGGAAAATTTTTTTAGCCAAAAACGGCTTTCAGGACCATATTCTACAGACTATTAACTATGAAAAAAGTGAATAAAAAAATGGATATTTTCAAAATTTTAACACTGTCATAACCCCTTAAGGTGTGAATTTATTTGTCACTTCGAGCAAAATTAATGAAAAAACAAAAAGATTAAAATCTTAAATGAATTTTAAAAAAATGTAAGTAACAGCGTTTCGTCCCGGACTATACTTGTAGAGCTCTTCAGTAAGATGACGAGTAGTCCTAATTTAGACGCAACATGAGGAGTGGTCCTAATTTAGACGCAACATGATATACCAGGATAGGTGTTATTAGGGTTATAGATATAGATGATAAAATAAAAAGATTGAAACCTTGAATACATGAAATGTGGATATATTTCCTCACACTGCGCCGAAAGTTCCACATTCTCTCCTGGGCGCCTGGAGATAAATGCGTAATTTCGGCGCTAGTGTGAGGAAAAATAGTATACGCTCCGCGGGAGTAAATTCGGACAGCCCATATCTCGTGTTTGCCACCCTCGCCTTCGGCTCGGGAGGCAATTTACAAGAGATATGGACTGTCCAAGTTTTTTCCTCCCTTGATACGTAATATACTATTTATTGAGTTGCCGGTTCCTCAACTTCGACTTTCATAGCATTTTCAACTTTTGTCCGCTAGATGCATTATAATTTTTGTTATCCACTAGCAATATATGCAACTCCTTTTCATAAGTAACATCTATCCCGGCCTATCATGTTGCGTCTAAGATAAGACTATTCGTCATCTTACTGATGAACCTAACAGGTAATTCGGGACGAAACGCATTTACTTACTCATTTTGTTCAAATTCATTGAAGGTTTCAATCTTTTTATTTTCTCATTAATTTGGCTCGAGGTGACAAATAAATTTGGACTTATACATAATTTATGTCGAGCTTTAGAATCATTGTCTTTAAAGTAACTCTAAAGTCTCGACTTCGGACCTTATCGGAAACATTCTACAAGTTGCAGGTAACGACAAATTTCATTATTGTTATAATATTTTTTATAAGTCCGTACAGTCGCATACAGCTGTTCCTCTATTAGCATGCGTCATCTGGTAGGACCTTTTCTAATCTTTTGGCCAATTTGTAGTTGTCGTAGCATAATTTCACTATCCGCCTGCTCTTTTGGAAGCTCGTCGAAGAAAACATACAGACAAGGGTGATGTGCTCCTACGACAAGTTGAAACCGATTATGCCAGCTTTCTGATAAGTTGTTCGTACGCGTGCGATCGTGAAGAACTGCCTGGTACTGGTTCCATAATTTTGGAGGATATCTTGGTGCTCGTTTTTCAATACATAGTGTTACCAGCACGGCGTCTACAAGTCAATCGCCGAACGTATGTTCTTCCAAAATATTCACCGATTGTTTCCAACTCTGCGGGTGACTGTGCTTGTAATTCGTCGAAGTGACGTACAACCCGCTCTTCGGGAACAAAAGCTGACTCACAAAGACTGTGAGCTGCAGTTTTTATGTTACTATCGTTGCGATATACAGTTTGTAAACCTTCAAAAACAATGTGGCGGTACACGCTTTGGCAAAGATGAAAAAAGCACAGCTTTATAGCATCCTCGCCGAAATGGTTTTGAGCAGCTATTACAATCGATAATTCGAAATCGCCCATTATTGTTGTAGGTAAATTTGTTAAGTTGATCCTGGCAGCTGCATTTAGAGTAATACGAAAAACTTTATCGTATGACGACTGGTCCATATTTTTCAACAGTGCATGCACGAAAGGAATGCCAACGGTTTGAGGCTTTCGTCTGTTAATTCCGGCTTGGGATACTGCGCCAAGTATTGTAAATAATTGAAAGAAAATATTGAAAGAATTATTCGCTGATTTAGTCATGGATGATCTCGAGACAGACTGCATCTCAAAACTTTAATTTAAACCCATATTTTTTTACCGTTATGTAGATGATATTATACATGCATTCCAAAAACAAAGATTGATGAAACACTTAATATATTTAATTCTTACAATAGCCGTTTACAATTTACACATGAAATTGAAAGAAATAACTCCATAAGTTTCGTAAACGTTCTGTTGGTAAAGAATACAGGAAAAATAATGACTGATTGGTACACGAAACCCACCTTTTCTGGTAGATTTTTGAATTATCATTCACAACATCCTGAATCTCAAAAAATCGCCATGGTGTACAAAAATGTAAAAAAAATTACTAACTGACAATAATTATCCTGTCAACTTTACCAATAGATATATAAAAAAATGGATTGACAAAATTTAAGTGCACAATATCAACGTTGCAATAATGACAAAAACTTCCGAAACATTGTCGCTTTACCCCCCCCCCCCCCCTATGTTAAAGGATTTTACGAACAGATGCAACATTCTTTAAAAGAAAAATATATTATAACTGTGCCTAAAATACACAATCGCATGTGTAATATTATAATTAAAGGAAAAGATAAAAAAGAAAACAGTTCGAAAAGAATGTTGTATATAAGCTGCAATGTAATGACTGCACGGCTACATATGTAGGCCAAACCAAAAGGAGTGTTTGTACACTTTTTGAGGAACATAAAAAATCAAAAAATAACGTCATAAATGAACAGTGAACACAATAGTAAATTCAAGTACAGTTTCAATTTCGATAAAATAGATATAAAGGATAAAGAAAGTAATTTAAACAAAAGGCTTGTTTCAGAAATGTTACATATTCAAATGCAAGACAATGGTACAAGTAAAATGGAAGACACACAAAAACTAAATAATCTGTACACACACTTATTACACCGTTTGAAAAACAAAACGGATTATAGGCGAATCTAAAACTTGTACATATGCGTGAGAGCGACTAGCGTGATGTCACTCGTAAACAGACCGTTCGAAAAATGAGCGAGACTCCTCGTTGATATAAAAGCGCTGGCTACACCTATTATTGCTTTCTCAAAGAGAATGCTTTGTAACAGTGCAAATTTTCAAATCGATAATTTTCATGAATTCTTAGGTTTTGAGTCTTCCTGAGTCCGAAAAACGTGTTTTTGAAAATTGTACGGATGTGTGTATGTATGTACGTACGTACGTTCGTATGTATGTGCCAAAAATTGTATTCACCATAACTCTCAAACGGATCGATATATCGAGCTCGAATTTTGTGGACATGTTATGGCACTTCTAACTTAGATCTGATTAAATTTTGGAGGCGATTGATGGTTTATTAGAGCTTCTCTGGAATTTACATTAACTTTCGGAAATGAGATTTTTTCAAAAAAATTCATTTTTCAGCAATTGTTGCCATGAATATACCAAATCTAATGCCAGATTCTGAAAGAGCGTCAAATTTTAGTCAAATTATGTTCGATCTACATGATTCATAAGTAAAATCGAATTTTTATAAGTAAAGTCGGGCTTTCACTTTCTCAAAGAGAAAGCTTTGTAACGGTGCAAATTTTCAAATCGATAATTTTCATGAATTCTTAGGTTTTGAGTCTTCCTGAGTCCGAAAAACGTGTTTTTGAAAATTGTACGGATGTGTGTATGTATGTACGTACGTACGTACGTTCGTATGTATGTGCCAAAAATTGTATTCACCATAACTCTCAAACGGATCGATATATCGAGCTCGAATTTTGTGGACATGTTATGGCACTTCTAACTTAGATCTGATTAAAAAACTGTACCTATAATCCGATACAAGAACTCGATCTTCTTGCAAGAGTTGTGTATTTTTCCTCGAAAACCAACGAAAATCAAGGCGTATTCCCTGCTGTAACCGTAACGTAACGCAGAGTTGCCTGGACGAGAATACTCGGTCTTCTTGCGAGAGCATCGTGTTTTAAAAATTAAACTTTTATTAGTCTTCAGTGTGAAAATTTGTTGATCCCTACGTAGGTTATAGACGTGTGTTTCGCCGCGAGTCACCTCGATTTTCATGGCTTTCAAAGCAAAAAGCTCCGAAAATCGAGGTGTATTCGCCGGCAAAGGCACACGCTGCTCTCGCGAGAAGACCGAGTCTCCTCGTCGAAGCAGACGTGTGCGTGGCCGCGAGTCATCTCGATTTTCATAGCTTTCCGCGCAAAAAGCTCCGAAATCGAGGTGTATTCGCTGGCAAAGACACACGCTGCTCTCGCGGAAGACCGAGTCTCGAAAAGCAACGAAAATCGAGGCAAACTCTCAACCGCAGCCGTGGCCAAACCTTACGTATATCCAATTCTGTACTGCTTATGTTCCTTTGAGAAAGCATTCTGCTACTCAGTTAGCAGCGGTTTTTCCTTACTATCGAAACAGTAGCTGCGGAAGCCGGAACAATAACAGTGTCCGTCTCCTTGCATCTCGCTACTCCTTCCCCCGCCTGAGATTGGCCGGGGAAGAGAACATTCGATTCCATCGGCTGTTGTGCTCCTCTACATGTAAGTCGTCATTATTTCACTTATTGTAATATTTTTATTGTACTCATTGATTTATTCGAATAAAAATTGACAGTTTCCTGAAGATGGTGACAGTGTTCATCGAAACGTTGAAGCAAAAGGAAAAATGGTTTAAAATTAATTTTACCTTTTTCCAAACACTTGCCTCGGAGAGATCGATAGACTTTTTTTAAAACATTGAAAGAAAATAGTTGGTGCTGTTTTCAATGTGCCATCAACGAACCACACTTCAGAACGAAATAATAACTTTAAATTGTCCGCCGTTGTAAAAATGAGAATTCTGCCCGTACTATCCTCCTCCTGATCATCGTCATTGACTGAACCGTGAAAAAAGAATTTGTCACCACCCAGAGTTACTTTGTAAAGTTGTGGCAGGTCTTGTAAATCGGATAGGTGAAGCGGATTCGGCATATCTCGTAGACGGCTGCGCGACGATTTTTTTTCTCAAATGACACGATCTGGCTACTCCGCCAATATTTGTGCAAAGTAATTTAAAGTGAAGGACAGAGGAGGTAACAAAACACGAGAAGATAAAAGAGGCAATGCTAACCAGAAGGCACATCACGTAATTCAGTGCGCATTATTCGAGCTGGAGGTGCACCAGGGTCTTCAAGCGCTTTTATCTTTATCCGGCCCAGTGTTTTTAAAGCCACGGCTTCTTGTAGATTGGATGCACGAGTGTGCGCAGATTCGTTTAGTCCCTTAGAAACAGTTAATTGAAATTATTACTCGCAGAGTTTTTATTCTAACAGCTTGAGTTTATTGAAAAAATGAATATAGAGTAGTGTAACAAAAAATGATTTCGGACGCCGGAGAGACACAACTTGTGAGCATACGAGCCTTGCTGGGGTGTCGTCTCGGAGCAACTGATCTGTTCTCTGGCTCACGCCAATACTTCTATTCGTGGGTCGCAGCCCCATAAGTATTTGCGGTGATCAGGCAGTCAAAGTAGCGACGGCGGCAAGGAGCGGGCGACATCAAGGCATCTTCGGATGCACGAAACTCGATTTTACTGTCGTAATCCTAGTGCTGAGCAAAACAGCACGTACATACAATTAAAAATATTAGACTATGAATACGGGGTTTCCGCGCTACAACTGTGTATTTTCAAATTCTCAAATATTCAACATTGTTAAATTGACGCCAGTGATTGATGTAGCGTTGCATTCTGTTCGGTGACGGCAGTTCCAGTATGTACGAAACTCTGGGCCGGAACGTTTATAATAAATAAAACCGTCTATGTGCAAAAAAAGCCACGCGGAAAAATGTACTACACTCAGGTATGGATTTCGAATAAATTTTGAAGAGCTACAAAATACGCTTATCCAAATTCTGAAAAAAAAAACAAATTATAATAAACAACCTGAAGCTTGCTAGACTTGAACATCTGAACATTTCGATTACGATTCGAAAAGAATATATTACGAAAGTATATTTAGGAAAAATGTTCTTTGGGAAAAATGTTTTATGGGAAAAATGTCATTAGGAAAAATGGATTAGGAAAAATGACCCCCTCCCACATGTATCTTATTGAAAATTCAATTTTGTACAACTTTCATCTCCACCCTTTTCTGAATAAAATGACTGACAAAAAATTATTCACTAAAAACTAAAAAAAAGTTTTTTTTTTAAGTTTATTTTGCAATGACAACAATGTACCCGATCAGGTCCGAAGTCGAGACTTTAAGGTTATTTTCAGTACTTACTAACATATTTCGATAATAAAATTAAACGTGGAAGAAAGTGCCCGATATGCCACCATTGAACTCCTGGACTACTGATCGATAAAAATACAACATCTTAGCGTATTCCGTATAACTCGTATTTTATTTTATATTTTATTTTTATTTTCCAGTGCTAGCGACGCTGCTGACGAGCACAAGCTACTGCGCGCCACAAGAACGTTCACCTTCAATCGAGAGTCTGTCCTCATTGTCCAGTTCCAAGCAAATCAGGGAAGCTTACTTCGATGGAACAGCACAACTAAAAGTTAGGTCCTTCGTTTCGGTTCATCGACACAGCGGCCTGAGCTTCCGTACCTGCGAACCAGGTCGTCTGTTCGAGCAAAGGTTCGAAACTGGAGATAGCATCGGATTGCAGGTCGATCACGAAGGATTATTCTTTGTGGCTAAGATTCAACAAAGGAAATTCGAGGCCAGGTTGAATGCTCGACTATTAGACAATGTCTGGCATACTGTCAACATTTTCTTCAGACTGGGAAACCTTACCCTCAGTGCTGCTGGACACGCACAAGTCAGTACATTCAAATAACATTATCAAAAAGTGAAGATATATATGAACTAAAATATCAAAGAGAAAAAGTGCAATCAAACATAAAAATTAAATCAGCTTAATACTTTCTCAAAGAGTATTAAGTCTTATAACCTTTAAAGGGATGTCGTTGCCAAACCCATACTGTTTGTGCGAAAGCAGCATTTAGTAATTTTTTCATTAGCTTTGCGAATCAGTAACCTTTTAAAAATGTTAATCGAAAATCGTTGTACTTCTATACTTTAAAGATGTACGAGCGGTTGTTGTTTCAAGCGGAATCTACACTTGATACAAATTTTTTCTCAACGGCGATTTGTTTGACTGTGCATAAGCAGTATTTATACATTTTTTAATTTAATTTGCAAATGGAGAACCTTTTAAAAATGGCGATCGAAATATCGTTTTACCCGTAATTGGGATTTTTATAATTTTTCAGGCGGCTTCTATATTCGATACCAATTTTTTTGGAACGGCTATTTGATTGTGTAAGCAAGAGTAGTAATTACAAATTTTTTTTATTAAGTTAACGAATGAGGAACCTTTTAAAAATAGCGTCCGAAATCTCGTTTCACCTGTAATTGGTATTTTTACCATTTTTCAGTCGGTTTTTTTATTTGAGACCATTTTTTTTTAATCGCTATTTGCAATTGTATGTGCAAAAGCAGCATTTATAAATTTTTTCATTAACTTTGCGAATGTATGAATTGTACAGTTTTTCAAGCGGCTTGTGTATTTGATGATTACAGGACCCTTTTCTTAAAACGCGTTTCCTAACTTCGTATTTCCTATAACCCATTTTAATAAAAATATAAAGTATGGATATGATTAGTGAAAAATTATAGAAATCAATATAATTTACAGCAGAATTTTTTTCAATCGATATCATCAACATTTAAAATCCTTTTAAGACATCTTAAAATACCTAATAGTGTTAAAACATATCTTCAACTATCAATATGGTATATTTTTTTTAAATAAAACACCCATAGCTACGAAAATATTAAAATTAAGAAAAATATCATGTGGTCAAATTAAAGAATATTAATTTATCTTCAAACAATATTGAACATTAAAAAATTTTTTAATAACTAAATCTCAAAAAGGATTTTACCAATTGATGCTGATTAATATAATATAGGAATCTCTTAAGGTCAAATAGTAGAATGTTTTATTACCTTTCAAAATGTATGCAGAACGTTACAAAAAATCGAATATTAAAGAAGTTTATTAATTACTAAGGCTGGAATTCATAGTCGACCCTCACCCTCACCCTCACCCTCAAACTCTTGAGGGGCCGTTACATGGAAGCCCGCATTTAAGAATGGTGTCCAGACTTCATCAGAAGTCTAGAATTAGAACCGCGCGAAAATTCGAATATTTCAATTTTTGCTAAAAAAAGTTACTAAAATAAATACAATAATTATTTTATATCTTTTAAATCAAAAGAAGAAAACTTGCTAGAACTAAAAGTTTTTCCATAAATTAAAAATATAAATAATCAATTAGACATTTTGAACGTTTTTAAAACCAAATCTCACAAATGTACTGACGTTACGAGCTACGTTTGCGAGCTACACGTTTTAAAAACATTTTAAAGCCATTTTGTGCTATCAAAAACGTGAGGATATCGCTTGAATTAAAACTATAAATCATTAACTACTTAAACTAATTATACATGAAATCACAATAAGTATATCTATAATTGTTTAATCATTTTTTAAATATTTCAAATTTGTATTATGAACAACAAGAAAATGATATAATCATAATATTACAAGTACTTCCTCTCGAGGTGAGGATTGTAATATAAGAATTAGAATCTATGCTTTTATTTTATGAACAGAAATCTCTATCTACATTTCAAGAGTACGCACTTTTTATAAATTTAATACGCATTTCAAAACTCGATTTACCTATACTACTATTAATCAAGCGAATAACAAAATTTGGTTTCGTATGACGTGATGACGGTCACTCAGGGTCAGATAGGACAAGCTCTTACAATGACAGACCTTCGAGCATATACACATAGAGGAAGCATCCTGGGTTAAAATCGCGTGAGTTTTATAGGTATCCCCTCCCTTCCGAAACTGCGCGTCACCGCACGGCGGTTAGCCGTCTGGAAGGCGCATATTTGGTGCTCACTAAATTAACGCAAGAATAAAACTGAAATTATACCAATTGTTTAAAGAATTTGTATAAGTGTTCTTTAAATTTATTATTTAGGGTGTAGTAAAAAAAAGTTTTGAACTTCGGGCCCGTCCGAGAGCGTCACTTACTCACACTAAGTTGAAATTATTTTTATCATTTTAGGTCAGTAAACATTTTTAGGCGGTAATATTAAGAAAATTTTGTACTTTTTGTCGAAGGCTGTGTAATAATAATATATTATCAATACTGTTACACAAAATCTATTTGATATTTGAAGCTGAAAGAAAATTCTTCGAGAAAAAAAATCTTCGAGATATATTTTTTTCAAAAATTCATCAATGGATTATAAAATATATTTAAGGTTTCAGACTTATCCTGCGTCCCGAAGATTAGACAGACAAAAACTGTATAAAAATTTGAATGATAATGATAAAAATCTCATCGAGATACCGCGAGTTAAAGTTAGAATTTAAGAAAATAGATGAAGCAAAAGCAAACATGATTTCGTTTAGTTTGTACGTGTTCTGTGCCAGTAAATTTTGATAAAACTATACTGAAGAATTATTAAAGGCATATATTATTGATTTAAAAAAGTTTCATTGGGTTATCACGGCCTTATTATCGTTTTTTCAATTTCTAAGCGGGCGATATATCTCTACATATAGGCTACCGGCTATACCTTCGAGCATATACACATAGAGGAAGCATCCTGGGTTAAAATCGCGTGAGTTTTATAGGTATCCCCTCCCTTCCGAAACTGCGCGTCACCGCACGGCGGTTAGCCGTCTGGAAGGCGTATATTTGGTACTCACTAAATTAACGCAAGAATAAAATTGAAATTATACCAATTGTTTAAAGAATTTGTATAAGTGTTCTTTAAATTTATTATTTAGGGTGTAGTAAAAAAAAGTTTTGAACTTCGGGCCCGTCCGAGAGCGTCACTTACTCACACTAAGTTGAAATTATTTTTATCATTTTAGGTCAGTAAACATTTTTAGGCTGTAATATTAAGAAAATTTTGTATTTTTTGTCGAACTCTGTGTAATAATAATATATTATTAGTACTGTTACACAAAATCTAATTGATATTTGAAGCTGAAAGAAAATTCTTCGAGAAAAAAAATCTTTGAGATATATTTTTTTCAAAAATTCATCAATGGATTATAAAATATATTTAAGGTTTCAGACTTATCCTGCGTCCCGAAGATTAGACAGACAAAAACTGTATAAAAATTTGAATGATAATGATAAAAATCTCATCGAGATACCGCGAGTTAAAGTTAGAATTTAAGAAAATAGATGAAGCAAAAGCAAACATGATTTCGTTTAGTTTGTACGTGTTCTGTGCCAGTAAATTTTGATAAAACTATACTGAAGAATTATTAAAGGCATATATTATTGATTTAAAAAAGTTTCATTGGGTTATCACGGCCTTATTATCGTTTTTTCAATTTCTAAGCGGGCGATATATCTCTACATATAGGCTACCGGCTATACAGGCTTCAAGTCTTATAGGTATAGGTGGGGAGTCACTTAGCCAATCACGTGCGCGGAAAAGAGTGAGTGAAAGAGAGTAGGGATACCGCTAAAAACGTCGCGCTTGCCATATAACATGCTTCCTCTATGTGTATATGCTCGAAGAGCTATACAGGCTTCAAGTCTTATAGGTATAGGTGGGGAGTCACTTAGCCAATCACGTGCGCGGAAAAGAGTGAGTGAAAGAGAGTGGGGATACCATTAAAAACGTCGCGCTTGCCATATAACATGCTTCCTCTATGTGTATATGCTCGAAGTGACAGACTGTCATTCTTAAATGCGGACTTCCATGTAACGGCCCCTCAAGAGTTTGAGGGTGAGGGTGAGGGTGAGGGTCGACTATGAATTCCAGCCTAAATCTCAGAAAGGTTTTTTTATATTGATACCGATTAATATAATATACACTGAGAGAAGAGAATATTTAACAGAAACGTGGCATTGTAACTATTGCAATGTACATCTTTGATTTTGGTCAACAGTGTACATTGTAACAGTTACAATGATCGCATTGAGAGCGGAGACGGCTCAGTATACGGAAAACAGTTTGCACGTTCGGTTGCGCTGCCGGGCACGCTGAAACTAGCTGCCTATGAGATGCAGTAGCGCGCTTTTTCCGTGCCGCGGCCGAAACACGAAGCAGATTTTTACGTATACTTAATGATCCCATATGCAATGCGAGTTTATTTTTTTAATCGGAAAGGTTAATATACTGTTAAAGGAAGGGTTTTAAAGGTTATATATACAAACAAATTCAAATTCATTTTTTTAAGAATATTTTTATAACACGTGCCTTGAAGCAACAAATAATCCTTTTTTTAACTTAAATAATAAGCACGGCGTCTTATTGGCCTATTTTGGCCCAAATGGCCCAGTTTCGAAGTACTCAGCTATGAGATTTGAATCTTTTCATCGCCAAATAAAATTAATATTATCTCACTCCTCCTCACATAGGCAAATTTTAAAAACCATAGCTTTAAGATATACATTGTCACATCCGGGATCACAGTTTTCTAAATATGAATATAATATAAAATATATGGCCCTGCGATCTCTGATAATTTAGATAATTTTTTTGGTTTTTGTTATTGGCTGAACTCTCCTCCCTCTCCTCTCCTCTCCTCTCCCCCTTTAACCTTTACTACCGCCTTTGAATTTCAACATTTTTTTTTATTTTCACAAACTCTGAAGAAAATCCGTGATATGAAGATTGAATTTTGCCTTGTATACTTAACACATTAATTTTTAAACAACGCTCGCTGTTAATATCGCTGATAATTCGCACGCATTTTTACAATATGTCTGATGTACATTGCTGTTAAATATATTCTGCACATATGTGACGGTCACGGAAACCAATTACGGCCGATCCGCATGTGCTCGCTGGCGGCGACACAATTTTTGCGCCCTTGTCGTAGGTTCCACGTTTCAAAATGGCTGTTGTCGCCGCCAGCTGAGCATATGTGCAGAATATATTTAACAGCAGTGTACATTGAAAATGTCATTATATACTAGTTGCAAAAACCCAATGATAGAAATGCCGAGAGTCGGGCTCGAACCCCAAATCTTTGGGTTACGAGTCCAACACTCTACTTACACAGCCATCTCCGCTCTATAGCATTGAACATTCCGAAAACAACAAGCGGTTAACACGTCACTAGCACTTTATGCAACATAGCATGCATTCTTTGTTTCTATCGATTTTCTAAGATTTCAATTCTACATTTAAGTTAGTACATTCAGAAAAAATAGTTTAAATAATATAATCGAATATATTACAAGTATTCTTGTGTTTTAATACAAATTATTTTGATTCAACACAAGATCTAATGCTTTCATTAATTTTCTTGCATTTCAATCGTTAATTTAGATTAGTACAACCAGAAAAAATATTTTAAACTACATAATCGAATATGTTTGATTCAATAACAATTTTTTAGTGTTCTAATACAAAAATGTTGCCATTGGAACGATGGAACCCGGTATTGAAACAACAGAATCTTCCATTGCTTGGAGTTTATAGACTTTTTTCTATTGAGTCAAACATATTTTTTTGTCAGTGTATAAAAAAAGAAAAAAAAATTGCGCGCCATCTTGTTTCCATTATACAGTATGTATACTTACCTTTAACATGACATTGTAATTATTACAATGTCGATTGTGACCGTTAATATCGCGACTACGCGAGCCTGTTGAGCATAATGGACATACATGTTTTTAAGAAATATTCTCTTCTCTCAGTGTAGAAAATATTATTTTCTACTGAATATTATATTCATTTATTACAATACATATATATTTGACAAAAATTGCCTGTTATAGGAAAAACAGGCTTTAGAAAAAATGGCGTTAAGGAAACGTATCCCTCTGCCGTATTTGATACTAACTTTTTTTAACGGTAATTTGTTTGTTTGTACGAAATTATTATTTACAAATTTTTTTGTTAACTTTGCGAATGAGGAATCTTTCAAAAATGGCGACCGAAACATCGTTTCACCCGCAATTGGGCTTCTATGATTTTTCAATCGGATTGTATACTCGATACTAATTTTTTCACAACGGTAATTTGTTTCTTTATGCATAAAGCAGATTCATCTCTGCATAAAGAGTATTTACGTATACTTCATTAATTTCGTATATATGAGAAACCTTTTAAAAATGGCGGCCGAAACATCATTTTATTCGCAACTGGAACTAGTGCAATTTTTCATGCGAAATCTACATTTGATACTTTTCTGAACTTCCGACACTTAATTCTATATTTTCTTTGTTAATGCATTTTTCAAAATCGAACATCCTTTCTACATTATTAATTTTATCTTTAGAGTTAGCAGTTTGATAAAATATTCTTTATTTCAATAGATGTAGCACTCATAGACGTCTCTGAAGTACAAGTCAAGCTAATTTATTTTGTCTAAAATATTGTCTCCATTTATTCCATCATCTCTTGTAAGTGCAGATTCCAATGGGTCTTTCTTTGATCATTCTTTATCCATTTCTGCTTTTAGCACCAATTTCCTTTCATAATTTCCTTGAATAACACTCTGCTCATCAATGCTATGTTTCACTGTTGTCTCTGTGCTACAATCGTTTCCATCTTGCCTTGTAACATCTACTTTAGCACTGGATTCGTTGCATTTATTTTTTACCGGATTCAAAACCAGCTATTGTCCAGACTTATATTGTCCAGGTTATGATTATAAGATCAACGATCGGGAAAAATTTTTTTTTAGAAAGCTGTAAAACTTTCATTATTTATGCATTCATAATTCATTATTTATATATTCATAATGCATTAATTTTTCATCTGACAAATCTATTATTATTAGGACATGTGTTTTACTGTAGTTTTTTGCGGCGTGCACAATTCTAAGCGTTTGGGTAGATGAAATTAAATATTATAATATCTGATTTTACTCCTTAAAATTTGCACTACAAACTAAGTGGCGCGATTTTTTAATACATTTTTTTTCATTTTTTTCAAACAAGCTTGTGTTTTTTTTCAAATTCGTTTTAATCATTTTAAAAAATGACATAAATATATTACGGTAATGATCTTTGACTTTAACGAAGTGTTAAAAATTCAAACTCTTAAACATTAATATTCGCACGTGAGGGAAGAAGACACTTTAAATTTTATCTTTTATCTTTTTTCTTTTACAAGAAGATAAATAAGTTTTAATTCAAATAGTTTTCAAATGCAACTTTAAAAAAGTATAAGCTCAAAATTTGAGTGCATTGACATATTTATTATCATTTATTAGAACATTGTACATTAACACCCACATAAAAAAGCTAAATATTGTAAAAGTATCGCCAAAGTACTTTTTTTATTCTGAAAAAAATTTTTAGTCTTTGAAGTAGTCTTATAAAGCTCTACTTTTCCTGCGCTAATAAGTACATTTTTAAGGTTTGAATGAAAACTTTAAATTAAAAGAAGTTCCATTATAATTGCATAAATAATGACGTTTTTACAGCTTTCCAAAAAAACAAAATTTTTTTCCTATCATTAACCGTGGCATAACCCAACCCAACCCATCTCACTTCCCTCAATCTTGTCCTCACCAAATGAGAACCATTATATTTTAATTCTTCATCCTCGTATATCATTACAGCAACTATCGCTAATGTATACAATCTAGCAGAAACTATAACAGTTCATAATCAGTGCCGAATTCGCCTCAATTAATGTTTTTTTATTTATCTAATTTTTACTCCAATTTTTACAAAAAACTACTACTACTATTTCTGATTTTACATTAAAATGCAAATTCTCGTGCCCATACAAGAAGTAGGAAAAGCTTCGAAATAAGCAATTACCATCTCCAAGAACATCGCGCATAACGTACTGATCATATTAGCAAAATTCAAAATTTTCTGTTTCTCGTTTATATACTAGCATTTAACATCTGCTTCACTTTCTTTCCTGTCGGTACATCGCTAAATGTCAAAGAATCGTTCTCATTAATCATATCTTCATTCTTGTTTATTTTTTCATTATCTATCATCCACAATTTCGCGACTTCTACGGGCGATTCTCCAGCATGATCTTTCCAGTGATTACGTGGTTTAGCACGAAGTGTATTATTGTTCTTCTCTTTGAGCACGTTTGCAAGAAACGTTCTAAGAAAAAACAGTACAAAAACGTAACGTAATAATAAAATGATTTATAATGCTAACATGTTCAATTGTCATTAATTAATTGTTTAATTGATATCCTTCAGCGCCGCGATTATGCCTAAAATAAATTCCGAGTACGGCGTATGCAGAGTATGAGTATTCAGAGCTGACGTTCGGAATTTTAACATTTATTAACATATAAACTTATGGAACAATTTTAATGCAAAAATTGCATTTGAGGTAAATTCTTTAAACGATAATACATGATTGCCAACTTGATATTTCTTGTTACGAACCTATTTTTTGTAAACAATGATAAATACAATTCGAAGTGGAGTATGAATAAGCACTAAGTATGAATTGGCTAAGACATCCTCTTAAATAAAAGTGTTGGAAAAGCTAGATTTATTTTCAAACATATGCACATTTTTATTAATATTTGCAGAAATCAATGTAAACATTTTTTAAACTATATACACGCATACATTGGTGTAGAAATTGCTCTCAAAATTGTGTGATTCTAATTCCTTCAAACGCGTCTGTTTTCTTTTCATTGTAAAAAACAAAAATATGAAGCCCATTTTGTTTATGGATTTTTAGGTGATAGCCAACGCCACATACAACTCGGACATTCTGGCATTACCGGACGAGAACGATGCGAACGGCACACTTATAGTTGGTGAGGGGTTCCGAGGCTGCATCCTTCAAGGTCCGGGTATTCTGTTCAACGACAGCATCAATACCAATGCTGTCCTCGGTGCCTGCCCCCTGGATACCGGAGCCTGTAAGCATCAGCTTTGCTTCTCTAATATCAACTCATAAGTTCCCACTATATGCTTGAATTTATTCAAAATTTCAGCGCGTTTTTGTATACTCTATAATACTTATACCTATGTCTTTGTATTCCTATGTCTCGCCATCACAGCTCCAGATTTTGTGTGCGCGTGATGCCGCTGCTTCTCACTATAATACCGTCACCGAGCTTTTTTCTTTTCAACGTGCATATGACGTTGCTTTTTCATTTTTGTTCTCTCTTATGCGGGCTGTTGTTGACTAAAGGACTACTGCAGTGTACTCGAAATATATTGATGCGCCGAATAATGCAACGTGCTGAATTTATACAGCGAAGATCAATTGAATCCTATATTACTATTTCTTCATCCACCTGTCGCGTCTCTCTCCCTCTCCCTCTCTCTCTCTCTCTCTCTCTCTCTCTCTCTCCCTCACTCTCTCTCTCTCTCTCTCTATTTCTCTCTCACTCTCTTCATGCGATGATTATTAAGTTAGCTAGAAAAGTTTTGTTTTGCCCCGTACACATTTGAGAATGAGTATTTAGAAAAAAAGCTTACGATATACGGTTTGTTATACGCGTGGTACTGCTGCTCTGCACCATTTTATTGAATTTTTTTACATGTTTGTTTTTTGAAAGAAACACACAAAATTGAAGTTAGGTTGTGCTAAGGAAAGAAGGAAAAAAGGAGACAGAGGCTTGTGATGAAAAAATAAAATGCATGCGATAGAGAGACGATAGTTGATGAAAGATTTCGCAGGTGGAATAATGATGCTTCAGCCGACGACCCAGCCTACGGCGGCCCAGTTAGGGCAGCCCATCAACAGCGGTGGACAAATCGACTACTGTCTGCACTCGCCGTGCATGACTCGCGGCAAATGTATCTCCAGACAGGACCACTACCAGTGCCACTGCTACGCCCGATACTCCGGCAAAAACTGTCAGAATGATCATGGTAGAGACTCTTTCAGAGATCCAACTAATAATTTTTATTTTTCAACGGATTATTTACACACAAAATATATACGTACTTTGGCAGTAGTAGTAGTAGTTTAGCTCGCACGCTTCATAATGATAATCGAACGAAGCTATACGTAAATAGCTACTATTTTTTTTGTCTTGTGCTTTCTGTGTGTCGTAGTTGCTGCTCTTACAAGACTTTCCAGGTTCTGGGCCACGATCGCCTGAGCTTTTCATTTTTTCATCGCTGACTTTATTCCTCACTTCTTCACTGCACATTATTATTATTTTCATTATGATTATTATTTATTATTATTATTATTATTAATGTTGTTGTTGTTATCATTATTGTTGTTGTTGTTGTTGTTGTTGTTGTTGTTGTTATTACACAGCAGGTGTTCAATTATATTTACGTAGTGCTTAAATATCAAACTCTGTAAAATAATGTATAATAGTATATTGCAAAAACACTTGCACAATCTATCGTATTTAGTGCACACAAAAAATGCACCTGCTTTAAATTTGCTCATGTCCTATGCACCTTTATAAATGTGTATGCCATGTGTGTGTCTGTGTTCTAATATATGTAAGGGGTTAAATGTTAAAGCAATTGTCCCAAATTTGTTTACCCCTATAACTATCTGGTCGTTTTGTTTTTTGCAGACTAATATATATATATTATATATACATACACCTATATAGGGAGCTAAGCATATAGCAAAATGTTAAGTCGGCTCATTCAATAATTTATTTTCTTACAATAATGACAGGCTTTATTTACATGTATTTTATTCATTTTTCTTAGCAACCTGATATAAAGTTTGACTTTTTTAAACTATAAGTTTACAAATATTTTTTTTTAAATTATGTTCTTATAAAGTTGAACTTTACAATAGGAAGCAAAAACTTACTGAACGATACACTAAAATATCAAAATTAATTTTTAATAAATGTTTAAAAATTGAAAAGAGGGAATAAATATATATATTTAAATACTTTGATCTTATTAAAATATTTCTAATAAGATCAAAGTTTCAAAATCGTCAATTAGTTGATGCATTTTGCTGTACTGTTTTGAATCAATTTGCCCTTAAAAGTATAATTACGAAAAATAGTATATAGATCAATACGTTCATGAATAATTCTGTAATATTTAATGCGCATTCCCGCCATTTTAGAACATTTCTGTTTTTATTGGTAATAAACATCTATATTTTATAAGAATAAATAATTTATTCTTATAAAATGTGCATCTTGTGCAACTAGATATCTGTAAAACTATTTGAAATCGCTACTTATTATATAAAAAGATTAAAAAATGCTCGAATGCCAAAAAGGAAGCACTATTTTCTATATACTTGTAAAATGTGAAGACATAAAATTAACCCTTTGGGTCACGAATTTTTCGAGCTGTTCATTAAGTTTATTATTTAGTTAATTATTATTACGCTAATGACTTACATAAAATCATAAAAACTTGTTCTAACGATTAGTCTTTATTTGGCACACAGCTATTACTGGATAAAATGTCACGGAGACTTTAGTTCTTATATTTAAATTTACTTCACTTCTTTTTTTCTCTTGTTCCTTCGGCTTTTTTTTTTAAAGAATTAATTTGAAAAGCTAGCCCTTTATTGTCTTTCTTCCGGTAACATTTTTCGCAAAATTTTTTTTTTCAACTTTTCTGATTATTTAGTGTTCTAAAAACTTTCTGACCACTTTTTGACATTATATTACTACAATTCATTGTTTTAACACTAAAAAACACTACACAATATTTCGAAAAATTAATTTTCTAATTTAACCCCAGGTACAGCAATAAATCAACATAGTTATTACTAACAAAGTAGAGGACAAAAGTTATGATTTATTTATAGAAAACCGGTATTTTTTATAATTCGTTAATTTTGATGACGTTTTGAATAACCATGGTTTCGCATTGAAAACACCCTATTGAAAGGTATCATGTCATAGAATCACATGATATTATCACCTAAGAAACGTACTCATAATATTAGGTGGTAATATCATGTGATATGTACAAATTGATTATGTATTAATTAATAGCTATTTTAGATTACATCACGAAAAATTAAAATTTTTAAAATAATTAAATCCATTATTTCATAGTTCTGTTACCATTTATAAAAGTGTCATGCTGATGATAAGGCCAAATAAGGCAACAGATAAATGAAATATGGATTTCAATTAATTTTAAAATTTCGTTTTTCCATATGATAGAATCCTATCATATTACATGATCAATGTATAATTGTATACATTTATTACCGCATGATACTATGAGCGCATTTATCACATGATGATATTATGCAAGAATATTATGCGATTCTACCACATGATACCTTTCAACAGGGCAGTGTATGAGACGAGATCGATTAATTTTTTATCTATTCTATTCTATTTGTGGTTAGTGGCACCCGATGTCTGCACGTCCATTAATAGATATTCATTTTTATTTAAACCAGCCGTTATTGTCGAGTGTACATGTCCATTAAAGTTTTTTTAAATTAAAACGCTTTTCTTCTACTTTTTTTCAAATCTTGACTCTCAGTATTATTTGTATGCAATCAGCAGATATATTTAAATTAAAAAAGTCATCAATGACTTAATTGAAAGATTAAAGACAAATTCATGAAATAGTTTTTTTATTTACAAAATTGTAAAAAAGTGCAAAAGATACAAATTGTTTTTATACACACTCCCCCCCCCCCCATGAAATAGACACTTTTTTCCCTGAAAAGCGGGAGTAAAGTAACTTTTTTCTCCGTTGACAATTAGCGTGAAAAATGGATGCTGATTTTTCCCTAGGAAAAAATGGATCGAATTTTCATAGTTCTATATATAACCATGTGTGTGTGTGCGTGCGTGTGTGTGTGTGTGTGTATGTGTGAGTATAAATGCATATTCAAAGAGTAAGTGACTAGTAGCCGCTTTTCAAATTAAAAAAAAGTGGCTCTTTCGAGAGGGGAGAGTGTATAGAGACCTATATGTAACTCGGGAGTAAAATCATTTATTCCCTAGTTGCATAATGTACTATTATTAAACATTTGAAATAGACACTTTTTTCTGTTCAAAATAAACGTTGAATAAAAAAAATTTCTAAACTATCGAAATACTCCAACAAATGAATACTTCTAATTTTTTTTATATTCATAGACTGATTTGCAAAAAAAAATTATAATCAATTTTGTGTAATATTTTTTCAAGTGATTGATATGTATACAATTTCTTTGTATCCTATAATAATGTTTCTGATCTGCTTCACCGGTGAGGACATCTTTCAAGCTCTTTCACGCTCTTTGCCCACGAGAAGATATCACATCGGTACCACACACCGGTCTGACCGCTAAAGATAACGACTGGAAAATTTAGTTTTTCGAGTGTAAAGCCAGCCCGACTTCACCGGTTCCGTTTGGCTACCCCTACAGGGAATTATCATGAAAAAACCTATTATAAGTCTATCATGTAGAATATCGGAACATAATCGATACGTATTTTTTTGATTTTTCATATGAATGATTAATAGTAAATAATAAATATATTAAGAATAAAAAAAAATTTGGGATGTCACAAGTTCGGTCTATAGTATACCTATGTCGAAGGAACTAGTGACGTCACACGATATTTCAACCAATAACTTTGTTAACATGGCGGACCTAATAGATTTTTTGACAGTTCCGTGTTTTATTGATATCCTGAAACATAATAAATAACCATACTAAAGAAAAGTTCTATAGAATAACCCGTCTTAGAACAGAAAGTTTAAGATTTTCAAGTGCATTCAGAAATTGGAGAGAATAATTGTATAGAACGAAAATAAGCAACTGGCAGAAGAAGCAGGTTGCGATTACGGAATTTCATTCAAAAATTTCTTCCCAATGCCTGAATATTTTGATTTCAAACCTTGCATATTGACATGTGATGACGAGACGAAGGGCAATAATCTTTTGAATTTACGTAACTCATAATTATATTTATTGAGATCAAAGCATTTTTCTATCAGATTCTTAGTGACGAGTCATGGGTATCGGATTCCCTGTAATATAATAGTACATACGGAACGAGGAAATATGTTCGTATAAGGTGAAATTTAGCGATCACCCGCTATAAGTGGTCCCTATAATTAAGGAGTGAATGAAAAAGAACAGAATACCTACGACAAGAAGTAGACCGAACGTGGATTTACACTACGAACTGATGGCAAGCTACTGGTGCATATATTGCAAGCTGAAGAGAAGTATTGTAATTATACGAAAAGAACAATACCCTCTTACTTTTGATACTCATTTTATTTTTGACGACGATGTACAAACTGATTCAAACTTGTACTTTATAGGGGGTTTCGTAAAATACGGTTCGAATATTCGATACTGATACGTAAGGTGATTTTTACCTATCTCATATGACTTTTCTTACTTGCTTTGCTCGTGCGAAAAACATCCCATGAGGTAAATAATCATCTTTTGCACCTACTCACCGTAGATGATTAACGTTGGTTCTGGGCATTGAAGAACACTTTTACTACTTAATTATGCTAGATCTAATTTATAAATACATTTTGCTTTAGATCAATGAGCGTGTGGGAATTCGAAAATAATTATAATTTTAAAAAATTATTTATTATACAAACATAATTTTTATCATATTTAGGATTTTTAAATAAATTTTTTAATAAACTATAGCGACTTCAAATAAGCTTTGCGTCCATAATAATTGAATTATCTTAAAGATCTGGCAATATAACAAATGATCAATGAACAATGGAAAATCGAATAATGAACATCTGAATGTCCTTCTGAATATGACTAAGATGCCCTACATCTTTTTCCTTACACTGCGCCGAAAGTACCCATACCACATTCTCTTCCGGGCGTCTGGAGAGAAGTGCGTAATTTTGACGCTAGTGTGAGGAAAAATAGTATGCGCTCCACGGGAGTGAATTCGGACAGCTTATGTCTTGTGTTTGCCACACAAGATATGGACTATCTAAGTTTTTGCTTCCCTAGATGCGCAATATAATACTATTGCCACATACTAAAAATGTGGCTTTTTTGTTACAAAATTTTTATTCATGAAATGTTTGTCTTTATACTTTGACTACACTATGCGTGACTTACTAAAATGTTGATTAAATGCGCTTAAAAATGTACTCATTAGCGCAGGCAAAGCGGAGCTATATAGGACTATTTGAAAGACTAAAATATTTTTTAAGAATAAAAAAGTATTGACGATACTTTTACTATATTTAATTTTTTAAGAGGGTGTTAATGTACACTGTTCCAATAAATGATAATAAATATGTCAATGCACTCAAATTTTGAGCTTGTATTTTTTTAAAGTCTCATTTGACTTCCCGTCTCATATGTAAATATTAATGCTTAAGAGCTTGAATTTTTAACACTTTTTTAAAGTCAAAAATCGTCATAGCGTAACATATTTATGTAATTTCTTTAAATGTTAAAACGAATTTGAAATATGACAGAAACTTGTTTGAAAAAATTAAATAAAATTTTTTTATTAAAAATTCGCTCCACTTAGTATGTAGTGCACATTAAGGACTAAAATGAGATATTAAACTTTTGATTTCGTCTACCCAAACGCTTAGAATCGTGCACGCCGCAAAAAAACTTCAGTAAAAAACATGACCTAATAATAATAGATTTATGAAAAATTAATATTTTTAAGAGTTCAATATAGCTTAAATTGAAGGTATGAACGAACCCTTTTTAAACAAAACGAGTTCCGTTATGATTGCATATAGATAATGAAATTTTCACAGCTTTAAAAAAACTTTTATTTTATATTTGATCGTTAACCTGGCGTAACCCCACAAAATCTGCGTAAGTGGTGAAGAGCTGTCAATAGAAAAATTTGAAATGAAAAAAAGTTTTTGAAACAGCTTCCCTCGCAAGTATGCTCTGAATGATACCCTCATCATTGAAGCAGGTCTAGAACTATACGCGCCCTTGTTCTACTCGAAGTCGTATACATGAAACTTTACATATCTATTGGTGAAGGAGACATGCAATTTCTTGATAATTGATGTAAATAATATAATGGCATTAACGCTCCTGGTTAGACGTCGAGTCAGTGAATTCCATTATAAATATGTCGAAGAGACATTATGATCGCGCCGCATATGCGTTAGCCGCAATTTTCAGAGTGCGTCAAATACTGAAAGATCCTTATTTACGCGTTCGTTGGCCGCGACACGACTTTTTATTTGAATCATGCAATTAAATTTCACTTCCCGTCGCCGTAGTCTGTTATGTTAAAGGAACTGTTATCCTACGGCAGCATGGAATTTCACACGGGAGACAATCGACGGCCTCTCTCCCTTTCACGACAAAAGTTCTGTAGCAAAATAAAGCAAAAAGCGATTATTCACATAATAGCAAGGATAATGCAAGGAACATTATAAACGCGCATAACAATTGTAAATAATTAAATTGGAAGATCGTAGAAGTTTGGAATTCAGTGGCTGTAGAGTGAAAGACAAGCCGACACTGCGTACAAATAATTAGTTTTGCTTACGTGTTACTTATGAATAGCATATATAGAAAGCAGCAATTGAAGTACGGTATTAATGAAACTAATAAAATTGCATGTTTTTCGCGGCCCATAGGCTCAGCTTGCATTAACAACCCATGTCGAAATGGCGGTAGCTGTCAAGAGGACCACAACGGCGACTTCGTCTGTCAATGCGCGGCCGGTTGGGCCGGTCTCCGTTGCGAATCCCCAGCAGGAGCTCGCGTCTGCGACGGACCCAGCAATCCCTGCAGGAACGACGCCGCCTGCGTCGAGCTTCCGGAGACCGACTATCGCTGCGAGTGTAGACCGGGATATTCCGGAAGGAACTGCGAAATCGATGTAGACGAGTGCGCCTCTCAACCTTGCATGAACGACGGAAACTGCACGGATTTGATTAATGGCTATGCTTGCAAGTGCGATCGAACCGGGTGAGTTTTCAATTCACTTCAAATCTATAACTACCTAGGTTCTCATTACTTGCATGCACAATCCACTTTTTTCGTATTATCAAAAATTATTTATGTGAGAAATTCGACTAAATTTCTCTTACGATATAAAAACTGGAAAAACAGCTCTCATGCTTCTTTAAGCATTTCTATTAGGAATTCTATTAGCCCTGAAAAGGAGCCTAGCTAGCCTCGAAACTGCCGCGATTTCTTATTGAGTAAACATCAAAAACTGTAGGCTCGAACAGATGATTCACTTCATTTTCCACACTAAATAATACATCGAGCGATAAAAGCATTTATTCGAAAAATAATCTAAAAAACTTATTTTAAAATTCATACTATGTAATTATATTGCGTAGGAAACTGTCCAAATACTCTCGTGGATATTCACGTGCGTATTCGCGTGATTATTTTCAGTAGGATAGTGATGAATTCTCGCATGCCATGTTGCCATTAATTGAGTTCAGCCATCGTCGACATGTACAGAATTTAATCGCTTCTTGAATGACTTTTTCAAATATGTTAATATCAGTATTGACGAAAAATATACAGTTTTCGAATTAGCAACATTTTTACTTTTTTATACCGCTCTAACCTACAAATCGCAACTTATTAAATAATAATAATATATAAAATAATGAAACCATTTTAAAAACAGTAGATTTCAACGAAGTTTTTAATCGTTTGAATAAGCTATTATATCTTTTACTTATTTTTTTAATCTGTCATAAATTGGATTGGATCGTATGACAAATACTCCAGTAATCAGTATGAATTAAACATTTTTCTGATAATTTTTCAAAGCGCATAATATAGCTTTAAAAGGTCCGAAATTATGGTGTATTTTTGAAATTCTACCATAAATCGCAGTTCTGCTTGAATAGTATAAAGCTACTTGTATAACTTACTGCTCAGTAACCCTAATGCAATTTTTTCAATTTATTTGTTCATTCAATTCAGAGTAATTTTTTTTTTTTTTTTTCTACAGAGTTTTGTACACTAATTATTTTTACCTTTTTATTACACACTTTTGCCTCGGAGAGATCGATAGACTCCTCCTAGATAAAGCCTTTTTGAATATTGTGGAATACACATATACACATATGCATGCTAAAGTAAAAATTGTAAAGTTTTGTTTGAATGTAAGTAGTTTGATAATTTTTAGAAAAGTTTCCGGCTTTTTTAGATCGGAGAGTACATGCGATTTTGATACTGATAATACATGTACTTAAAAATCTATATTGCATTAACTCTGATTTCGACAAACTTTGTTCATATAGCTCGCGAATTCCAACCCTTCTTGAGCAAATAATATTCAGTTAGTATTATTTATACTAGTTTTAGTACTAGCAGTAAAACACTAGTTGTTTATGTCTGTACACATAAAATACATTTACTATACAAATGAAGTATATGAGAGATTGGCACGAAAAATTTTTTAAAACTCTTTTAAATTAGCAAGCGAAAATAGTATAATTATGCACCTAGAGAATAAAATAGGCTGTTTAAATACCGCGGATGAGTTATGAGTTCGCTTCGCTCGGGTGACAAATTCGCAGGTTTAAACAGCTCACCTTCATTCCCGAGTGCAATATACAATCTTTTAACACAACCTTAATTAGAGTGCGTACACTTATCTTCGGTAAACTGAAAAAAAGTGGTACGTTGAAACCCTAACCCCGCTCTCGTCTCTATAATGACACGCACTGTTTATGCCCGAGCCGAAGGCGAACTTAATGGGCTCTGAAGCCTGTAGTGACCGATTAGTAACGACACGATAGAAAAATACTTATATCTCAAATAATATAACGAATTACGCAAAACCAAGAGATACTTGTCCTTCGTCTTTGTCTACCGTTATGCAAAGTTTACAATTAAAATAATTAGGCATAGGAGAGAAAAGCTTATCCAAAAATCAGTTGTTGTACTCTGACGTAACTTACTTCTGCGCTAACTTTTCCAGTGCCTAAACATTTCCAAACTTTGCATAATTATAGATAATGCTAATTCGAAGAGCATGTATCTCTTGGTTTTCCGTAATTCATTATATTATTTGAGAGCTAAGTATTTTTCTGCCGATGGCCTTCATTGTGAAGCATTTGATACGCGATTCTGATTAGTGGCTATAAGTAAAAGTAATTATGGTTACCATGATTCATAGTTCATGAATGATGAAGGTGGGGTGCGGAGGGTAGGACAAGTAAGCCTGGCACTCATATTATGCACGCAAACATTTTTTTTTTACGTGAATTTAATTAATAACAGGTCTAGAATTTTCCTCTACGTTTTTGAACCAAAAAGCGAACTTCAAGAAGAAATATAATAAGTTCAAAACAACGTAATATGAAAAAAGGTTGGTTTGGTGTGCAACAGGAAAATAACACTTTTCAAAATGAAGCCAATGCTATTTATATTAAGCTTAAGGATTGTCCTACAAAAGGCTGTTTTTCTTTTTTGACAAAAATATTTTTAACTAATTTTATATTGCATTCAATAGTATAACATTACGATACTATTAACGACGTGTCATGAAGAACGACTTATTACACGTGTATTTTGTACGATATTTTATTGTACGACATAATTTTGATTAGCATTTGGTTAGCATAATCCATAGTTTATGATTGATATACATGGAGCCTAAAACACAATCCGAATCGTGCGCGCAGCGCGCTGTTAATTCCTTGTGTAATAAATAATCGCTGAATTTATTGTTATGTTTCTTGTTAGAGAGGCTACAAGTATATCTAATTCTCACAATAGAAGATTTTTTAAATAATAATTTCATAGATGAACTTACAAATTCTCAATTTTTAAAATATTTATTATAATTTTTTATTAACAAAATACAAAATAAATTGGAAAATTGAGCTCTTCAATAAATTAAAATATTCAGTTTTCTTTTAAACTTTTTAACTACTCAAATCCATAAATCTTATTAAAAATAATACTATTTAGTTTAAGTAAACTAGCGCTATATCAGAATTTATATTCACATATAAAAGAGACAGTATATCAAACCGTAAGTGTATGTCACAAATATTTTTGAAATTGTAGGGTTTTTTGTTGTCCCTTTAAATTTTGCACGGTTTTTCAATAATTTCTTTACCGAGTTTTTATTAAAACTACTAGAGAACTACGTAATCTATGAAAAGCTTTTTATGTATAAAAAAGAACTCAGGACTAAGTTGTTTTTTTATGACAATAATTTATTTTAACACAAAAAAATTATGCTAACAGATACAAAGGGCAGGATTGCGAAATCGATATCGACGAGTGCGAGGACAACAATCCTTGTTTGAACGGCGTCTGCTACAATAACTATGGTGGCTACGTGTGCGCTTGTCAAGTGGGCTTTGAGGGTCAAAACTGCGAGCTCAACATCAACGAGTGTTTATCTCAACCTTGCCGTAATGGAGGAGTCTGCCTCGACGAAGTCGGTAGCTATCGGTGCAACTGCACCGGTACCGGACATTCTGGTGAACACTGCGAGTTGACCCCACGTGGCCTCGTCTGCAATTCAACATCAAACTGCCCCGCCAACAGTATCTGTCATTCCTCGCAGTGTATCTGTAAGGCAGGCTTTGTGGGCAATCCACCGAATTGCTCAGTGAATTTTTGCGAGCGGAACCCCTGCATCAACGGAGGCACCTGCAACAACCTCAGGGATAGATTCGAGTGCATTTGCCCGCCTGAATGGAAAGGTGAGAAACCAACATGCCCTTTTTTCCTGCATATCTAATGTCTCGATCACGAATTTTTCAACTATCCCCTGCGTAACTCTATAGTTAAAACTCTCCTAATATATATTTACCCCAGAATAATGCAGCGACATCGTGTAACGAATAGAAATTGTCTTTGACCTTTTCTGAAGTATTACTACTTACATGCCTATAAGGGACATTTCCAGTAAGTCTGTTCCATATACGTTGCCTTAACGTGTTATAAGTTTACTCTGAATCAATAAGGAACGATCATATTGCAATATGCAGTATGCTTTATTCCACTGTTCCAAAATGAAAGCGCATATGTATCATAACACTACACATAGCAACGCTCTGCGAATACATCGGGGGTGTCGGAGTAGAAAACTATTTATATTTTACTTGTGTTTTTAAGTGGTTAGAAGTAAACTTAAAATATTGCTGCACCCGAAATAACTAATTAGCTTTTTATTTATTTATTTTAATATCAATCCATAGAGTATAGTGCCTTTGTCAACTCAAATGTTGTAGTAAAGTATATGGATGGAGAAGGGGGGAGGGGTTCACAATTAAAACTATAATAACATTATTTTACAGACGCAATTATATGAAATACGAAAAGCTAGCTTCATTTTGGATCGTCTACAACTTTTTTCTATAATTAGAATCCTATGATAAAAGAGATAGCGATTACAATGGAAAAAGGATAATTCAAAACGTTATACAAAAATTTCGTTAGTGAAGAATAGTTAGGATTTTTTAAGCGAATAGATAAACTAACTGAAAGTAACCCACGTGTCACTACACACGCGGATCGAGTTTTTAATATAAACATGTAAACATACGGGATGTAAAAATTTTTTATTAAAAAAGAATCATAAAAAAGCACTTATTTCATGAACTTTGACCCTCTGTAAATCAGAAGTACTGGATGCAAAATTCTCAAAAAATCCATCAGGTCATGTGGTACTCTAGAACAATTTCCCATAAACTTTGATATTTTTGCCCTTGCATAGCCTGTCATAAGGTAAATATAATATACGACATATTTAAAAAAAAGTGCAGGGATAGCATTTACCCAGATGTCCATTCCCGACTTTGTTTCAATAAATGCACTTTTAGCATACTTCATTTTTATTTGAATTAAATTTTTAGCATTCACAACATTGCACTCGAAGAATAACTCAAATAATTTGGTCATTTATAAAAAATACATAAATTAAGAACAGCATTAATTGCATTGCGCAGTTATGTTTCGATCACGTGAAAATTTTTCAACTTGCACTTTCAAGTTGTTTCCACGTGAATGTGGAGTTAATTGCACATAGTCATGCGCCATGATAATCTCATAAATAATTTAAACCTCAAAGTAGTTTTAGTCAGAACGTTAGACTCGTAATCGAGAGCTTCTGGATCCGAGCTCGGCTCTCAGGTTTTCTGCGACATTAGAATATTTCATACGCGGGTTCGCATGCGTATGTTCATGTAATTATGTATACATGACGTACATAGAGACATAAATGTCCGTACATATGTTGTAGGCGTAAGTATCTCATAACGTCAAAGCTCCAGTGATTCGGATTTCACTATGTGCACGCAGTCTTTGCACTGTATTACTTATTGTTAAGATGTAGCTCTGGCCGAGATGCATGCCCGCTACATTCCAATGCGATGCTCGCATACACCGCTACTGCAGCAGCGATCCTCACGGGCCAGTAACATTTAATATTATCGGCCAGTGAGAAAAGCCGTATAAGACTCGAAAGAAGACTTGAACGGACTACGATAAAAAAGTAATAATTTCAGAAGCCACTTTGATTGCCGGAATAACAACGGAAAATTCATAAAGATACCTTTTTGTAGTAAAAAAAAAGCATTTCTACAAGACTCTGAAAAATAAGTTTTTTTCAAAAGGATTGGAATGTACATTATACACTAAGGGGGAGAAGGAGGCCTTGTGCTCCGGCGTGTGAGTTTTCAGTGCGAGCTGAAAGCAAGCGCGCACGAACCGAAGCCGAGTAGTCGAGTACTGCAATTACATAAGGGAGAAGAAGGCCTCTCCGCTGTAGCGTATACAATATAATTTTTACAATTCATGTGTGATTTTTGTTTCGTTCTATACATATATATTTAACATACTTGTTGAAACACTTGCAAAATTTTGTAAAAGTAGTAGAAAAAAAAATTTAGCAGGAGTAAAGGCGAGTTTTTGGTTCCCGTCGTCAGTCGAAAAACTTCAATCCTTAGCTTTGGTCAAAGATCGTGAAAATCGTGAAAATCTTGCAGCAGAATTGTAGAACATGTCTGCATCAGGAAGTCCAATAAAGCCGGAGGAAAAAATCTTTTGAATAATAGGTATTAGTCGGATAAGCAGAATCGTGCTGGAGTAGAAAACATATCACGTTGGCAATGATGAATTGTCTAAAATGTGGAATTGATATTTGAAGTTGCACAAGCCATTCGAGGCTAGAAAAAACGTTTCGTAATAGTGGTTTTAATTATAACTGAAAATATGTTGTTTTGGATTTGCGTGGATTACTAGCCATGAGAATTATAGAAAAGTCATTTTTTCTTTTCTTCCTTAAATATGTGAACCAATAAAATGTAGGCCGCTGAAAGGCGGATTTCGGTATATTTATTTTTTATTATTTGTCTGGCTGTATACGCATTACGCATATCTAACTGATACCCCTCTGAAGGTGTGAATGAACGTATTTTACGTGAAACAAAGGTCGGACGTGTCAGTCGTCGGTGTCTAACTGGTGTCCGAAATGTTACAACGGTGGCTCGTGCGTCGAAACGCCGCGAGGCCCGAGCTGTCAGTGTCCAAGGTTCTGGACGGGAGCGCAGTGCAAGGAGCCGGTTACGTGCGGCAGCCACCGGCCTTGCAAACGCGCCACCGAGTGTCGCGACTACGTGAGTATTTCGCGATACACTGCGATTGCGCTGCAAGATTCTTCTTTTATATGAATCATAACTACTGCATCCTGCTTTCTACGTCTCTCCCTACACTTTTCTCTTGGTATATCGCTACAAGTACAATCTACTGCAAAGTTCGACATGTATTCGACCACTGCAGAGTTTTCCCAATCAATTTTTATGTTTCTTAAGATATTTTTAAGATATCGACTGGAATTTAAGAATTTATTCAATATTTTAGATGAAGAGATAACTTGGACAATTATTCAAAATATTCATTCGATGAATAGTTCTTTCAAAAATTACTTTCAGAGAAAAAGAAACTTTTTGCATAAAACAATTTGGAAAAACTGTTAGTACGTATATACTTATATCGTAGTATAGTAATAAGTATATACTTATATCATCATGAATGCTAATGAAACTGCAATTGATATTTTGAAAAAACAAATGTTCAAATTTTAGAAAAAGCTTTTAGGTTCTTTTACCAATGTTGTAATGACAAAATTTGTCAATGTCATAAACATCAAAGGCCTGCTTCCCTGCCAGATTGAGTGGCTAATTTTTCAGTCTCGTATAAAAATAGTTTTAATTTATACATAACTATAAGCAATATATAAAATTTAAGTAACAAATATTTTCGAAACATATTTAAATTTTTACCTTTTTGTCTGTTACATTTTGAAGCGAAATTTGATTTTATTTGACTTTCGTACAATCTGAAAAAAGGCATTTTAACAATTAACATAAGCGGGGCTTTATATATTTGTTTGACTATGCATAATATTGTTGAGCAATTAATCAAAAGTATAAAATGCGAATGCTAAAATTAACATCATTATTATATTCAATATCTATTAGCAATTTTTTGGTAATCAAATTATTCTATGGACCTGTAGACGATAATGCAATAGTTCCCAAATCCATAAGGTTGAAAAAAAAGGATGATTCTGAACTGACTGACAATGCATTTTTATCGTAAAGACAATTTCGATATATATGCATAAATGTGCGTGTGTGTGTGTGTGTGTGTGTGCGGTTGAGTATCTTATCGTTATATATATCTGGGGAAAATCTGACTAATGTATAAAAACAGCCGACGGGCTATTACTGCGTCTGTGAACCGGGCTGGACGGGTCCCGAATGCTCGGTTGACATCGATGAATGCACTAGCGATCCATGTCGCAATGCAGGCATCTGCATCGACCTGCTCAACAACTACTACTGCCAGTGCCTGTCAGGCTTCACCGGTAACCATATTCTCTCTCGTCATCTCTCTCTCTCTCTCTCTCTCTCTCTCTCTCTCTCTCTCTCTCTCTCTCTCATGCAATCACATACACGCATCAGTTAATTTCATATTCAAAGTTTCATTCTTTCATTCAGTGTGCTTGCTTGCATACTTATTACCTATCTGTTCCTATAGCTGTATTTTATTTCCGTTATCTAACATTTAAAATGCGTGTTTTTATACAAAGCGCTGGAATGTTGTTGTATTATTGATATCAAACATTTGGTACAGTACTGTATCTCTGTACAGTTCTAAATTGAAATTTCCTATAGTTATTCAGCCTAGATATATTTAGAAAAAATTCTACTTTAGTTTTCACGAATAACGCTCTGCATTATGGGTATTATATTAATTCGTAATTTTAGATTAATTGTGCAGTTGTAATTTAGATATTTATTTTTAAAAAGTATGCAAATATGTATGGTAGTTATCAAGTATTTAAAAATAAACTACGATATACCATTTTGTCCTTCTGGTATAAAATGTGGTTGAAAAGTAATGAACATCGGTCGGTTTTAAGTTCTTGTAATTTTTTTATATAAGTCGGTCGCGTAAAAAATATCAAAGCAACGAAATAGCCACCTTCCACACCCCTATCGAAGTACACTATTTTTCCCAAGTATGGTTATATCGTGTACTGAAAAATGGATCTTCAATAAATATGATGAAATGTATATTTTAAAAGACAATTAAAAACAGGAGAAAAATAACAAAAAGTAACAATAAAGTAAGATTTTTTTAAGTTACATAAAATAAAACACTTAAAATATACACATAGCATACAATTTGTTCAGTCCACGTACGACTTAGATCAATTATTTGCGATGCTATGGAGCTATGAGCATCTATATACTGTATAATTATTTTATAACCCAACTATAATCCCACTTGATAAGTACTCTGTACTGTAATTAATACGTTTGAGAATTTTCCAGACCCTTCCTTGATCTCTCCTATTTACTGGATAATGAATATCGATTTCCCCTATATATTTTGCACAATCATAGCTTGCAACTAATTTATCGAATAAGTAATACACTATATTTGACCAATTTCAACAATATGTATTGATAAAAAATATTAATTAATAATTGATCATTAAGATCTGTTAAACTTGATTTATTTATTTGTCGAGCGGGTGGTCTAAGTTTGAATATTTTAGCGAAAAATAAAGCGATATAATTGAATTTAGTAAACAGTGTGCGCTTCACGTATAGCTTTGTTATTTTCTGCTGATTGCTTCTAATGAAATTGCTTGATCTTGTTTTTTTTTCTAAGTTGTACGATCATTTCAGCGAAAATTTTCGATACCTTGTTTATTATAAAGTTTATATTTCGGTTTCTTTTTTGTTCTTGGCAGTTATGTAATTTATAGTTTATATTCTACATTACTTACATGATTTTCTTTTACTGCTTTTTTGTTTTTTGTTTTGTTTTTTTTTTTTTTTGTATTCTCGGAATTCAGTTGTAAAATCAGAGATTTATTGGAAGAAAAAGACGGAAATAAGCTAGAATTGATAAAATAAGCAACGAATAGCTGGTTCGTGTAGTAAAACGTACGCACAGATCCGCAGGCTGCTTCCGCGTTCAAAGTTCCGCAGTCGAAGAGTCGATGAAATCCAAGCAAAGTTATCGCAAGCTTTGAAGTTGATGAAAATTGTAATCGGCTTGTCTTGTTTTGCAGGCAAGAATTGTCAGATAAATGTGGACGAGTGTCTGTCGGAGCCCTGTCAGAACGGCGGCACCTGCATCGACCGAGCCAATGGTTACACGTGCAACTGCAGCCGCGACTTCATGGGCGAGAACTGCGAGCGCGAGTACGACGCCTGCTCCGGGCGGCCCTGTCAGAACAACGGCAGTTGTGTCCTCAGCTCGAAATCTCGCCGAGATTTCGTTTGCGAGTGTCCGCCCGGCTTCGAGGGCAAACTTTGCGATATCGACGTCAACGAATGCGTCGGCGTCATCTGTCCCGACGAGAGAATTTGCGTTGACGGAGTGGCCGGTTACGAATGCAAATGCAGGGACGGATACAGGGAACCCAATTGTACGCTGATCGTTGACCCCTGCGCGAAAAAGCCGTGCGGCAATGGGACGTGTCTGGAAACGGCAGATGACGGCTACAAGTGCGACTGTGGTCCTGGATATAGCGGTCAGTCGATTTAGCCTTTTATTTATTTATTAATTGTTTATTATCACATTAACATATTTTGCAATTTACTCTGCGCCAAATTCGAGCGGCAGTCCGCATTTGTCATTAAAATTCTACTTAAAATGGATTCAGACGCATGAATATACAGAGAAATTTCTCGTTCTTAGGTTTAAACTGTGAAAACGACGTGGACGAATGCCAGATTTTAGGTAACTCGCTTTGCAACAACGGCATCTGCGTCAACAACGTCGGAAGCTACAACTGTTTCTGCAGACCGGGCTTTTCGGGCGACCACTGCGACGTCGACATCAACGAGTGCCTCTGCGGGCCATGTAAAAACAATGCCACTTGCATCGACAAAATCAACACCTTTGAGTGTCAATGTACTCCAGGCTATGCTGGCAAAACGTGTGACCATGACGTTGACGAGTGTGAGAGCAACCCTTGTGAGAACGGGGCTACTTGCATTGATGAAATTGCCAGGTATGTCAATATTACAAAGAAAAACTAGTATTTTAGTATCAAACATAACAAAACTATCAAGAAATGTTAAATAAATTTTATAGCACAGTGTGACCTAAATCTGCACTTAAGTCACGCTTATCCGTGACCTCGCTGCGCTCGGGCGCTATTTGTACGCTATGCAATAATGGGCCACTTAGGTCACATGTATCGTAATGTACTATTTAGAAAAATCGTTTAAACCTTGAAAAATTCAAATAATTTTTCTCCACACTGCGCCGAAAGGATGACTGTCGCTCCCGGGCGCCAGGAGCGAAATCGGTAATTTCAGCGCTAGTATGAAGAAAAATAGTATACGCACCACGGGAGTAAATTCGGACAGCCCATATCTCGTGTTTGCCAATATACACGAGATATGGACTCTCGCAAGTTTTTTCCTCCCTAGGCACGTAATATACTATATTAATACAAAGTAAAAGAAATATCGAGGATTATAAGTGCATAAACTACATTAGAATAACTTCTAATCTATAACAAAGTTAGTTTTAAGGAAGATAATTTTAATTACTTTTCAACACATTTCACGAGAACTTATATAGTATGCGGTTGAAATCCCACTGAAAATTATGTATCAGAGTCAACATTTCATTTTTTTTTTTTTTTGTAGGTACACCTGCATCTGTGCTGTTGGTTTCTCTGGATCCAACTGTGAAACGAACATCGACGATTGCAAATCTCAACCCTGTCAGAATCACGGTAAGTGCTTAGACGAGGTAAACGCTTACGCTTGTGACTGCACAGGCACGGGTTTTGAGGGTGAACACTGCGAGCTCAACATCGACGACTGCCGTTCAAATCCTTGTGAAAATGGTGCGGAATGCATAGATGAGATCAAGGATTACAAGTGTCAATGCTACGAGGGCTATACTGGCAAAAACTGTCAGATCGACATCAATGAGTGTGAAAGCTCACCTTGTCAATTTAATGGTACCTGCCTTGAGCGATCTAATGAAAATCTTTACAAAGAGGATGTTATGAACAAGCCTGCTATCTTCATGCAAGAGTTTAGCTACGCTAATGCAAGCGGGTAAGTTCAGTTTTTATTTTACTTTATTAGGCGAAAGAAACTTTGGCAAGAGTCAACACTTTTAAATGAAATATTTTTATCAATTTCAACACCTCGATTAGAATAAATCTAAAAAGAAAACTCTCAACAATAAAAAATTAATGAAAAATGTTGAACAAAAAATTAAGCAATATGATGATTCAAAAATAACATTTTTGACATCTTTTTTCTTTCTTTTCTTTCGAAATATCCATTCTTTGGAAATAGAATTAATTGCTTCTCTTTTTTTATGTCTTCAAGACTATTTAAAAGTTAATATTCGTTGAATCGATTGTATGGATTTTTTTTCTTTTTTTTTATAGATCACTATTGCAATACTGATAACATTAATTTTCAGATACGAGTGCATCTGCGTGCAAGGCGTAATCGGCAAGAATTGCGAAACCAACATAAATGAGTGTGACAGCAGCCCATGTTTCGAAGGTGTGTGTATGGACCGAATCGGCGGTTACGTTTGCGAGTGCGACGAAGGATTTGAAGGCGAGCATTGCCAGATCGATATCGACGAGTGCAAGCGATACTCTCCCTGTGAACATGGAGTTTGTTACGATCGACGAGCCGACTACCAGTGCGTTTGCGATCCCCTCTATGGAGGAAAGAACTGTTCTGTACTCCTCGAGGGATGCATGGGCACAACATGTCTGAACAATGGCACCTGTTGGCCATACCTCGTTGATGAGACCGAGCACAAGTTCAACTGTACCTGTCCTAACGGATTCCACGGAGAGATCTGCGATAACGTAAGTTGCCCCAATCATTTTCAGAGATTACAGAATTTTCAACGGCACTATAAAATAACATTCCTTTCGATTGCTTAATTAACTTACACGTATATCACTGCAAATTTTTTTTAATAATATTGCACTAAAAACTGTAAGCGAGTTATGGATAACATATATTTTTAAATTATACGAATGTCGGTCAAAGCATTAATACATATCTATAAGAATTACTGTTTATAATGAAAAGCTTTGCATGTGTTATTAAGATATTTTCTACGCTGTTCATAACAAATTAACTTATCGTAATTAGTAATTCATGTTTTTTAAAAGCGAAATTTGAAAGTAGTGAAAATCGTAAAAAAACCATGTTTAATAAAATTGCAAAATGTTAATTATGACTAAATTTGCAAACTGCAGAAAAAAATGCCTGTTTAAAATAAAATAAGTTTTAAAATTTTATATGTACGTGGTCAATTATAAAGATCTTTTTAAGTTACAGTTTTTTTATTTATTTATTTATTAATAAGCATATGAAGATTTCCTTTGTTTTGAATTTTTTTGTTTTTTAATTTAGAAATAATGGATATTTTTTGTTGAATTATGTACATGTAATAAACATCATTCGAAAAGAGCCTTAAAACCACTTTCTAAAATAATCAATTGTATGAAAAGTTTTAAGATTTGCACTTCGTAAATTTCGAAGAGATATTTGTTGTTTTCAAACTTAGACAACTTTTTGCAAGTACTCCCGACCTGAAAATTTGTTTTCTTTAATTACTGTTCTTTTAATGCACTTGATTTCTATTTGAAATGATGTGACTATAGTAATGCAGTGTTCGATTCACTTTCGTACCAGTTTTAAAAATTGAATACTTTACTTCTCATGAACTAACTGGCCTATTGCTATGCTTGAGATTTAACAACGCATCGTGCGATAATGAGTCACTTAAATCACATGTATGGTTATATAGTATAATGCTGGAAAGGAAAAAAACCATTTCTTTCTAATAATTTATGAAATGAATTTAAATAGTTGGCGTTTTAGAAACTGCAATCTTCTAATTGTTCACCGTTTTTATAAAATAAAAATTTTCTTAACCTCTAGACCGCCGGGATTACGTCATATGGCGCGTAACTTTTTTGTATCAATATAAGTTTTGAGCAATCACGAAAATCGATGGAAACACTATTCTAGGGGTTTTTGATATCGCTGATCGCGAATCTGAGGTCAGATTTTGAAAATTCACTCCCCAGGGGCGGATATGCCCCCCCCCCCATCACCCCAATTTTTTGGAAATTCAACGATATATTGAAATTCAGTGAAAACTTAATGCAGGGGGTTTTTGATATCGCTGATCGCAAATATGAGGTCAGATTCGTGATCAACGACCTGAAAAACCTCCTGCATCAAGTTTTCACTGAATTTCGATGTATCATTGAATTTCCAAAAAATTGGGGTGTTGGGGGGAGGCATATCAGTCCCTAGGGGGTGAATTTTGAAAATCTGACCTCAGATTCGTGATCAGCGACCTCAAAAACCCCTGGCCTCAAGTTTTCACTGAATTTCACTGTATATTGGTGAAATTCTAAAGTTTAAAAATTTTAACATTGTGTTTAACATAGCGCAGGCCGTCGGGTGCGCAATATGGCGCGCACACATCCACCCTCAAAAGGGTTCTATCTATTAGGCCTCAGAACACTTTTCTATAGGGAAAATCGAATTTTCGATTTTTCAAAATCCCGGCGGTCTAAAGATTAATATTCTTAATTTTCTTAATATCTGTGCTCTGAATCGAACAATTGACAAGTACAAACAAAATCAAAGGGACGTATCAGGATGGCATTTGTACGACCAACACTTACAGTCGGGTGAAAAAGGCTACGTAATTGCTATACTAAAAACGAGTGAAATTGTGTGAAAGCGTGTGATTACGCAGAAAGAGAAGGAAGATTCAAATCAGTGAAACTGAAAATATGAAAATGAAATATAGATGGGGGTACACATTTTTGGACCATAACCGGGTGAATGTTGTCTTTCATATTTGAATATCAATGGACTTATCCTCGTAGACTTCGTGCTGCTTTGATATCTGTTGACGATTGCTCTGATTAGAATCTTTCAGCGTAATAACAAACTTTCACACAATTTCACTTGTTTTTGGAATAGCAGTTACGTAGTCTCTTTTTTTAAGTCTATTACACCCGAGCCTATGCAGCGAACCCATAAATTCCGTCCTAATGCGATCCTCTGACGTTTATGAAAAGTACGTGCTTTCAGTACTAGCATAATAATAAATAGATATTTGTGTAACACTGCAAACTAATTTTTTATCTGCTTAAGTTTGAAAGATTGTTTTGTTTTCTCATTTAAATTTTATGTTTTTACTTGCCAATTGTTTAATTCATCGGGTAAATATTAAAACTTTAGAAGAAATTATTACAGTATCAAAAACGTAGGGTTGGCTGTTTAAATGATTTTAACATTTTATTCCTATTCTGCCTTAACAAGAAGTTCGTATAGTAAAATTATTTAAATTAAATAAAAACATTTTTTCCACAATTGGATTTGGAATTGCCTTTATAGGCGTATATATAAATAAAATACGTCGCAATTAACCATACTTACACCTTGCTTGCATGCGATTTCCGTAAATTGTGATCACGAAATCAACCGCGAAACAGGTGAGTTTAGTGTTGCAATTTTTTAAAGTTTACTTTTCTTGCAATCTTCATGGGATCCGAAAAATCTATAAAAAAATACAAATTTTAGACCACAATATAGCAAAAATTTCGAAAGATGACTTCTTTTTTCCACCCGTTATGCAGTTACATGATTCCAATGTTATTCAGTTAAATAATGCAATATAAACTTGGAAGTTCGCATAAGAGACAGTTTTTCGAAATTTCATTTTTATTATTTGTTTTAAACAATTTGTTGCATTTTCATCTGATAATAATTTCCGGACCCCTTGTACTAATAAGGAGCTCGAAAACTTAACAAAATTGTTGTGTTTATACTTTCTTTTTTAACTAAGAACACCACTCAAAATGTTAAAATAATGTTGAAATGACCAATTTAAAAGTTTTAAGCATGTAAAGGGGTAAGCATTTATTCGATTTCGTAAAAGATAAACTATATTCCTTTCAAAGCTTTCAATATGGATGTTTTTCTTTTGGTCGGTTTTTTTTTTAGTTCGAGTCTTTTCATGTACTTTATTTTTAATAAGAAACAAGTAAAAAAAATGTTTTGTAATAATAAGCTATGTAAGTACAAGGACAACATCATCTAGATATTATACGCAACGTACGCAATCGCAGAATTGCACAAAAAAAGACGCAAAAATGGGACGCTTTGTTGAAAATGGCGACATAATTTTATTGATAAAATTACGTTGATTCTTAAATTAACGTAATTTTATTTGGAGCTTTGTAGTACGTTATGTGCGATTACGAGTCATTTTCGAATATGTCGCGTTAAGTGACTTTAATGCATGCAAAAAATGAATGCACACTTTTCATAATCGCAGTCTCTATTTTTTTTTACATCTTAATAAATTTCGTTGCATTATGCGCAAATTACGTAATTTTTTATGTAACATTTTCGAATACTTCCTTGTGCAATTTTGTTGCATTCAACTTTGAATGTATATATCGTACAACCGAATGGTATTCGATTGTGAAGATATTTTGTTTCGCAATGCAAAATGCAATAGTAACTCCAATTAACACTCAATGCGCATAAGGTGTACATGCGTGAGAAAAGTGTGAAACGAAAAGAGTGTATGAAAAGAAAAAAAACGTGATCGATGTATGCGGAAAAAAATGGAATAAAATGTTATTTATCCCAAAATCATACGATCAGTTTCAACAGAGATGTTTTCCCGCATATGCTAGATACACGTGCAGCCCCAGAAAGAAAGCGAAAAACGGAGGTTGTTGCAGGAAGCAGGTAAAGAATGAATATATAGCTAACGACGTTGAATTTTCAAGGTAACGACTATGTCGCTTAGCGGTAGCTCGATGGTGACGGTGAACACATCGCGCGAGGAGGGTTACGACATCTCGTTCCGTTTCCGGACGACTTTGCCGAATGGACTGCTCGCCATGGGCAAGGGCCCGACGTACTACATGCTCGAGCTCGTCGGCGGCAAGCTAAACCTCCACTCGAGCTTGCTGAACAAGTGGAACGGCGTGTTCATCGGCAGCGGATTGAACGACTCGAATTGGCAGAAGGTCTTCGTGGCTATCAACTCGACGCATCTCGTGCTTTCGGCGAACGAGGAGCAGACTATCTATCCGATCAATTTGAACGAGGGAGCCAACGCTACCTACACCTCTTTCACAACGACCTACATCGGCGGTACCGTAACATATCTGAGGAAACTCACTCACGGGCCGTCTTTCTTCGTTGGCTGCACTGAGGATGTCATCATCAATGGTGAATGGGTAAGTGTACCTTCCTTCTTTCAGCTTTTCACTTTTTATTCCTACGCGCCTACGCGCTTGAAAAGCTCTCGAGACAATTCAGCTAATTCGAACCAGTAGTAAGTAGCTGATTATTCGAATGTCAGATTTTGATTTTACACAGATCAAAAGAAAACAAACTATACATTTCTCTGCATTGAGAAGAAGTAAAGAGAAAACAATGCATGTACGACGAATTCTCCGAATAAATGCGTGTGCGTGACTGATTGATTTGCAGATCTACTCGGGCACGAATTCGAAGCACGTGGAAATACAAAACGTCGACCCTGACTGTCCACGCGAGGCTCAATGCACTCCGAACCCCTGCAAAAACAACGGGCACTGCACAGACCGCTGGCGCGACTTCTCCTGCAAGTGCGAGCGGCCTTATCTCGGCTCCACCTGTCAATACAACATAACCGCAGCGACTTTCGGATATGAAAATATCAGCAACGGCTACGTGAGCGTGCGAGTCTCGGATCCAGCGAGAAAAGCCGTTCGCTCTATCGTCGACATTTCCATGTTCATCAGGACAAGAGAAGAGCGAGGGGACATTTTCTACTTGGGAGCTGAACCTAGTGCACCGTCGTCCGACGCGAAGGAAAAGACGTACATCGCTGCGCAGCTCGAGGGCGGCGAGCTACTGGTCAGGATGCAATTTAACGGAAGCGAGGCCTACACCGTGGGAAGTGTCAAACTCAACGATGGGAACAGCCATCTAATTCAAGTTATTAGAAATGTTACACTGGTCCAAGTCAAAATCAATGGCACGGAGTACTTCAGGAAGACGATTAGCGCTAACGGTCAGTTGAATGTGACTGTGTTGTATTTGGGAGGACTACCGCAAGTTTCGAGGTACATCAGGCAGGTCGACAGTAGGTTGATGGAGGTGACGACTGTACCTCAAATCAACTTTAAGGGTATAATTCAAGACGTGCAAATATCCAATGGCGTTGAGAGTATGGTCGTCGAATTTTTCCCTCTAAAGGTACGAGTCTCCTATTTCTAATAAACGAGCTTTCTCTTCATTATTCACTCAATTTATCTGTCGTATATTTCAGGCGAACGATATCCCAACTCTTGTTCAATTTGGCAACGTAACCTTTGACAACAAAAAGGTCCTTAAGGGTGTTGTCTCTGATAATGTCTGCGCCTCTAACCCTTGCTTTCACAACGGCACTTGCCACATTACGTGGAACGACTTTTGGTGTCAGTGTCCTCGTGGCTATACTGGTAAAACATGTCAAGAAATGGAATTCTGTCAACTGCAAGATTGTCCCAGTGGTTCCAAGTGTCAGAATCTCGACGATGGCTACGAGTGCATCGCCAACGCAACCTTCGACGGGGTCGGCACCTGTTTCACTTACTTATATAGCCATCCTGAACCTATGAATCTCACCGAATCATCTATTGATACCGTCAAGATCACATATAGATCGAACACCGGTGGTACTTTGATGCACATGTCCCCGAAATCGGGTAACAACCACTTTACTGTTTCTGTCTTCGCGGACAAGATCACGGTCGCCTGGAAACTAGATCTCGAAAATACAGGAATGTTGAACTTTGGTAAAATTGAACCAGACGGCAATTGGACTACTATCTTACTAAGGCTGAACAACAACTCAATTGAGGCCGAGTACGAAGATACGAATGATGACGTCGTACCTACTTCCAGTCCAAATTTCAATTTCGCAGCTTGGTATGATCTTCTATTGACAGGAGGTGTAACTATCGGCGGTCTGGGCAGTCCACTATCTGATGTACACAGCTATATGACCTTTGGTACAGAAAGGCACATTGAGAATAGAGAAGGCATCTCTGGAAACTCAGTAGATTTTGCTGATAGAAAACACACAACTGTTGCACCACCGCACAGTATGTTGTCTGGTATGTTATCATTTTAACAACTATAATTATTATATTTCAAGCTAATTTTATCTATTGTTTAAAAATTAATTTTTCATTTATTATTATTTTCTACTTATATTTGTTCTGTAGAGACCTGAATGTCAGTTGAGCATTCAAATTTCGCGTCATAACTTAATAAAACAAAAAACTAATTAGTGTAACTATCAATATTAGTTCCCACCCCCCCCCCCCCCGCCCCCCGTTATATAACAATATATCATTTTACAAACTTTCGAATCGCTATTTCAAGAATATTCCAAGGATCAAAAAAGAAAAAATTATTTTTTGTTTTTATGCTTGGTAGAACCAGATCTCATGCATTCAACTGCGGGAGGTTATTTAAGTGAAAATATTTTTTAGAAAATCACCGTAGCTTGATAGTGATTAGCAATCGAATTTCATTATAATTCAGGTAAAGAAAGTAGGGTCACCCTTACAATACTGCTGCATAAGGCAAACCAATAGCAAGATCAGCATCAGAAAAAAAATGAAAGAAAATAATTGCTATTCTTATTTATCATTTACAGGTGAAGCATTCAAGGGCTGCCTAGGAGAAGTGCGCATTGGCAGTATGCTACTGCACTACTTCACTTACGAGGAAGTTTATCAGAACGCAAACTTTACGCCTCTGGAATTCCTCTCACTTCAGCAAAATAATGCATCGACGCACGGTAGCATCGGTTGCAGACTTTGCTTCGAAAACAACTGCAAGAACAACGGTCACTGCCTCGATCAGTTCAACAGCTATATATGTGACTGTCCACCAGGATACGCGGAGGACGACTGTTCGATCGACATCGATGAATGCGAGGACAATAAATGTGAGAACAACTCGACTTGTCTCGACGGCATCGCCAATTATACCTGTGTGTGTAAAAGCGGTTGGCAGGGATGGCTGTAAGTTAATTATACAATTTAAACCTAGAATCATTAAGTAAACCCTGTTATCTCTTACATAAGTATAAAAATATACTTCTATCTATGGACTATCTATAAGCCGATTCAACTGTATCACATCGCATAATTAAATACATGGTCTTCTCTAAAAGTCTTCGTGAAAAATCTTTTTTTTGCGAACAATTATAAAAATGATCTAAAAAAATTAAAGTATATAATTTGTCGCGCACTTTCAATTTCTTACATAACAGGGCAGAATTCAGTTCATGAAGACTCTTTTATTAATCTTATCTGCGACATTTCTCGACGCCTACTCCACACACCTTTAGAAACAATAATCTATTTGGTTTTTCTTTAACAGGTGCGAGGAAGACGTAAACGAATGCGTAAGTATCCAGCCTTGCCAGCACGATGGAGTTTGTGTAAATTTACCAGGATCATTTCACTGCGAGTGTCCCGAGCAGTACACTGGTGAACTGTGCGAACATTTCAAGCAAATCACGTGCGCTGATGAACCTTGTCGAAACGGTTCCACTTGCGCAGATGTCGTAAACACTAAAACTGGAGATAACTTTACGTGCAGTTGTATGCCAGGGTACGAGGGTACTGTTTGTGACACGCCTTATTGCATGAATAGAAAGTGTCAAAACGACGGAAAGTGTGTCTTCTTGTATCAGGTAATACATTATTCAAAGTTTATTTTTTATTTAAAGATTGTATGGTACCTAATGAATTCTGACTTTAATCAATAATGTAATTATACTCTTGAAATTACACCAACTGCATAATGACGATTAATTTTTTTTTTTGTTTTGTTTGTTAATGAGCATAATACTTTATCTATATTCAAATTGAATATGTCAGTGAAAAAAAATCAGAATAAAATTAATTATCTGTTACTGTTTATTGAAATATAATTTTCATCATTCTGAGTCTGTTTTTTAAATAATCAAACTATTTTTCCTCAGCCACCGCAGTGCTCATGTCCGCAGGGCTTTACTGGTCTTTATTGTGAAACGAACATCGACGATTGTGCACCTGATCTGGATGGTAATGTGCCGTGCAAGAACGACGGCAAATGTCACGACGGAATCAACAATTATACTTGTGATTGTACCAGTACTGGCTACATTGGTTCGGACTGTTCATACGATATAAACGAGTGTCTAGATCCTTTAACTGATTGCGGTTTTGGCAAGTGTGAAAACCTTCCTGGAAGCTATCACTGCATCTGCGATCCAGGCTTTTGTGGTTACAATTGCAAGATGGAGGATCCTTGCAAAGAAAATAACTACTGCAAGAATGGAGGTACTTGCGAATGCGTCGAAGACAAGGGCTACACGTGTCACTGTCCGCCTGATTATACGGGTCAAAATTGCACCGAGGTGAGTTCTCTCTCTCTCTCTCTCTCTCTCTCTCTCTCTCTTTCTCTCTCGCTCTCTCTCCCTCCCCTCGTATACGCACATATTTATACATTTTAAAAAATCTGAATTTCAATTTAAAATTTACGATATTAATTCTTATAGTTTTTTTATAGTATATAGAATAACCCAAATTTAATTGGTACTTAACATCATGTATTATAACTTTAAAAAAATTTTCTGCGACTTACAGTCAGAGCATTTCTTGGGAAGTCAAGCACTGGATATTGCCGTCATTGTTGGACCAATCGTCGGCATCCTCTTCCTCATAGCAGCTGGATCATTGATAGCATTATTCATGATGGCACGTAAGAAGCGAGCGACGCGCGGCACTTATAGTCCATCAGCTCAAGAATTTAGCAACCCTCGAGTAGAAATGGACAACGTAATGAAACCACCACCAGAAGAGAGATTGATTTAAGAAGCGAGAATTTCCCTCGCCTAGTCCCTCTCCTTAACGTTCCAAGTAAAACGAAACGCGTAGTCCGAGCCTACATTTATTATATCGGACTTAGAATGCCAAATTTGAGTTAAGATATAAAATCACTATATTTTTGTACAAAAAAAAAACAATTGGAAAAACACTAGGGCCAAGATTGATCAAAGAGGCTTATTCATTACTTGAATAAGAACGTACTTATATCTAAGAATTTTAAAGCAACTCTTCGGGTATTTGTAAGCGATTCATTAAAAGTAAAGCTTTCCCTATCGCTCTATGTCTCTATTGTAATCCTGATTTTGAGTTTACGAGATTTATAGCAGCTGAATAATTACCTCAAAATATGTTTTTTCAATGGAAGGGAAAGATGAACCTTACGTGAGACTGAATTTCTGTTGGAGATTAAGTTGAATTCACATTCCATTTTTTACTGCGATCGCAATGATAGACTTGATTATAGACAAATTTTAAAATATTAATACATAAAAAATGCGTCAGTTTCCACGTTTACCAGGGGAACCTTTCTAAGTGTACTTAAAAGATTAACTTATTATTAATGAACGAGTGTCTTTATGCTAAACTAAGAAAAAGTAAAAACCCGTCCACTTAGTGCCTAATAATATATATATATATGTATATATATATATATATATATATACACACACGATTTGCGACAAAATAATTTATAAATAATGATATATTCGAAACAAAGAAAAATACTACCATAATGTGTTTGTTTTTTGGCAGTTGACTTGACTTTAACGGAAAATCTCTAGTGAAAAAGCGAAAGATTGAAGTCACACGAAAAGCAATTTACTTTATAAAGAAATGGTAAAAGCTATTGCGTGTAAATTTAATTTTTTTACCAATGGCGACTGATAATGCAACTTTATTTAATGTAAATCGACATATACCGGTCCCACGTGTATTAATTTTGTAAATAGTGTAGCTTGTAAGTTATATTGTACTTAAGAGAATTATTAACGCTTTTATCAATAAGATTTTATATGAAAGTAAACGTAGTATTTGACACTAAATACATAATGCGAATTTATATATATATAATATTATACGTGGGCTATTCCGTGACAAGTTGAAAGCGAAAATTTGCACTCCTCAAAATAATTTGAAAATATCTTAAAAGGTCATCTATATGTCCTTGAATTTTTTCAGATTTTTTTCACAAGTAAAAGATAGCGTAGTAAGATATTTTAAATATTTTTTCGATTTTCATTAATCATTATTTCTTAAAGTATAATTTTTTTGTATAGACAAGCGGTTTTTTTAATAACATTCCGGAATAAAAAACTTTGAATTGAATGTTTATATGGGTATTACAATTGTCGAGTAAAAGTTTGGAATGAATTTGTGCTTCTACAAACTGTTCAAAATCAAAGCAACATGAAGTACAACGATCAAAGAGTCGATAATATGTGAAGTAAACAATCATAACGAAATAATTTAAAAAATCATAAATGTAATTTTGCATTAAAAAATTTTATAAAACTATTTGTTTATATTACAATTAACTTATATAATCTGGAGGTGCATAAGATAAATTCACACTCATAAGTGATTTACATTTATTACAAAAAATCATGATACAAATCACGTATCTTATTGTTTTTTTAATATAAATGCAATTAAAAACAACATTTTGTGCAGAAAAAAATCTATTTGTACTTTTTTCTTTGCTTATGTCGTTATTCGAACTTGAATGTCAATTTTATTTATTTTAATGTACACTATCTTGATGTTTTTTGTTATAAATAATGGTTGTAATCACTTTTTGTATTTTAAGGAGTCAAACTTGTTATTGATTGAAAATTTAAATTAATATTCAACGATGCATATCCTTAAAGTACAACTTTTTGCATGGAAAAGTTTTTTTGCAGCCTTTAATTTAGACTTGGCTCCTTAAGCTTCATGGGTGAATTTTAATGATTTTTAGCATCATTTTAATATTATAATAAATTATATCTTTTTATATTTAAATAGTTAGTTTTCCTATACTGAGTGTATGAACTGTATGTCTGTCTATAATGAAAAGTGTTACTCTCAGGAACAACGAAATTCATGAAAATGAGCATAAAGTGCAAAAAATGCCGAAAATGTTAACTTTATCACTCTGTACTTCAAAAACTATTTGAAAAAAATCTGTATCAATTCAAGAAGGTATATTTCATTGATTAGAAAAAATTAATAAAGTTTTAGAAGGAAATAAATTTGAGCTGGTCAATCTCATAGAGAACCACCCAGAACTTATATATGTATATGTAACATATATTACATGGATTATATTTGTGCAACAACGACACAACCAAAGTTTCTTGTTCGATTAAGTTACAAACATGTATGTATTCGTTCATAACTTCTCATTTTGCGAACTTAGGAACAGCACGTGATTGAGATTTTTATCTGATTGTATTTATAATATGTCAAAGATATTGAATTTTAGATGAATTTTGGCGTTTTTATTGCGGAATTGTTTGCGATTGTCTATGATATCGATTTCACAAATGTCTCAATTAAGGTTTTAGTAAGACTGAGATTCAGATATCATATGATATTTCGTTGAAAGAACGCTATTAATTATTCTTTTTAAATGATCAATTTTAGTATGATTTATATAAATGAGAAGCAAGTTTACAAGCAATAAAGAGAACAATTAAGAATCAACAGTTTATTTATTTTTTCACATTCATACTATATTTACATATCATTGAAAATAGTCCTAGATAATATTTACTAAAATTTCTCTACTTCTTAAATTATTAGCTTGACATGAGTTTTTTATGCATAAACAATTTTCATTTAAAAATGTAAAATTCTTATTAAAATTTGATAAATTATGTTAAAAAAACAATACATATTATTTAAAATATAGACAATTAATTATCTGTACATTATACTTTTTTGCCATTGATTTTGTTTAATTTATTCCTTGATAATTTATCGAAAAAGAGTAATCCGGCAGCTCTCTCAATGCTTTCTGGTGGCACCTGAACATTGTTTTATATTAATTAATAAGTTCATTGTTGGATATAATAATATAATCTAAAGACGTAAGAAAGTGTTGTAGCTCACTTGAAAATTTTGAAGTGGTGTGTTGTCATCAATGGGTGCGTTTGGCATAACAAAAGCCTCCATTTCTAACTTTGAGTCAGCAGTTTCTCCTACAACAATCTTATAGAAGTGTGTGGGTACAGCAACATGATTTGTACCGATGACTTCATATCGCACATATTTCTTTCCATCTGGCTCCATTCTACATGTTAAATGACAATACATAAATGACAGTAAATAGTTCATTCTGAGAGATATGTGCAAGATATATGCATACATCAGAAATCATTTGACATACTTTGGTAGGTACAAAGGTCCTGTGCAGACATAAACATCTTTGTAGACATTTGTCAATTTCCTAACATATATCTCTAGTCTGTTCCAAGAATTCCTGTTAAAACCAACTCCTACTTGTGGTGCCATATTTGTCAGGTAAAAGGTTTGTTGTACATGTTTCTGATCTAGCTTATGATTGCCTGCAGCTGCCAAGTGTCCTCTGTCATAACCACTACGTTTGTAGTCGCTGTTGTCTGATCTGAAATATACTAAAGTCATATTGATCCAAAAAAATATAATAATTCTAAATATTTAAAATTGCTTACCTAAAGAACGGATGTATACTGGGATCAGGCATGAATTCACATTTTGATCGATCGATACTATCATTAGCTTTTAATCGATCCTTAGTCAAATGTTCAAAAACCCAATGAGCCACTCGATTTCTTCTGTCATATGACAAAACAAAGTCATCGTAGGATCTTACATGGTCTAAGCCTGGGAAACCAAACTTCATAATCTGTGGACGCAGAAAACAGCAAAACCACTTGGCATTAATTTTCACAGTAGAATCAGTCACTTTCTTAAAAACTTTGAGAGAAAACCTTGCCTCAAGAAAGTGTTGCTTGGATAACAGCAGAAGCCAAAAAATATAGAGCGAATCTCTGTTACAACACATAATGCAAGGATATTTATTCGCTGAGAGTTTATTATTATTCTATAACTGAGATTCTCACAAAAAAAAATGGCAAACGTTGTAATAAAAGAATAATGCTACTACATTCTAGTATAAAGTTAGCGAACGCAGCGTTTCGTAAGGTTACATCCCCCCGACTCATTGACATATCCCCGACCTACTTGGCTGACTCTGGACTCCGGCAGCGCTAATTTTGCTCCCATTTCGACGGGGTCTTCTGCCGGGACGACTGGCGAGGCAGCGGAGACTGTGCCGAATATCGGCAGTCCGGGCATGCTCTTGACATTCGTCCCGAACGCGCTACTCCGTCGGCCGTCATTTTCCTGCAGACGAAGCAACTGCTGGCCCGCACCACTCCAATGTCGCTCGTAATGTTTGCCGGCAAACCAACCGGCTAAGCCTGCTCCGCTCGTCAACGAGGACAGCTTTACTATGCTCTTCCAAGAGGTTGACATTACTTATTATATATATGTATATACTTATACGTATAATACTAGAACACGTGCTGAAACTACTGGAAGTGCTCGCAGATCGTGTGTAGTAGTGTGATAGTGTCTGTGTAGCGTTCGAAAGACTATATACTAATATTGCAGTTTACAGTTGCAGAACTTGCAGACCAGTTGCAGACTACACCGCTACCAACTGTTACTCTGCTATATAGGTATGGGGTATGGCATTAGCGACCTTCGTTGGCACTTGGCATTAGCAGACGACGAAGCAGAAAGAACAATATATAGAATATTATCTTAGTATATAATAGAGAAACTATATCTGTGGCTTACAGGAAGAACCACTTAAGTGACTTTTTTGTATTCTCGATATAGAAATAGAAAAAGCGATTTCAATGTTTGGAGTAATACGTATAAGATCGAAATGTCAGAGAAAAGATCTCAGTATTGGCTCATTTGATTAGGTATATCTAATACAAATACAACCGTAGTATTAAATTTGTAAATAGTTTCTTTCTTGATGCGCAAGCTAAACAAATTATGCGGTCACTTTCTTTCAGGGCTCGTAACTAATGCAATTTGCAATTAAAAAAAATCGGGCAGGGCATATTTTTAAAGTTTAAGTCATACCTTTTCCAAAATGCTGTAATTGAAATTTTTGAAAATCGTTATTAACAGTGACAAAAAACTGTTTAAAGGAAAAAAGCATCATGGATCAAGATTTCAAGAACGTTTTCAAATAAATGTCCAAACCTAAAAGATACGTGATTTGGGGGTTGATTTTGAACCTCAGTGTGGTCAAACTGACGCATATTATAATTGAACATTTTTTGCGAAGACTTTTACGAATTTTTTATTCAGAAACCACGCACTTTTGGAAAAAATTGTCAAGAATAATAAGTTCTTAGAATCAGCTAAAGAATACGTACGAATTTTATCAGAGCCATCCCAGCAATTTTTTTGTTTTTGCAAATTGACAATTTTTCAAAAATTAAAAATAAAATAATTTTAAAAATTTTAAAAAACCGACGAATATATCGGTATAGGTAATTAGATACATATTATACAGCTTTAATGTACTCCAGACGGTATATCGCGCACAAAAATAAAAAAACGAGTGCATTTAAGTGGTTCTGCAGAAAATATTTGTGCATTTCGGAAATCCTATACTATATTGTATGTACATACAATGAAAAAGGGTACTAATATAAGAGCACCTCGAATTCGACATAAAAATATTTTTCACAAACTTTAGTGGTACGTTCTTCCTGCAAGCCACAGATATATAGAGAGGGAGTATACTATACATAAGTATTTACTTATGTGAAGTCACCCCTTCATGTACACATATATGTGACCTAAGTGGCGCATACGTAGTACTATAGCTATGTATAATATACACACGAGGATCGGCGTGCGAGCTTAGGTCACATACTTACTGTGCTATAAAGAAAATCTTGGATACATTTCGAATAGTTTTTTAAGATACCTAATACTTGAATCATACTATACTATGACACACTTATTGAGATTTTCTGAAAACTTGAAGTTTTTTCCAAAAGCTTGTATTCTCACAAGACTTATCGTGTGAGGTAGATATACGTAAAAAATACTTTATATACTCAGTATTTATCAACTAAATACATTATAAAGAAACCGCGGGAGATTCCAATTAAATATCGAAAGCATAACAAATTTCTATTAACAAATGTTAATTTCAATGCGTTTTTGGGATGGTTTCAATATTTTCATGAAAATAATCCATGCTTATAAGTAGTTTATAAGCAGTTTCGCAAAAATATGTATAGTGAAAATAATATATTAATGTAGAAGAGTGTACAAATGATTGAAATATCACGCGAAATATGTGCTATAATATTTAAGTACTTATAAGATTAATAATTTAGATATTCGTATATTTTTGATAAAAAAAATTCAGTATTTTAAAATATTAATGTTAATATTATTTTTGTGTCGATAGTGTTATAACATTAAAATATTATGATTATTTATGTTCTTTCTTATTTATAACGATATTCAGTACAAACTACTAGATAATATAGACTTGAAACTTAGTTAAGCGATTAGATCATTGTATAACGAAAAGCAAAGAGGTGGTTTTGCGAAATTTCGTTTTTATTATTTATTTTAAGCAAGTTAATTACTTTTTCGTTTGTTACAAAATTTAGAAGTTTAATGACTTTTAAACTCCATCAAATTTCGTATATTTTCATCAATAAAAAGTTTCGAAAATTGTAGTAAAAACGAACAGATAGCAAAAAATAATTTCAGTAATAAAACCTTTTATTTAATCTCATATTGCTCTTAACATTTGTTTATTTATTTTATAAAAATAAAGTTATTCTTTTAAACTTATAAATACAAACATTTCTCAGAAACATACTATTTCTTTGTTAGAAAATAAGACTTTACACTATGTGCATATCATTTTAACAAAGACATTGTTCAAATGCTTTAATCAGAAGTATGTATGTACATAAATTAATTAAAACTAATTACTTTCTTCACCAGAATCTTCCACCTCAACGTCGTTATGTCCAGGCAAAAGTCTTGGATCGAATGTTGATTGGAAACATTTTTTGAATATTAATTTTGCCCTCTTGGACTGATGTCTTGGTGGAGAGTTCTGAATAAGATCGTCGTTTTCATCATTATTTCTAACTGGACTAGGAATCTCTTGTTCGGACTTTCTTTTAAGAAAGGATGATAAAGAATTAGACTCATGACTGTTAGCACTTGATCTCCCCTTCTTACTGTTTGTGGCATTTGTTTTTAAAGTAAAGTTTGTTCTCGATGAATCTAGGGAATTTTCTCTGCTCTGACATGGCGAATCATTGAAGTCTCTGATTCTTCCAGGTGAATCGAAATTTTCGATTGTTGCAGTATTCGAAAAATGGGTAGTATTCGTTTTATCATTTGTATTTGTTTTGCTAAATGAATTTTTGCGTAGAAATTTGTCTCTCTTTTCTTTAGCTGTTGCTCTTTTTGATGAATTTTTCTTTGATGTTAAATTTGTTGCTGCAGTAGAAGTAGTACTTTGTGATCCAGTATCACAGTCTGGATTAAGAGTAGCAAGCACTAAGTGGGTTTCTATATCATCATTTTGACAAATAAATATAGCAGGTCTACAAAGTGAATTTCATGAAATAATTTTTGTTTATTTTAATAATTAAATAGCCTTTATTGTTTTAAAATATTAGCCATTTACCTTCCAGGATGATCAAAATGTATGTCAATGGGTTGAGAGATAGCATCTGTTAATCCCATAATAGCTCGAAATTCTTTTAAACAGAATGTAATAACTGTGTCTGATTTAACTACATATTCATCAAATTCTCCTACACCAAACTGAAGTTGCGTACGAGTTTCATTACATATATCTATACAAATAATATTCAATTTCATAAGATACTATATCTTGAAAAACACATCAAAAATTAACTTAATTATTGTATTAGTTACTTACTGGAATTTTGATCAATGTAATTTCTTATAAGTGCCTTATCTTCTAAAACTTCAAGAGTTATTTCTATTAAGTTGACATGAAAATTTTGAATTACATCATTCATAACTTTAGGTTGAATACGTAAATGGTTTGCAAATCCATCTTTGTTATACTTTGCCTTAAAAAGAAAATTAAATTGCAATTAAATCATAGACTTATACATGAAATAATGCAGGTCAATTTGAAAAAATGTATATACTTTTACTGTGCCAGAGTCCACAACAGGTAAGGAATGAGTTTTAATGATCCCATTTTTAAATTTCATTATAAATAATACTTTCTCAGCATTTGGATTTATTTGTACATGGCAAGCTTCAACTTGCTTCTCAAGTAAGGCTGGTGACTTAAATACTGACATCGCACTCTGTAAGAACATAAATTTTAAAAAATAATTAAGAAAAATATTATTATCTAAATAGAATATTAGAACTTGCTTTAATAGTAATTTTACACTTGAGATCCTCAAGTACATCTTGGTCTTCATAGGCATAATATGTGAAAAATTGCTCATGAAAGGTTACTTCAGCATATGCTGAATTACATGCGTTTGTTATTCGTAAAGACAAACGATCCTCTTCTGGTACCAAACACAGCTCATCTCCAATTTTCAGAAACATATGTATGGCTCTTGCTATGACTGCAAAAATTAAAATTAAATGCATCTGTAACTCACTGCCTTAACATATATATTAATTTTGTTATCAAGTTTTTATCCTCAATAACCAGACTAAAACAATGCATATTGTAAACAAATCGAACTCACACTTTAAGCTGACACCTGGTATCACACATTTCATTATTGTCACACTAATTTCTAGTATTACAAAAAAACAAAAGTAAACTGTAAAATCACAGTTTCTACTTTCGCTGAAAAATTCAATTAATCGTTTTTTTTTTCGGAGTGACTATTTGCACCAAGATTCATGTAATTCTGTGGGAAACTTTTCTAACACTTTTCTGAGAGTCACGTAAATTTTCCGGAAAAGCCCTTGCAGTCACGTAAAAGCTTGGAGACTCGTATTAAACACCACTTTTATTGTTCAATGCTTTTCATAAACAAATGCATTTCTTAACGAATTATTGCTTTAGCCAGCCTCACTCGACACGGTAACACCCCGTGATCGGCTAGTGCCAAGGTCGGGGGAGGTAGGGATGGTTATTTTTAAAAAATAGAGATGCTTACATATGTATTCTGGAAAATTTACGAAAATTTCCCGTAGAGTCACGTAATTACGTGAATCTTGGTGCGAATATAGAGCCGTCCTTTTTTTTAAACAATAGTAACGCAACGTAACGTACTTAGATAATATGAGCTTAGGTAATTTGTTTATATTCTCAGCATTTGCATATCTCTATTCCAAATTCTCCGCACTCTATACTCTATACTATTTAATTTAATTGTTAATATACTTATATATAGGTATGCACTATGCCGCTTGCCCGCTTTTCGGCTATTCGGCTTTTGTTGTCGGCAGGCTCAGGTTAGGTTGAGTTTACCATTGATCATACGGAGCCTATATATACGTATATATATATCTCTCTCTCTCTTCGTTGGTTGTGTACTTGTGTTTGTGACGTTTGTGTTGTAAGACACAGACACAGTATACACCTTCGTATATACACAGTAACACAGAAGACAGAACTGTACCGAGCAACCGAGTTACTCCCATATATTTACGAATGTTTGACATTTAAAGAGTTAATTCAATAAATTTCCATGGATTAAACTGTAAATTTTTAGTTTTATATACAAAAATTAGTGAAAAGATTCTTTTCTCATCAGTAACAGTATTTCCAAGACGTTTAATAATGGTAAATTAGATTGGAATGTGTATGAGGTGTAGCAATAACCAAAAAAATATTCAACCACTAAATATAATCTAGCTATTTCTTGTATTCCATTCACAATTTTTAATATTATAGAATAGTTTTATCACAAATATTCATCTCAGTATCTACTTTAACTTACCGTTGTAATTTTATTACCTATGCTCTAAGCTTAACCTTAAAGTCATAAAATGAACCAATACTTGCATCATATATTTAAACTAAATTATTCTAATATTTTTCAAGCTTGTGCTAGTACTTGGAGATTTACACATTCCACACCGATGCAGTAGCTTGCCTAACAAATTTAAAAAGCTTCTTGTGCCTGGACGGATACAGCACATACTATGCACTGGAAATCTTTGCACAAAAGAATCTTATGATTATTTAAAAACTTTGGCAAGTGATGTTCATATCGTTCGGGGAGACTTTGATGAGGTAAAATATATATAATGCTGCTATTTTTTTTCGCTGTGTCTATTCGCATGAAAAAAAAACGTATTTTCACGTATTTTCACGTATTTTCAAGTGTAATTACGTGAGCTTTGGAAATCGACAAAGCTCTGACAAGTAAATTTTCCGGGCACGTAAATTTCCCAATTCACGTAAAAGCTCCAAATACGTCAACCCGTATTTTCACGTAAATACGTAAAAACGCAAATACGTAAAAACGTAAATACGTAAAAACGTAAATACGTAAATACGTAAAAAAGTAAAATTAAGTTAAATAAATAAGGTATGACTAGGGTAAATTGAAGGTTAGCTTGTGAAAATATTATGTACGACTGTGCGGTTCATTCAACTGCATGCGCGCCGTGTGGTGTGGTGTCTAATACAGGCAGGTACTTACTAAAGCAAGGACCTGGCAAGATGTGTATTCTAATATTTCTAATTTACCAACCAGGCACGTGGCTGACAATGTTTTCAGCTGATAGCCAAGTCCATGTCCTGACTGACAGTGATTTTTGTTGTATTATACTATAGTATACTTATATTATAATTTAACTGCAATAACTTATTGTATAGTAATAATTGTAATAAGGCATTGTCTAGGAGACCCCAAGATCAACGGTGGATGGTACCAGAATTAATATATTTCCTGATCTTGATGCCCCCTAGATAGTGCCTTGTAATAACTTTATTTAACGTACAGCTAACTTTTTAAAAATATATGAAGGTATCAAGGTACTTTAAAATTAAATTTCTGCGTATTAGAAAAATATTTATTTTCTCTTTTGTTTATAGTATATGACAAGGCACTACTTACTTTACCAATAACTTTTTTGGGAGAGGCCAGTTTAATATTTTCTAAATGAATTGTACTCTCTTCTATAGATTAATTAATGTCTATCTGTTCTTCGTCACTATTTGATTCTGAGCTAGTAATTTGAGCATTTACATTTTTTTTCCATTTGGAAACTGCTTTCTGAATTTTGGCTAACTTATTATCAAAGTTCTTTTGTGACATTTCAGTAATTACAGAGAGTAATTCATCTGTCCATATCTTAGCCTTTCTTCTTCTTTCTCCAACAGATTTGTTATTCTTACTTAGCTTTTTTACAAGACATGGTACAAGTTCGCTCACATTACTTACTTCATTTGCAATAAAATTAGAATTTTGCACTTTTTTCTATCTTTTATGACACAGAGAAATATCACAAAGATTCATATCAAAATCTTACTTTGCAAATATGTGTCGACACGGTAGCATAATACTAATGCTGTCAAAACATGAACACTTGTCTAAGGTTACGTGAATACTTTCTTCACTTCTGATTAATTGCTTGACTATAGCTTCTTTGGTAGAACGATTAACATTCCTTAAAGTTATGTAAGTATAATATTTTAGTTCCTTGTTGATTTTAATTCTTGTTTAAAATGGATTCATACCAAGTGTGCTCAAGTTAAATTAACCAAAAAAGTTAAAGAAAATAATTATTTTTGCATGTTTTGCACTGACAAATAAATAATTTGTGTGCACCTTATTAAAGTTTTTAAATCATCATTTAAGTTTTAAAAATTTATCACACAGATATTTTCTACCATATAAAAACTTTTTGTTTAAATTTATAATTCTATTATATAATTAGACGTCATTTCTTTATCTTAATTTTGACAAAGTTCTGTTTTCATGTTCGCTCAAAGTACATAAAGCAAATATGTACGCAATGTATGTTCCATTCTACTAATATGCATTAGTATACTTATGAAATGTAAGAAAAAATGTGTTAAATAAAGTTTTCATTTTTAAAATATTTTTCTAGATATCTATTTAACCATACAAAATTATAACTAATTATAATATAAATACAGCTAAAATCACTATCGGTGAGAATATCGACCAGGCACTTTGCTGTATTTACGTTTTTACGTATTTACGTGAAATACGTTTTCACGTGAAATACGTATTTACGTGCATACGTTTTTACCTGAAAATATGGGTTGACATGTTTGAAGCTTTTACGTGAATTGGAAAATTTACGTGTCAGAGCTTTACGTCGATTTTCAAAGCCACGTGGTTACTTGAAAATACGTGAAAATACGTTTTTTTTTTCGTGCGAATAGACACAGCGATTTTTTTTTACTTTCTTTACAACAATATTTTCTTTTTCAGAATCTCAATTATCCAGAGCAAAAAGTAGTAACTGTAGGACAGTTTAGAATAGGATTATCTCATGGCCACCAAGTTGTACCATGGGGTGATCCAGAAGCATTGGCATTAATTCAAAGACAATTAGATGTTGATATCTTGATAACTGGCCACACTCATAAATTTGAGGCTTATGAGCATGAAAACAAATTTTACATTAATCCTGGATCAGCAACTGGAGCATATAATCCACTTGACACGTGAATAAAATTTTATGCCAGTTCTTATAAATTAATAAACTTTTTATATAAAAAATATTTTATATGAAATACTACTTTTCAGATCTGTGATTCCTTCGTTTGTTTTAATGGACATTCAAAGTTCAACTGTTGTAACGTATGTCTATCAATTGGTTGGTGATGAGGTAAAAGTTGAACGAATTGAGTACAAGAAAAGTTAACGAGTCTTTACACTGGTCTAAACTATGAATTCCTTTAATAATATTTCTTTATACTTGGAAGATATGTTAAGAGATTTAGCAACTCAAATTTATTTTTGTCTAAAATTTTCTTAAATCTTTTCTTTTCAGTTGAATATATCTGTGGCTTGCAGGAAGAACCACTTAAGTGACATTTTGTGAAAAATTTTTTTATGTCGAATTCGAGGTGCTCTTAGTACCCTTTTTCATTGTACAACAGTAGGATTTCCGAAATGCATAAATATTTTAAATGCCAGCCGATTGCATAATCATTTAACTGCGTCTCTCATAAAAATGTTACCGCAGAACCACTTAAGTGCACTCGTTTTTTTTATTTTTGTCCGCGATACACCGTGTGGAGTACATTAAAACTGTATAATATATATCTAATTACCTATACCGATATATTCGTCGGTTTTTTAAAATTTTTTAAATTTCTTTTAATATTTTTAAATTTTTCAAAAATTGTCAATTTGCAAAAACAAAAAATTGCTGGGATCGCTCTGATAAAATTCGTACGTATTCATTAGCTGATTATAAGAACTTATTAATCTTGAAAATTTTTACCGAAAGTGCGTGGTTTCTGAATAAAAAATTCGTAAAAGTCTTCGTAAAAAATTTTCAATTAAGTATAATATGCGCCAGTTTGACCACGCCGAGGTTCAAAATCAACCCCCAAATCACGTATTTTTTAGCTTTGGACATTTATTCCGTTGGTTACAGGGGTTCCAGATACATTGCAAATGAAAACGTTTTTGAAATCTCAAATTAAAAAAAAAATTGTGGAAAAACCATGCTTTTTTTCTTTAAACCGTTTTTTTCATTGTTAATAACAATTTTCGGAAATTTCAATTACACCATTAGAAAGGGCATGAGTCAAACTTAAAAAATATGCCCCGCCCGAATTTTTTTAATCGCAAATTGCATTAGTTACGAGCCCTGAAAGAGAGTTCCCGCAGAACCACTTAACTCGAGTAATTTGTTTAGCTTGCGCGCCGAGAAAGAAACTATTTACAAATTTAATACTACGGTTGTATTCGTATTAGATACCTATAATGAAATTAGCCAATACTGAGATCTTTTCTCTGACATTTCGATGTTACATATTATTCCAAACATTGAAATCGCTTTTTCTCGAAAACGAAAAAGTCACGAAAAAGTGGTTCTTCCTGTAAGCCACAGATATATTCCTGGGTCTTTTTTAGATTATTTCTTGAAATGTTTCTTGTTTTTTTTTTTTTAATTTTATATAAGCTTACTGAAATCGACAGGGGAGAAATGCTTCTTGTTAAGAGTTACAGTTGGCGTGTATAAAATGCAAAAAATACTTGAAAAGCTATTGTTTATCCATTCAAATAATTTTTGCATTAAACATTTGTGTTTTGGAAAGTCTGGAAAAATCAGTGATAATTTTGAGACTGACAAGAAAAGATAGAAGAAAGTAAACCAGGGTTGCTTGATTTCACATACGTTCACGCGCGCGCGCAAGTATATGCAGTATGGCATATAAGTATGGCGGATCTAATACAGAATCATCTATTATATTGATTACTTTTGTAATGAGGCAATTGAATGAGTATATAGATTATTTATAAGGTCATTAATTAAACACATTTATGACATATGAAGTGCTCAGCACTGCATTTGTAAATAAAATAATTTACTATTATACAAAGTTTAATGTTTTTTAATACAACTACAAACATTGTTATACTAATTTTATAATCATAGTATACCACAGATGATATAAGTAATTTATTAATAGTTTCATTTATCTTAAGCAAATTAGTAACATATGTTTATAGAACAATATGATGATTGCAATAAATTTATAAAACTTACACGTTTCTTAAAAATGACAGTAAGTAGGTATTTCTTGTAATCTCATCTAGGCAAAACATATGATAATATTATTGATAACGTACCAACGTCAGTTTGCTAGGAATTCGTATATCCTGCAATTTCAAATATTAAACAAATCAGTCCAACCTTACCGATTGAGTATGTCTCAGGTATAGGTTATTTAGTTGTAAATTGTAATTGCGTAAGCGTAAGTGCATATCTAGGTATAGGGACTATATATGTGGGTGCATATATGCAGCCAGATGCAGCTGATCTTATCTGTGTTCTGTCGTCATTTAATTACATTTTCTCCGCCCCAGCCACTAGCCAAGTGTATATAGCCAACTCGCCTACTATACTGCATGTATATAGCGCGTGTAGGTGTAGCAATCGAGATTGAGAAGCGAGAACTTTTGGAAGCCTATGCGTACTCAAAAAGGTTAACAATTTTCACTCTCTGTTAGCTATAAATATTATATTAAATGTTAATCAGATACTCGATGCACAAAGCTAAGCTGCGAGGCTGTAATTCATCGATTGTCAGTGTAATACGTGAATTTCCGAACCTTTGGACACTTGCGTGCATCCCCAAGAGAATTCTAGAATTCAAATTATTGAATGGTAGGCACAAACTTTTTATGTAACTGATTCAAAAAGTTATGTAGAGAACTCGGTGCAATGGTCGCGGGTGCAGCAACTGAAATGCCTAGTTCTATTTACCACGAGCGGCAGGTAGGTATTTGACTCTAGTTTTATGTATTTTTATTTGTTAAGTCTGTGTAGTTGACGTCATTCTTGGCTTGTTCACTTTTTCAGTTGACTACTAAAATAAAATCAGGGTTTTCCTACCTTTATTAACTTCGTTATATTCATTTCGATCATTTTATTAGGTTTTCCATGTTTTGTTACAAGAATTAATATTCTGTTTCAAAGGTAAAAGAGCTATGTGCATTACATGCACTAAACAATTTATTTCAAGAGCGAAAGTTTAGTAAACAAGAACTGGATCAAATATGCTATAGCCTGAGTCCTGATGTTTGGATAAATCCTCACAAAAGCCTTCTTGGACTTGGAAACTATGACATAAATGTTATTATGGCGGCTCTACAGAGAAGAGGGTGTGAGGCTATTTGGTTTGACAAACGAAGGTTTGTTTAATATGAATATTTTTTAATGCTAAAAGTTGCCATACAGTTTTCTGATTATTAATTGTGCTTATGTTTACAGGGATCCAGACTGCTTGTGTCTCGATAATATTGAAGGTTTCATCTTAAATGTTCCTCATGAATATAAATTTGGTTTTGTACTTTTACCCGTAAAAAGACGACATTGGATTGCTTTGAAAAAAATTAATGGTGCCTTTTACAATCTGGACTCAAAGCTGGATTCTCCTCAGTTAATTGGGAAAGTAAATACAGAAATTTAATTTTCCGTAAACATTTGTTTCTATCTTTTGTTTCACCATGTGACATTAATGGGTTGATTATCTTTATCAGGACAATCATTTATTAACTTATTTAAAAGAACAAATGGAGAACAAAGAAAAGGAACTATTTTTAGTTGTATCTCAAGAAGTTGAGAGAAAGCAAGGATGGTTAACTGAATCCAATGAGAAGAAAGACTCAAACAACACAGGTGAAGATTCTCTGTCTATACAATATATTAAAGAAACTGTATTGGATAATGCAAACACAGATTTAAATTTAAACAATTCTAAAAAGAACGTTAATGGAAATGATAATATTTGTAATAACCAAAGTTCTAGATAGTCCAAATTTAAATAAATTAAATAACTGTTTTTTATGTTACAAAACTGCATATTTAAATGTGCATTTTGAGAAAAATTGTACCCGTGACAAAAAAATCTTAAATTGTAGGTATGTAAAGATTTGTATTTAATATAAATTTGAGGTAAAATTTTCAAGTCTATATTAGCTAACTTATTGCTTTTTGATATTTTTATATTCACATTGATGATAAGCTTGTCAAAGTATTGTCATCAACAATATTTAAATGAAATTGAATTGACTGTTTGATGAGAGAAATAAATGATTATTTATCAATGAATCAGAATTCATAAAAAAAATACTTTGTTTAATTTATACGAAATACACTAGTGAGATGTATGAATTTTGAGAATGTTAGCAGAGATGTTGCATATTGCATAATTATTTAACTTATTGTAAAAGTATTGTACATTTGAAGTCAATATTTTAGAAGAAACTACCATTAAAAATTCATAATATATAGACAATGCAACTTTTTAACTTTTGCTGATTTGCTTATGAATTGTTGTTTGTCCAATTATGAGTCTATATTCTATAAAATTATGAATTTTCGTTTTATAACTTAAATAAAAATATAAGTACATTTTTTAAAATTTATTATCATTGATCTTTTTTGCTCGACAGATATTCACGATTTTTGTACTCTTAAATAAATCGTGCAAAATAAATTTATTTATGATAATAAACAATAAGTTTAAAGAACAATTTATTCTTTACTATCATAAACAAATGTAATTTACATTTGTTTTTGATTTTAGATTTAGCCAATCTATTTCTAATGAAAAAAAGCCATAAATTCCAACTATTTCTAATGAAAAAAAAGCATAAATTCCAAACAAATTTTTGTAAAGAATAAAAGCGAAAAATAAAACTGCTTTTCTTTAAATGAACCAGACAATGTATTTGGAAAAATAAAAATTGTAAATTAAGTATATTTTAAATAATTTAACTTATATTTAAAATATTTCACATGTTTTTTTAAGATTTATTTTTGTTATACTGCATTATACTTCATCAATTAAGGTATCATTTTGACACCTGTATTATTTTAATGTAAATTTATTATGGATTGTAAATATCTTTATTGATAATATATATTATGTAATATATTTACAGGATTTTATCTTTTGTTGCCTAACATATTATTTTTACATATTTACAACTCGATATTAAGTATTTAAAGTTAAAAAGGGATTAAGTACAAAATTACCATTTTATAGAAAGGGCAACATTCATTTTTTCTATTTCGTGATATTGCGTATGAAGATAAACATTGGCTTTGTCGGAATTTTCTCCTTCAAGCCATGTTTTGTATAAATCTGTAACTGCTAAGTTTTTTTCAGGGTCGCTTTTAGTAAGCTTATGATACTCGTTTTCAAGTTTTAAAGCCAATTCGCGTGGTTGTGAACCATCATGTGGCCTTATCTGCGCTCCTCCATTCAAACATCCTAGATTAATTTATAAAATTGAATAATTAGTCACATTGGGTAATTTGATGAGTAATAGAAAAGAGTAAATATATCACCTGTAGGACAAGCCATTACTTCAACATAATCATATGGAACTTTACCGCGCTTTAATTTTTGTACAAGATTTTGTATATTTCTGAATCCATTAGCCACTGCAAATTTAAAAAGAACTTGGCCGTCTTTCTCTAAAACTGCTTCCTGAAAATCTGGATTTCTCAAGGCCTTGAATTCCAACTTAGCATCAGCGATTTGGAATAAATTCTTGGCAGCATAGTGAAATATGAAATTTGCATATCCACCTGAACCAGAGCCTTCATGGCCTAACAGTATATTATTGTTTTCTTGCTCTTGAGATTTAAATGGTCTTTCAATTTCTGCCTTGTCAAAATCGTGCAAAGATTTTTCTTGCTGAGTTAACATCTGCTCCAATTCAACTGAAACATTAATTGTCAGTGTTAATTACTATTGCTGTTAATAGTTTATAATAATATCAAAGAATAATAATTTCTACTTGAGGTTATGACGCAATCCACATCTCTACTCTCTTTCAAAGTATTATAAAAATCTTCTCTTGATGCTTCAAGTTTCTTGTCATAGCAAGGCATCACAGTTACATGATACACTTGTTCTGGAGAAAGACCTTTTAAATTAGCAAGATGGTATTTCACCAAAGAGCCCATTATTTGTTGAGGAGATTTTGTGACACTTATATATGGAAGTATAAAGTTACCATGTGTCTTTTCAGCATAACACACCCACCCTAAAATGTATTGTATTACTACCATTACGATAATACAATTCAGATTAATTTTATATTGAAAGTAATATGTTATTAACCTGGACATGAAGATGCCAGCATAGGTAATTGGTTTTTTAAACTTTCCTTTGCAGATTTGTACCTTTCAACAAATTCTTTAGCAGATTCAATGAGTGAAAGATCATCTGCAATTGTCATATCTAAAACCATGTCAGCACCCATAACTTTTAAGTATCCACTTAATTTTAATGCAGCTTCTTCTGGTGTTAATTTGTACCTTTCAGCCAAGGATAGAATTGGCTGAACTGATAAACTTACTACAATATACTTCACATTGTCATCGCCTTTCTATAAAAAAATGGACATTCACCATGATACCAAATTAACAATATTAATAAATTAATCCATACCATTTGCTTATTTTTCTTTTCTTTAAATACTCTAAGAAGCTCTTCTTGACTTTGCTGAGTAACAAGTACACTCTCGGCAGAAGTTATGCATCCACTACAAGCTAAGCAATCAGCTAAAGTAATTTCTACCTTTGTTAATTTCATCAATGGGCCACCCTACAATTAACCGTTTTACAACTTGAAATTACTTTCGTCTTAAAAATATTATTGATAAAGAAATACCTCTAAAACTTGAGTATAAGATCCATCATCTTGAATTTTTATTTTTGAACCAGTTTTTGTCTTATTTTTCTTAACTTCAACAGGTTTTATGCATTCCTGACAAGAAAAACATTTTCAGTTATACCAAAACACAATTTTGAAAAATATATGTACAGCTACAGCTGATTGTCATAAAAATTGTGGTTTTCATATCCTGCTATGAATACTGATTCAAGGGCTGTTTTAATCATTAAGAGGAAAAATATATTTATTGAATTCAACAAATAAGGACACAATTATACTATTCCAATCTAATTGAATTTAATCAGTTACAGTACATACACTAATATTTTATCTTTATGGTATGCCTCTTAAGAGTTGGAGATCAAAATGTTGCTATTAATTTTCTTTTTATATTTTTACAGTCTTTATGTGTGCTCAAAAGATAACTATATAACTCTGCACTCATTTATTATATTTTTGCTATTAATGTAATTGTTGCTTTAAAAACTACTTTGTAAATTTTATTAGCAATGACATCAATTAGAAATTTGTGAAGCTAAAAATGATATTCTATAATTAGTTTCTGAATAAATTTCACTTTATTCTACTCTCAAGAAGAAAAATATGCGGAATAACAAAACACCACAATTCTTGTAAAAATCAGCCTACTTATATATCAATTGAATATTTTCTAACCTGTGAAGGAGTTATAAAATCATCTAAATTCGTTAACTGCAAGGCACCACTGAATCTTGATACCATGATCAAAGAAATCTGAAAAAATAACTTTGTTAATATTACTTTACAAATGTTATTCTCATTTTTTGCAATTTCATAAGAAAATAGAAGTAATAAAATAAGAAAATCACGACTACAATGTTTAGCTAATAGGCACTTGGCTTGGAACAGTTTCTTTATTCTACTATGGTATATTCTTACTGTATAAACCGCGATGGTTTATGATCACAATATTCACAAAATCACAATGATCATATGTTCTTTTTTTCCGTGTTCTGCAGCGTATTTGCCATTTTGCCCGTTACTTACTTACTAGGGGATCATTTGCGGACGTCGTCTTCACGCGAGAAAAATAGAACAACGGAACAGACCTCTTCGGACTTTTTTGATACGCAACAGCTGTTCTCTTATAGCTTATACATGGATTTAGATATAGGCCAATGGCGGCTTTCAAATTCAATATGGCGCTGCCCACGGGTCCATTTCTCTTCTTATAAGCATCTCTGTTGTAAGTGACTGGACTGACTAGAGGATCGTTTGCGCGCGTAAACGCGCTCGTTGGTTTTGTGGTATATGAACTTTAAATATTGTATTATGTGTAGAGGTTAATGCATATTAATTTATTAATATTATGCTTTAAATAATTATTTTCTACAAATTAAATATATTAAATATATTTTTAATAAATTGATGATTATTAAATAAAACTGATAATTTAAGAAATTTTACTGTATCAGAAGTTGCAAATATAGAAGTACTGCGCATATGCTCTAAGACACAATAATCACTCTACAGTTCTTATATCACTCAAAACTTTATATTAAATCTTTATTTATTTTTCAAAAGTTCGATTAAAATAAAACTGAAATTTTTTTTCTTTACCCTGTATTCTCTTTTATTCTCTCTTTAAGCATTTTCATCATTCAATTATTCACAGCTTTAAGGGGATCCGATAGCCACTAACGGTGGTTTGGAATCAAAATGTTCAGGTATTGGGGAGAAAAATGCGAACGAAAATCAGTAGCCGCCGTAACCTGACGTAACTGATTTTCGTTCGCATTTTTCTCCCCAATACCTGAACATTTTGATTCCAAACCGTGTATGCCGATAGGTAATACCGAGACGAAGGACAAGTATCTCTTGAATTTGCGTAATTCCTAATATTTATTCGATCTCAGCACTTCTTTATCGTACCGTTAGTGACGGATCATTAGTGGCTATCGGATCCCCTTAATATTATCTAAAATTTAACTGAAGAAAAAAACATTCTCACAAATTCTTTAAAATATTATAAATTAATTAATACTATTAATTAATTTGTCTCTGTTCTTTAATTTCTTGATTCTCTACACTTTTAAATACTTGTCTTTCTTGAGATGAATTATGAAAATTATTCAGGTTTCAAATTAATACAAATTTTATTAAAAACATATTCGCGCATATGCTCGAAGACACAATAATCACGCTACAGTTCTTATATCACTCAAAACTTTGTATTAACTCTTTATTTATTTTTATAAAATTCGATTAAAATAAAACTAACTTTACTCTGTATTCTCTTTTATTCTCTCTTTAAGTAGTTTGATAATTCAATTATTCACAGCTATAACAGTATCTAAAATTTAACTGAAGAAAAAAAAATTCTTACAAATTCTTTAAAATATTATAAATTAATTAATACTATAAATTAATTTGTCTCTGTTCTTTAATTTTTCAATTCTCTGCTCTGTTAAATACTTGTCTTTCTTGAGATGAATTATGAAAATTATTCAGGTTTCAAATTAATACAAATTTTACTTAAAAACATATTCTTTGAAATACTTTAAAATCTTTATTCTACTGAATAATTCAACTTTAAACAAGCTCGCGTAAGCCTCTTTTTCGTCTACAGGAAAGGTAATAGCCATTAACAATATCTATATTATTCAATTACACAACTTTAAGAAAAATATTTCCTTTTAATAAATATCTTTAATATTATTTAAATTAATTTGTCTCTGTGTTCTTTAATTTCTCGATTCTTTTTGCGGAAAAGCAGTGAAGTGAACCCACTTTCCTCTGACACAGTTCACACAGTGACACTGCCTTTGATCTCTACAATTCTTATATCACTAAAAACTTTGTATTAACTCTTTATTTATTTTTCAAAAATTCGATTAAAATAAAACTAAAATTTTTTTTCTTTCCTCTGTATTCACTTTTATTCTCTCTTAGCTTTGTATTAATTCTTTATTTATTTTTCAAAAATTCTTTGAAATGCTTTAAAATCTTTATTCTACTCAATAATTCAACTTTAAACAAGCTCGCGTAAGGCTCTTTTTCGTCTGTAGGAAAGATAATAGTAACATATAAGTGATAGTATTAGAAGCGGGAGAATTTGAAAATCGCGTTGATTCGAGCACTAGCAATTCTGCCGCATCTGCATAACAGAAAGAAAGGGCAGCAGCCGATAGGTGTACGAATCAATAGAGCAAGTGAGAAAAATAATCATGCGATTATAATCACATGATTTCTTACGCGATAAATCGTGTGAGAACCATGATGAATATTTGTCTTGGCGAGGAAATTGACTTTTGTATAGAACGATTGGCCTGCAGTGTCTTAGTTGTTGTTCTCCAAATGGAGAATAATGGATTTACGGAGTAGCAGTGCATCGCAGTGAATTATTAAGGGAAAATGTCAAAACAGCTGGTAGCAACACCTCTTCGACATCGTCTAAAACGTTTTCTCAAGAATGTTTCGCTTCTCAACAATAAAAATGTTTCTCAGTTCAAACGTAAATTGAAGAATGTAAAGGTAGATGTGTTATATAAGGCAGTTTGCGTTCGGTTGTGGAAACGTATCGAATGATCATCTTTATATACGTGCATAATTGTACATATTATATAATTATGTATTTAAATAAATACTTATGTATGTACTTATTACTTGTATGTATGTACATCAAAATAAATAATTGAACATTTGAACAGGACAGAAAATGAAACTTAATTTAATTGAAATAATTTTGTTACTATTAAAATTAAGCTATTTTTTAAGGAGAAAAGGCTATGATGGAAATAATAGCTCTTTATATTACAGAATTATTTTGATAAATTTAAAAAAACTGATTAAACAAGCCTTATATGCGTATAGATGTCACTTCAAAATGGAAAATATGAGTTTGAACAGCAGGTTGATCTAAATTTTGCAGGTATAATTTTATGGAAAATATTGATTTAACAAACGCATTATATATCTGGTATGTATATATGATAAATAGACGTATAAGTGTGGAGAAAGAAAAAGTAAAAAGTATCCGTGATATTGGCTAAGAAAATGTCTTTGTATGGGTGATTGTGCAGACGAAAAGATGCAACACGTGTACGTGTAATTATTAGGAAGGATATACATATTGTAAGTGGCGTTGTATTGATGCGTGCGACGACGATGCACGCGCAGCTTTCATTATTCGCATGACGGCAGCTGACGGCATGAGTCACCCTTGTAGCTACGCTTATGGCGCTGAATGCGCCTGCCCGAAGACAACCCCAGAGTATGTTCGGAATTCCGATATAAGCAGCCTGCAGCTCCAGCATTCTACACCCTATAGTGCTATAGTCTAACTCGGCATACGCGCCTATAACTACTCAGCTGGCGCTTAGCTTATAAGTATTCTCAACAATTGTAAATATGACCGAGGTGAAGAAGGACGAGATCGTCAAGATTTTCCACACCTACCCTCTTTGTCGAGTGAGTTTTACAGTTATAATGTTTGCATAATAGCTCGATATACTTATGTATATCAGCTATACTATTGCTGCGTTTTAAATAATTATACATATATTGCTGCATACACACGCACAAAGTGGCGCAGCTTTGATTTTTTTTATGCAAGCTGAGGCTCGATCAGTGCACGCACGCTTATGCAGTGCAGTATCAACAAACGCATGTACATTGTACATATATACATATCCTGCACAAAATGTACATACAATGCACGCACAGCTGGTCCTGCATGATGATGATGGTCGGCTGCACTTGTCGCGCGCGTCTACGCACAACACAATGCACAATATACCTAATACTATATATGTATATACTGCGCATAATACGCTCTGCTTCTTACATGTTTCCACGATCAATATATAGGTACTATTTATGCCAGTCTGAGAATTGAGATAGAGCACATATTCTCGCGTATATTCTCGAACAATACCTATATACACAATGTACATCAGTGGCTTGCAGGAAGAACAACTTAAGTGACATTTAGCGAAAAATTTTTTTATGTCGAATTCCAGGTGCTCTTAGAACCCTTGTTCATTGTACAATAGTAGAATTTCCGAAATGCACAAATATTTTAAATGCCAGCCGATTGCATAATCACTTAACTGCGTCTCTCGTAAAAATGTTGCCGCAGAACCACTTAAGTGCACTCGTTTTTTTTATTTTTGTGCGAGATACACCGTGTGGAGTACATTAAAGCTGTATAATATATATCTAATTACCTATACCGATATATTCGTCGGTTTTTTAAAATTTTTTAAATTTCTTTTAATATTTTTAAATTTTTCAAAAATTGTCAATTTGCAAAAATAAAAAAATTACTGGAATCGCCCTGATAAAATTCGTACGTATTCCTTAGCTGATTCTAAGAACTTTTTACTCTTGAAAAATTTTTTCCAAAAGTGCGTAGTTTCTGAATAAAAAATTCGTAAAAGTCTTCGTAAAAAATTGTCAATTCTAATATGCGCCAGTTTGACTACACCGAGGTTCAAAATCAACCTCCAAATCACGCATCTTTTAGATTCGGACATTTATTCCATTGGTTAGAGGTGTTCCAGATACATTGCAAATGAAAACGTTCTTGAAATCTCGAATTAAAAAAAAAAATTGTGGAAAAGCCATGGTCTTTTCCTTTAAACCGTTTTCTCTAATTGTTAATAACGATCTTCGAAAATTTCAATTACACCATTAGGATTAAGGGCATGAGTTAAACTTTAAAAGTATGCCCGCCCGAATTTTTTAATCGCAAATTGCGTTAGTTACGAGCCCTCAAATAAAGTGACCGCACAACCACTTATCTGCAAAGTTCCCGCAGAACCACTTAACTCGAGTAATTTGTTTAGCTTGCGCGTCGAGAAAGAAACTATTGACAAATGTAATACTACGGTTGTATTCGTATCAGATATCTAATCAAATGAGCCAATAATTAGATCTTTTCTCTGACATTTCGATCTTACGTATTACTCGAAACATTGAAATCGCTTTTTCTCGAAAACACGAAAACGTCACTTAAGTGGTTCTTCCTGTAAGCCACTGACGCATATACCTGCATTAGCTAAACAATACGTATGAATTTTATTTGTTTTTTTTTGTTTTTGCAAATCGACAATTTTTTAAAAATGTAAAAAATATAACAAAAATTTTTTTTAATTTTAAATAATAACCGACGAATTATATCATTGTAGGTCTATAATTAGATATATATATATTATATAGCTTGAATGTGCTCCACACGGTGTATCGGGCACAAAAACAAAAAAAAACTAGTGCACTTAAGTGGTTCTGCGGTAACATTTTTATTAGAGGAGGCAGTTAAGTGATTATACAATCGGCTAACATTTAAAATATATGTGCATATCCATCCTATTTCGGAAACAACTCACCCGAGCAAGTCGCAAAAAATTTTCTTAAAGACACACCTACCAGACCTAATTTTTCTCGTTCCCATTCTGAAAGAGAAAAAGCTCGCTACTTATATACATTTGTTCCGGAGCAAAAACGACTCGAAAAGACACGAGAAATAATTCACAAAAAAAGAATGTATAGATGTCTTAAAATTTATCAAAGAATGCTCTCAAATTTTTTCAGATTGATCCGACACAATTTTTGATGCTTCGAAAATTCAAAAAAATCGGAATTTCGTTTTATATCGAGTATTCTTTGATTTAAGTCACTATTGTTCTAATGAAATATTTTTAAAAGTCCATAGTTTTCGAGAAAAAAAATCTATAAATTCTTGTTTTTTAATTATTTCTCGTTTTTCGAGTCGTTTTTGCTCCGGAAAAAAGTATACCCTTCGATCGGCCATGTACGCGAGGTTTTTCTCTGGCAGGTGTGCCTTCAATAAAAAATTTTGCGAAATAGAATGGATATGCACACATGTGTATAATGTACATCGGAAATTTTATATTATTATTATTATGCCACAGATATGCATAACAATTAATGAATCACAAAAATCATACTTCTAGCCATTGATAATTAATGTATTTTTAAATTAAATTAAATTTGGAGGTATGTCATGGGGAATTTCGATTAATTACACTGCTTATAACAAGACGTTATTTTGGCTCAGAAAAAAACTACAGTGGCAAAGTACATGACGGTGTTGAAAAAAAAAAAAAAAAAAATTTATCGCCCGAACGTGTAGCAAGGGTGAGAAAAATGTGCTCGTGAGATTATTGCTATTAATTTGAGCGCCTACATAGTGCTGAGTGCAACTATTTTTTGACATATATGAGTCATTCCACGGGATACTGGAAACTTCTGGGGGCCCCGACTACCGAAAAATTTTGGGTAGGGCACACTTACCAGACCTATTTTTTCTGATTTCTGGGACCCCTCCGAATAAGAAACCGTACGAGCTGCATCATTATCGGTTGCCACCCGGGTTTCCGATCGAAAAAACACAAAAATGTTTATACATTTTCTTTTGCTTTTTTACTGTCGAGAGTATTATTTGTGTACTGTGAATCCTATGGGACTTGGCGCTATACTTTATATATACAGAACGAAAGTGCAGCTCAAGAGCTTTAAATCGAGCCTAAAATTTTTAAAATCGGATGTTCCGGTCACAAGTTGCACAGGCTTCAATACTGCTAACTCTTTATAGGGCTCTCGCGAAACTAGTCAATTTTCACTTTTTTTTCAAATTCTCGAAACTTTTGATCCAGTGACTCGATTTTAAAGTTTAATAGCTTAAATTAAAGCTCTTTTCCTCAACTTTTCGATTTTCAGGTCCAAAATTGATTTTTCTTATCTATTGAGCTATATATATGCGTTCAGAAAACCAATCCGCTTTAGAAGCATATATATAGATCAATAGATAAAAAAATTTAAATTTAGACCTAAAAACCAAAAAGTAGAGGAAAAGAGCTTTAATTTGAGCTATCAACCGTTAAAATCGAAGCATTGGATCGACAGTAATAGGGATTTGAAGAAAGGGAAAAATGTCTGGTTTTTGGAAAAATCGAGCTATTTCGTGAAAGTCAAACCAAACGACTTTTTTCAAATGGTCATAAATTTTGATCGAGTGATTCGATTTTGACGTTTAATAGCTTTAATTAAAGCTGTTTTCCTCAGCTTTTTTGTTGATACAAATGTTTTTTTGTAGTGAGCTATATATATGCTTCTAAAGCCGATTGGTTCTTTGAAAGCATATATATAGCTCACTATATATCAAATTTAAATTTTGACTTAAAATTCAAAAAGTTGAGGAAAACAGCTTTAATTTAAGCTATTAAACGTCAAAATCGAATCACTCGATCAAAATTTATGACCATTTGAAAAAAGTCGTTTGGTTTGACTTTCACGAAATAGCTCGATTTTTCCAAAAACCAGACATTTTTCCCTTTCTTCAAATGCCTATTACTGTCGATCCAATGCTTCGATTTTAACGGTTGATAGCTCAAATTAAAGCTCTTTTGCTCTACTTTTTGGTTTTTAGGTCTAAATTTAAATTTTTTTATCTGTTGATCTATATATATGCTTCTAAAGCGGATTGGTTTTCTGAACGCATATATATAGCTCAATAGATAAGAAAAATCAATTTTGGACCTAAAAATCGAAAAGTTGAGGAAAAGAGCTTTAATTTAAGCTATTAAACTTTAAAATCGAGTCACTGGATCAAAAGTTTCGAGAATTTGAAAAAAAAAGTGAAAATTGACTAGTTTCGCGAGAGCCCTATAAAGAGTTAGCAGTATTGAAGCCTGTGTAACTCGTGACCGGAACATCCGATTTTAAAAATTTTAGGCTCGATTTAAAGCTCTTGAGCTGCACTTTCGTTTTGTATATATAAAGTATAGCGCCAAGTCCCATAGGATTCACAGTACACAAATAATACTCTCGACAGTAAAAAAGCAAAAGAAAACGTATAAACATTTTTGCGTTTTTTCGATCGGAAACCCGGGTGGCAACCGATAATGATGCAGCTCGCACGGTTTCTTATTCGGAGGGGTCCCAGAAATCAGGAAAAATAGGTCTGGTAAGTGTGCCCTACCCAAAATTTTTCGGTAGTCGGGGCCCCCAGAAGTTTCCAGTATCCCGTGGAATGACTCATATATAATATACCTATTTATTGACATGAACACGAGTTTGGCACACGCCTAATTGAGCAAAATAAAAAGTGTTTCACGGATACGCCGTGCGCGTGAGATAATTAAATAAACTGATAAGTGTGCACGATTTGCCTGCGGTTTTGTACGTAAGATGCATTTTAACAATCATCTCTACTAATTACATCTTACTGAATAATCTGGATTGAAAAAAATGATGAATGATAGATGATATATGAAAATGTTTATTGTATAGAAATGCGACATGACGGACGAGATGAAGCAGGAAGCGATGGAGCTGTGCGTTACAGCCGCGGAAAAGTACGCAGACAACTACGAGTCAGTATCGCGAATGATCAAGGAGACGATGGACAAGAAGTTTGGCGCCTCCTGGCACACCGTCGTCGGCGAAGGTTACGGCTTTGAAATCACCTATCAGCTCAAGCACCTACTTTACATGTACTGCGCTGGTAATCTCGCTATCTGCATCTGGAAGTCCGCATAGTCGGCTTTTTTATTATTATTTTTATTATTACCCATGCAACGCATATACGTATGCACATATTGCACACACATGCAGTATATTTCAATACCAAAGAGTAAAGACCAAAGATATATACGGTAGTATATATAATGTATAATTTATAATTCGCAGCTATACAGCTTAAAATACTTATAATATACCACTGCAAAATTGTAGAGGATAATTTTTTCAAAGTTTGCGTATATATGCAGCGTAACTATACGCAGGACTAGGACACCACTGTAGAAGACTCACGAAAGTACAAATATCAACTCCCTACAAGAAAATCCACTCTGATTATATATTCACAGAGTATATTATACATGCGCTGTATTTTAGCGTTTTTATAACGTGCTCTTTGCGACTAAATGTCAGCCTCATGACTTTGTGCATTATAAATTTAATATATATACACGACATGTATACTCTGCAGTGATGTATAGAGTGCATAATAGTATTTATTTATATACTGCACAAATATCTGTACTTATAAGTATACTGACGCAATAAATATAAATATGCGCTACGACATATATTTTTTATGTTATGTGGTCCGACAGAATATTTTTTATGTTATACAAATATTATACCGCATCGTCAATAAGGAACCTCCGTATCACACATTATATGTTGAATTTATGCATATACATACAGGCGAAAAACAGGGATATTCGTTTGTGCCATTGTTTTGGCCAAACGAAAGCGATTTTGCGAGTATAGAAAAGAAATATTAGATGATTCCTTGAATCACGTATAGGCTACTATATGCAATGATATAGCGATATATTGATAATACAAAATGTTTTTTACGCATTAATATATCTATATCGGTTGCACATTCAAATGCCTATTGCCGGTTCAAGTGGAACAAATTTTTCAAAATTTTTAGTAAATAAAATATCAGGAAACTGGATTGATACGAGACCGCTTCAATGCATACCAGATGATTCAAGGAATTATCTAATATATCTTCAAAGATACCCCCATTTTTCTCGGTTACTATATACAATATACTACAATTACATACATAAATTCAACATATAATGTCGGTATACAGCGGTCTCTTAAACGTAGCTTGCATACATGTATATTGTATATGAATAATATGTATTATATATGAAAGAATTAACTCTCAATAGTTTTACATTTTTCGATGACAAAAATTAATTGAAATTTTACATCAGTCACAGATAGAAACGGAATCCAGTTGGCAATAATTATAACATTATGTTTTCTTCTTACAAGAATTATATCTTATCGGAACAGGTCATTTCAACACTAATTCAATATGGCATGAAACCCGTATTAATTTTCATATAATATACAATTCATGTTTTAATTTAGACAGCTTCTGATAAAGCAAAGTAATTGAATACACATGAAATGTGATAAATTAATTTGACGCTACATACTATATAAAAATTATTCACTCCTGATTATAAGCAATTCTGAACTAAATTATTGTAATTCAAATTCAAGACTATTGAGAGAAATTTCCTTACAAATTTGCTTGCAATAATATTAGTGCTATGAATAAGTAGCGTTACATTGTGAAACAAATATAATAATATAGGAAATATTAACATTTTTATTTGAAAGAAAACCATATATCTGTGAATTGAATCGGCGAGAAATAAATGCCTTAAATCAGATCTCTTCGTGTACTTTTATATCTGTGGCTTACAGGAAGAACCACTTAAGTGACATTTTCGTGTTTTCGAGAAAAAGCGATTTTAATGTTTGGAGTAATATGTAAGATCGAAATGTCAGAGAAAAGATCTAAGTATTGGCTCATTTGATTAGGTATCTGATACGGATACAACCATGGTATTACATTTGTAAATAGTTTCTTTCTCGACGCCCAAGCTAAACAAATTACTCGAGTTAAGTGGTTCTGCGGGAACTTTGTAGATAAGTGGTTATGCGGTCACTTTCTTTGAGAGCTCGTAACTAATGTAATTTGCGATTAAAAAAATTCGGGCGGGGCATCTTTTTAAAGTTTAACTCATGCCCTTTCCAATGGTATAATTAAAATTTTCGAAAATTGTTATTAACTATGAGAAAAAACGGTTTAAAGGAAAAAAGCACGGTTTTTCCACAATTTTTTGTTTTAATTCGTGATTTCAAGAACGTTTTCATTTGCAATGTATCTGGAACCCCTCTAACCAATGGGATAAATGTCCAAACCTAAAAGATACGTGATTTGGGGATTGATTTTGAACCTCGATGTGGTCAAACTGGCGCATATTATAATTGAAAATTTTTTACCAAGACTTTTACGAATTTTTTATTCAGAAACCACAAACTTTTGGAAAAAATTTTCAAGAGTAATAAGTTCTTAGAATCAGCTAAGGAATACGTATGAATTTTATCAGAGCGATTCCAGTAATTTTTTTGTTTTTGCAAATTTACAATTTTTGAAAAATTTAAAAACGTTAAAAAATTTTTTTTAAATCTAAAAAAACCGACGAATACATCGGTATAGGTAATTAGATATATATTATACCGCTTTAATGTACTCCACACGGTGTATCTCGCACAAAAATAAAAAAAACAAATGCACTTAAGTGGTTCTGCGGTAACATTTTTACGAGAGATGCAGTTAAGTGATTATGCAATCGGCTGGCATTTAAAATATTTGTGCATTTCGGAAATCCTACTATTGTACAATGAAAAGGGGTACTAAGAGTACCTCGAATTCGACATAAAAAATTTTTTCGCAAAATGTCACTTAAGTGGTTCTTCCTGTAAGCCACAGATATATATCGCGAACAAAAATTATATTTTATAAATTATTGTGTCCTTGGCGCAGAAAAACTATCTGAAGAGTAACCTTATTTGTAAACTCGACAATTAAAATATCATCTATTTCTGTTCACTATTTGTATTTTATTCGCTGCATTTGAATGCTTGTTTCTTAAGATGTAATATATTGATGAGTTCTTTAAAATGTTACTATAAATTTATAAAACTTATAAAAAATGTAAAACGCGAGGAAGACATGCAAAATTTTATAAATATATCTAATTCTTCGTGCACGATGGTTCTTAAATATGATATACAAACTTATTTTAAAGAATTTATAACTGGAAACATCTCAGTTTATTTTGCTTGCTATTTTCCTTCTATAACGAAAATTATTGTTACATAAAGACCGGCATTATTTATGTTTAATACGTAAGTATATAATTACGTATACATTAGACGCACACTAATTTGTGCGTGTGTGTGTATGTGTGTGTGTGAGAGCACTCACTATATTTATGAAAACTCACTGATGTAAATAAAAAAAAGTTTGCATATACTTTGTAAAATGTACTAAATAAATTTATTACTTCTCTTATCTTCTTTTGTTTAGTCTTGTTAACTTAAGACATAAGTAATAAACAGGTCGCGAATTAGCCAAAGCTAGCGACGGTTCTCCATATAAGTGCTGCAACGTTGCCATTTGTGTACATGAGTATCATTGACTTCTCTTGATAAGTGACACTGAAGCTATATGATTCGCCAATGATAACATTGAATGGTGCACCAAACTTTTTATCGAGGTTTTCCTTGATCATTCGGGCCGCGAATTCATAATTATCGACAAACTTTTCCACGGCTGTCACCGTCACTTCCATGGCTTCTTGCTTCAACTCGTCTTGCATATCCGTTTGCTGTTTTTAGTAAATGCTATCTTTAAATTTCATGCATTTCTTCACTTAGAATCATGGCTTTAACAATTACCTTGCATAGCGGATAGGTGTGAACGACATTCGTTTCCCTCTCCTGTGCTCCCGACATTTTTAATTTTGGTATTTACTTTTATTTATTTTCTCCGTAAGAGATACTGACAGTTTATAACAAAAGCGAATCTGGATTGATTTGAAGCACACAAAATAAATCAACGACCATAACTTAATTCAAGTTTTAAAACCATTTTTTATTTTTATAATAATACACTGATTATTTTGTACATAAGATATACATAAATATGTTAAAACGAAACATCAATAGATTACATTAAAAAACTCGTGATTCAATAATTGTACACAAGTTTGAAAAAAATTGGTTACAGAGTAAATCATTATCCGAAATCTTTTGAAATATTGTATACTAAAAAGTATACCCGGAACAGAACGTGACTTTACAAGAGTCAAACCCGCATGATAAAGTCATTTTGCATACAAAAATGATAAACATTAATTAAATTAGTACTTTAAATGTAAACCATTAGACCATCAGGTTTTCATGCAAATATACAAACTTTCTTCATAATTCTCATAAAATGAACCTCTCAGAATCAACGAATAACATTTTTTATACAGAAGCCAGTTTTTTTTCTGGTCAGTGTAGCACCAATTCGAGAGGTACATAGTCACGTTATACATATGCTAAATACTGTGCAAATGAAAGCAAAATTTATTAAAAATCGATGCTTCTGTATTGTTAAAAATAAAAATATTCACAAAAAGCCATTAAAATATTGTGATAGTTTCCATTTTGTTATTGCACGCGTAATTAATCAATGCAAACCATGTGTCTATAAAAATTGAGACAAAGTAATTTTTTCCGTTTTCACTAGAAAAAAAAGTACGTGTCGCGGAAATAATCTTACTATAGCATCGTATGTAGAAAAACAATTCCTCAATTAATAAAACCAGCGATTGACAAAAAAATAATTCAGTCTTAATTGTACCTTCAAGAGGCAATCGGTAATAATAAACTAAAGTCGAGGAGATAAACTCCAAGGTCTCACAAAAAATACTTCCTCTCGAAGAATATGTAGGAATATTTACAAAATACGACAGTTAGTCCAATAGAGAGAACAATCTTAAATTTCAGCAACTACTATTTTTATTAAGGAAAAAAATCGGCAAAGTTCTGGCAAAAATCACGCCTACCTTCTCTTTTACTTTCCCCATATCGTGCTAAAACAGCAACTCCGGTAAAACTTCGACAAATCTTTTCGATTCAAATATATAATATATGTTAATTATAACAGTACACGCGTCGCAGACAACAAAGTTTCATCTACATTATCGCAAAAGTTATTATAAATTAATAATGAATGCAACAAACCAATCGTAAATTTAATTGCAATATAGTGTGATGATGCGCTTCTAATAATAGTAATAATAATAACAACAATTTAATGTAAATATCAGTAGTTACGAAGTCTGAAACTGCGTGACGAGGAGCTTAGTAGCTTTGGCGATATCATAGGCACTGGAACGAACTTGTTGAAGGCAGCGATCCATATGATCGGGGTCACTGGTACATCTTTGAAGGGCTGTGCATTCAGCCTGCAATCTGCCCGTATTACCATTAAGTTGGCGTAGAGCAGATCTAATATTATCGTCAATTGGATTCTGAAATGCAACATCAAAAATAATTACATTAACATTTAACATTTCTGTTGCCCTATAAGATAACTGTTTTATTACCTGAGGAAAAATGGCAGCAAGTTCGGCTACGGCAACGCGGATACGTTCCGCACAAGGTACAAAAGTCTCCCGATGGGCTGGATTTTGCATGGCCATCCAGAGTTCCTGAATACGTTTCGTCACTTGTTCTGTTCGCCTGGTGACCTCTTCACTAGGTGGCAGAGACCGTGTACCACACTCCCACAGTCCTTGTGTCGTGCAGGGTCGCGGTAGTCCTTCCGCTTCTCGTTTTGTCTAAAAAGTACACATGAAAAATAAATAATACTCTGTTTTAATCGCAGTCCAAATTTTCAAATCAAGAAATAAAAATATACCTGGTTCATAAAGCTTGACGGTTTTCTAAGTCCTTCTCGAGTTTCGTACATAGACGCTGGTCGCTGACTAGCTTTTGTTGGCGTGGTAGAAATCTTAATATCTAGGACAGGTTCTGGTTCGGGATCGTGTTCTCCTATTTGGCCATTTATTATTTTCTCAGGTGCAGCTTTTATTTTGGCTTGAACCTAAAAATAAATATAAAGTTTACAGTAATCGACAATTAATATTTTATCGTTAACATGAAAAATTACTTGAATTATGCTTTTTAATTCACGATTTTCCTGTGTGAGCTGCTCGATTGTAGAATGAAGTCGGCGAATCTCTTCCTTGAGGTCTCTCATTGTGGATTCCGATAGAGTCAGTTGTTTCTTTAAAACTTCCACGACCGACGGCAATCCCTTTGCCATCGGAATAAGCGCTTTCTGCAATGAGCACCGAAAATGCTAATTAAGAATTGTTATGGTATAAACGTTATAAGAACATGAACAAAATTTGTCTTCAACATGTTGGAAAAATATTGCCATTGGTTAGAGGCGCTTGAGCTCAATGAGAGTTTGATACTTTGTAAAATAATTGATTGTTATTATGTAATATTCATTTCAGGTTTTTGATTGTATAAACAAATTTGGACAACAACTTTCAAATGAGAATTTATATGCTCGTTTTTGTTTACATTGTACAGCTATTACTCATGGAAAATCAATGAATGATGATATTTACAAGTCAAACAAAGACTGACAATGACCAGTACATATTAAATATTAATATAAAGCCTGCAGTTGTTACAATATCTTTTGTGTTAAGAGGGCCATTCTACTCCTTCATTATTAATGGAACAGTAGGGGCGTGAGAATGACAAACAATTGGAAAAAAAATAGCGCAATGCATAATTGATGTAATAGATATAATAATGAATATCATGGCTAATAAATCAGTTGAAGAGCTCTCGGGAGTATATACAAATAAAAGTAATATATTTATATCATATACTATTTATTAAAAAAAAATAAATGTTTAACAACTGTCGCAATTATAATTCACGTACAAGCATTTTACTGTAAAGGAAATTGCATTTTTGGAGCTTGAATAATATTTTACAGTAATAATTGTATGCATGTACATTACTCCCTGAAAACACAGTGTATATGTACTGTGTACACTTATACTCGTCATTGGGGCGCATTAGTTAATCTAGATAATCAGTTTAAACTTGCAGATTTCACAAATAATCCATTCACAAGTAATCAACATTTTTTCTCAGTTTATTTTAATCAAACGCTCCGCCGTAAAATATTACCCGAATTCCAATCATGTATATATGATGGCCACTCAAAGGCTTTGTTAAATACTTTTTTGAATTACTGGGGCTCATTAAATATTACAAAACATTTTGTTCACTGTCATTAATGCCAGTAAGATATTTAAAAATTGGAATAAGTAGTACTCATTTCACTAGATTGCTATATACATTAATTTAATCTATATCTATATCTGTTTTTTCCGAGAGCTCTTGATGTGCAATAACAATATAAAAATTTGATTCTATGGCTTGATGGCAGTGCATGCAAACACTTTAAATTTGCCAAGACTTGCCTAGTAACAGTGCCTACAGAGCAGCCAGGTGCTCAGCCGATGCCTTAATCGCCGTTTTACTCCCGGTACCTTCAATTTCAAGTCATACTACTATAATCGACTAATAGTCATTGGTTTTCTTATCTCTTTGTTACTCAAATACCTTCATGCGTTCATTTACATTTTCATCACCCACATATAGACCATGTACTCTGCATATATTCATGTAAAATGAGAAAATCGATGAAACCACTAGTAGTGTCTTACCTCGTTAACCGACGCTATTGTTCCAGACAATCCGGAGGTGTTTTCCGTAGCAAGAGCGGCGTAATCATCATCGGAGGCAACGCTATCGTAAAGAGGCTCATCGTCCGACATTTGTGAACCATGTTTTCCCAGTTGTTCCTTACGTAACAACGATACAGCTGGATCTAAATGTAAAATGTTCAGCATTAATGTACTCATTAGGGATGGGGCTTTCCGTTTCATTACGTTTGTACGGGTAAAAAAGAAAAAAATCTTTAAAAATATTTTTAGTCAACGATAATAACTAATTAAAGTGTGATGTTTTTAATTACGATATTGGCCAACGATCCGCCAACCTATTGTGAGTATTTATTTCGGGTATTCATGTTTTAACGTCTATGAAAAAGTATCTTTCTACTCATTTAATATCGTCGCTCGTACGAAGACTAAGACAACTTAAAAAAGATCTATTTGAATTTACCATTTTTAGGGAATCAGGGTAAATCAGTTCGTCGAGGATTGATGAACTTGAAATATAATTCGTATATTTTAAGTTTTTCAGATTTGGGGAGGGGGAGATTTGGGCAAAAATATAATACAAGTAACATTAGCATAAAAGGAAAAAAATAACAATTGCTTTTGAATTTCGCCAGGAAATACGATTTTATATTAGTGGAACAGAAAAAAATAAATGAAAAAATAAATGAGACGCCGAAATCACTCTTCGTCCTTGACGAAAAAAAAACCTATTTTCCTCTCCTTTTTGCTCTACATAATACTTTCAACTTCAGTTATATCACTTTTTAAAAATTTTATTTAATTCTAATTCATCTTTACTATACTTCATCATCTAAAAAGTATGGGGGACAAGGCAGACCCTAGCGATTCGAAAATCGAAAATATATGTGGCCGACTAACTTAGTAAAATTAAAACACTTTTTGAACTTGAATTTTTATCTAGCTTAATAAATATTAAAGAAAAAATGTTATAAATATGATTGAGTCAATCATAATTTATTTACGCAAATGATTTGATGTTTAAGTACCTTGCAATGGTGTACTATTAGCAACAGTATGCCTATGACCTGCTTCGGAGAGAATATCGATTATAAGTGTGGCAAATTCTTTCGGAGTGAATCTCGCTAACTTCTGACGTCCCTGGTTGCGAGTCGACGAGAGTTGAGGATGTATCGGCAAAAACGGTACTATACACCTTTCGGGAAGCGTTGCCGAGGCTATCCAAACTGTTGTACAAGAAAAACTATGTTAGTAATAAGAAAATTTTTATGCTACAAATCTAGTGCGATTTCACTTTGAAATGCTTATAACGTTCGTGATGAGAAATAAAAATAAAAAATACGTGCATATTTTTGCGAACCAAAATTAAACGTCAATACAATTATTATTAGCGTGGGTCATTCTCTATAAAGGTGCTTCATAACATTGAAAAATTATAAGACTTTGTTTATACTCTGGAGAACAAAATACTTTCAAATGTTATTCATTTGTGTATTTATATAAAATAAATAAAAGTGGCTATCGTAATTTATCATTCTGAGTAGCACATAAATGACAATGAAGCTACAAAATCTAATTATTGACGCAGCAGGATTCAAGTTGTTTTACTTACCTCTCCTTGAGAATAGCATTTTGAAAAAGTTCATGCATATTAATAACACTGACAGATGGATCAACTAGACAGCACGATCTTTAATCCTAACAGATATTCTAGTGAATTTCAATGACAGTGACGATGAAGTAACGAAAAAGTTAAGAGTTATTTAATAAATTTAATGTATATGTATGTACAGAGGAAACAGAAACGACAATTCACAAGTCAGACGTGTTCTGTTAATATACCGAGTTAAGAGCTTTTAGTATTTAAGAGCCTAGCCATTAGTGCTACTTATTAAATATTTGAGGAGTCACACTTACTGGCATCGATTTCTCTACGATCAACTTCATCGTAAACATCGGAAGCAAGCTCTTCCAATAAATGATTTGGTAACTGAAAAATTATAGAGATCTTTTAGTAAACCAGAAAGCAACTCTAAAGACTAAGATTTTCATATAAAACAAAGTGTACAATACCATTTGCAATTTATTTCTAGCTTCAAAGGCCAACTCACTCCTTTCCAAAGAAGCTGCCCATTCAGGAATAATAAGATGTTCACCAGATTTATGGTCAGGCTTGCGGTTACAGAGAAAATAAATAAGTCTGTCTGTTACTTCATACATGCACTCAACAAGCCTCTCAGATAAATCTAAATGACCTGTTAGCCTAAAATTAAAAACAATAAAAGAATAAGTATATGTCAACACCAGTATTCTTTACTAAAAATTAGACTTTTATTCAAAATCCTACTTGGCAATATCAGCCGGGGTTTGACCATTGGAATCTACCATACTAGGATTGCCACCATTAGCTATGAGAAGTTCCAATTGAAGAGCTTGACCTGCTCTAGCTGCGACATGCAAAGGCATGGTTCCTTTTTCCTACAGTTAAAAAATTATAGCGTACCTTTTAGTGTGTTCTTGTATGAAATCCTAAAAATAATACAGAATTGAAACAATATTGTATACCTTGTAAAAGTAATTTGGGTTAGCTCCTTGTGCAAGAAGCCTTAAGGAAGTTTCTAAATTTCCTGTGCGAACACTACTGTGCAATTGTCTGCTAAGCTCCTCTTCACTGCAAGGTTCATCTTTTGTACTTGAATGCAATACAAACTTTGATTCTTGGTGTTTAGCTTTGATGAAATCTGCCTTTATAGGACTATAGTTTGTAAAAATATGATAATATTAATAAGAAATGCAAAAAAAAGTCAACACTTAGTAAAATGAAATATCACTAACTGTAAAGAATCTTTTGGCTGAGGTTTTCTTCTGCTAAATTTAGAGTTACTGGGATCTAATAGAGAATGTTCCCAAATGCTGTTGGCTCCATTATCATTCAATGTCCGAACCATCTACAAAAATGCAATATTTTTTAGAAAAAATTTTTTACAATAAGAAAACCAAACAATTATTCATTAATAACATTTACTGTGAAAGTTACATAGAGGTATGTACTTTAAATTTTATCATTTTTAATGCAATATCACAATGTCAAATAACATTACAAAAGTATGAATGAAAGGATAACAATGACCTAATTATTTTTACTGCTCTATCTCAATAACTTATTGAAATTTTTCATGCAAAACCCTAATAGTATAATTTGTCTAATTAGTTATAGTGCCTTTTGATTTAGTAAAGTATATGGACGTTATTCATCGTATTCTATGTATATTAACTTGTTTGTAGATGCTTGCATTACCTTCAAAATAAAATCTGTGAGTTACCTAGCATAGATTACTTTGAATTTAAACGATACTTTAGTAACTTATTATTGTTCAAATATAATGTGTCTTTTTTTTATAATATGCATTCTAGTCTATAATAAGAATAGTTATAATTGTACTAACGTTTAACATATTTGAGCTCCAAACTCCTTTAGTCAATGACTTGATGTAAGAGATGTGTCGTCCAAGGCTCAGATGTATGCTGCAGCACTCATCACAGAGGAGTATGGCTCTGTTTACAGAAGCCCATGCTGGTTCTAAAATAAGCAGTGAAAGAGCATTGATATATTTGACATTCTCTACATCTACGATGCTAACCAGTTTAGTATTCATCGTATAATTTATAATGCATCGAAGCATTGCATTGAATTTTAATGACTTGATGCACAGCAGGACAGCACCCTTATCCCCAAAATCATAACTTAATATCATCAACAAGCTATAAGTAACAATATAAGTATACGCACCAGGGTAGCTGCAGTCGGCACACACGTCGATGCTCGCGCGATGTTTTGGCCGAGCCATTATGATTGAACACTATTTATGCGTACATGTACAAGAGTTCAATCACTCTTGGCCGTAAGTCGAAATTTCGTTTCGTGACTCTTGGGTGCGATGCCCTTACGCAGAGAAACTGCAGCAGCCGTTGGGAAAAACGCGTTGCTCGCGCAGCATTAGACTCACACTCTCTCTCTCTCTCTCTCTCACATAATCATTGGGCCAATTAGAAAGCGCTGCACCGCGAGGCGAGGTCCGTAAAAGCAAGATAAAAAAACTGTGCATCTGCACGGTTTGTAGGATCACCACCATCTATATTTATACATGTCGCGACACTCGAGCAGAGAACTACGAGTTAATAGTGGGTGAGCTTCCTTGGAGCCGCTATCTATAAACTATAATGGTCGTGCAGCCGTCGAGCGACCACTCCTCATCCGCACTCGAGTCCTGACCTGCGACTCGGCAGTCTTGGCACTCGAACTCGAGTCTCGACTCGAGCTCGATTGACGACGACCAATATGTATATGCGTGTGTGTGTGTGTGTGTGTGTGTATACTGTATATATAATATATATTTATTTATTTAAGACTTAAGTAAGAGTGTCATCGTGTCATATTAGTCATATACGATATACCCAGCTAGTAGCGACCTCTACTACTCGTTTGCCCATTTTCATAAATTTCCCATATTTGCCGTCCTTTGCAAAAACATATAAAAACAAAGTTTCCCCACGTGTAGTGATCATCTAAGTAAGTATATTTTAAAAATAATTTCATTTGGATTTTTGCAAAAATAAAACTATAGTTTGTGCAGAAAAATTGTAAGTTTGGTGGCAGAATTTTTTGATCTTGTATTATGATCTTGAATTGTTTTCATGTTTTTTAGCTAGGGTACTAGGGGATCATTTGCGCGCGTAAACGCGCGCGTTGGTTTTGTGGTATATGAACTTTAAATGTATTATGTGTAGTAGGTTAATGTATATTAATGTATTAATATTATTCTTTAAATAATTATTTTGTACAAATTAAATATATTAAATATATTTTTATTAAATTGATGGTTATTAAATAAAACTGATAATTTAAGAAATTTTATTGTATCAGACGTTTCAAGTATAGAAGCACTGCGCATATGCTCGACGACACAATAATCACTCTACAGTTCTTATATCACTAAAAACTTTGTATTAACTCTTTATTTATTTTTCAAAAATTCGATTAAAATAAAACTAAAATTTTTTTTCTTTACTCTATATTCTCTTTGATTCTCTCTTTAAGTATTTTGATAATTCAATTATTCACAGCTTTAACATTATCTAAAATTTAACTGAAGGAAAAAACATTCTCACAAATTCTTTAAAATATTATAAATTAATTAATACTATAAATTAATTTGTCTCTGTTCTTTAATTTCTCGATTCTTTGCTCTTTTAAATACTTGTCTTTCTTGAGTTGAATTATGAAAATTATTCAGGTTTCAAATTAATACAAATTTTACTTAAAAACATTTTCTTTGAAATGCTTTAAAATCTTTATTCTACTCAATAATTCAACTTTAAAAAAGCTCGTATAAGGCTCTTTTTCATCTATAGGAAAGGTAATAGCCATTAACAATCTCTATATTATTCAATTGCCCAACTTTAAGAAAAATATTTCCTCTCAATAAATATCTTAAATATTATTTAAATTAATTTGTCTCTCTGTTCTTTAATTTCTCGATTCTTTTTGCGGAAAAGCAGTGAAGTGAACCCACTTTCCTCTGACACAGTTCACGCGGTGACACTGCCTTTGATCTCTACAATTCTTATATCACTAAAAACTTTGTATTAACTCTTTATTTATTTTTCAAAAATTCGATTAAAATAAAACTAAAATTCTTTTTCTTTACTCTGTATTCTCTTTTATTCTTTTTTTAAGTATTTTGATGATTCAATTATTCACAGCTTTTACATTATTTAAAATTTCACTGAAGAAAAAAAAATTCTCACAATGATATGTTGAGGTCAGCTATGGCAGATCTTCAAACAAGCGCAACTTCGTTTGTCCATTGAAAATGATAACGTCGTTAATTGTCAGTTCCAGGCTTTAATGAAAAACGTAATTGTAACCCTTGAGGTGAATCGAGATCTTGTTTTTTTAGTTCTTGACCCCAGAGCGTCTATTACCAAAATTAACAATATTAGCATTAAAAGATGCAAAGGAAAATAAATTATTAAACCAACGAATATGTTGGAAAAATTGTGAAGATAGACAATGTTCTAAATTAAAAAGCTGTTGTAATTCATTTGGAACATCATCATTATTTTGTAAAATAACATTTCTGGATAGTTTTCTGGAATATTCAAGTGGTTTTGACTATTGACATTCAAATCTTGCAATTTTACAGGAGTCCTTATATCGGTTTGATTGTCATGACAGGTTTTCTTATGATTATATGATCGCAAGATTAACAATTTCATTAATGCGTAGATTACATGTAATAGGAAAGTCTTTTTTGTGATAAGAACGATCATGATTAATTATTTCGTTTAGATACATAAATTAGAAGCAACACTAAGTTGACTACGTCTTTCTAACTTTTCCTTTTTTTTGCATAAAACTTATGATTAGCCATTCTTTTCCTTTGAAGTTTAATTTTTTTGCTTCTATTATCTCATCCTCTGTTTTATTCTATTTTTTGAGGCACGAGGCTCAAAAACTTCTACAGACACTTTCTCTCTCACTTTTGAAAAATACATATCAAATAATAACGTAACATATCATTAACGTGTCATTAACGTGTCATTAACAACCCCTCCTATGCCAATCTTATGGACAAAATTAATCACAACTGTAGTATTTTCCAAATAAATTATGTTACGCTCAAATCGGTCTTTTTTATGTGGTCCATTTTTTAAGATAAAAAACACCACTTTTGGAAGAATGACCGATATATATTGTATAACATTTTCCCTTTTTGTTTACAAAAATATTACAATTTGACCTTCTTATAAAAATTTAGAATTAAATTGATAATTATTAAATAAAACTGATAATTCAAGAAATTTGACTGTATCAGACGTTGCAAGTATAGAAGCACTGCGCATAAAAATTAAAGTAAAATTTTTTTCTTTACTCTGTATTTTCTTCATTTTATTCTCTCTTTAATAAGTATTTTGATAATTCAATTATTAACAACTTTTATATTATCTAAAATTTAACTGAAGAAAAAAATATTCTCTTAAATTCTTTAAAATACTTCTTGCATAGATTTTTTCTCTGTAAATTATATGACTAATATTCAAATATACAAATTTTGTCCAGGTATATAGCAGAATAAATTGATTTGTATCTGTGTTGTTTAATTTATCGATTTTCTGCTCTTTTAAATACTTATAGAACATCTGCTTTTTGAGTTGAATTATGAAAATTATTCACGTTTTTAGTTAATACAAATTTTACTTCAAAAAATATTCTTTGAAATGCTTTAAAATATTTATTCTACTCAATAATTCAACTTTGAACAAGCTCGCGTAAGGCTTTTTTTCGTCTATAGGAATGGTAATAGCCATTAATAATCTCTATATCATTCAATTACACAACATTAAGAAAAATGTTTCCTCTCGATAAATATCTTAAATATTATTTAAATTAATTATTTTAATTAATTTTTCTCTCTGTTCTTTAAAGTGGATCTTCAGTGATTGTACTTTTCTTTCACCTGTGGCTCCGAACGTAATGAAACTTAAAGATCATGACTGTGATACAAAAAGATGATTTTGTGTATGTTTTTAGCTTATTTTACCCAATGATATTTAAGTAATGTCACAAAATATAAGAATTTTTATTAAAATATAAAGATCTTCAAAATATTTCATGCGAACTGGAATTCATACATATTCTTTAAGCCAGACTGCACAAAACTTGGAATTTTTTTAGTATAGTAATTATGCATGTACAGCAGAAATAATTCAAACATTTAATTAACAAATAAAATCATGAAAAACATGAATTTTAAATATTAATCACAATTTAATAATTTTTATTTTAATTCTTACCGTAAATATAAATTCCAACATTTATTTTAATTGTTTGCGAGAACCTCTAAAAAAATTTTCAGAAGGATTCCTTGAAACGCCTTGCGCATGAACGATTTTGAACTAATATAAATACTTTTATTCATAAACAGCATTTTTGTTAAGAAAAACATTTATAGATTATCATAAAATGGCAAATTCTAAAGTAAACAAATTTTAGGAAAAAAATGTTATCGTATGTTTTAGATTAAATAATAAATTTATACTTTAGAGCATACAAAAATTTTCGATTTTTGATGAAAATATCCTGGAAATCCAATTAATTCTCGATTCTTTTGATCTTTTATTAAATCAACGATTCACAGTTTTTATATCGCTCAATTATTTGATTTTTATAATACTCAATCATTATGGTAATCAGTATATTGTTATAATTGGTGGGGCACAGTATGTTCGCACAGTCGATCTTTAACCTAAGACGTCGTCTTCGCGCGAGAAAAATAGAACAACAACAGACTCTTCGACTCTTTTTGCTACGCAACAGCTGTTCTCTTCTGATAGCCAGGCGGCCACGGTCCTCTCTCTTCTGATATATCATTAGGTAATCAGTATATTTTAAATTGGTGGGCACGTATGTCGCACAGCATTTTCTTAGACTGTCTTAAAATAGAACAACGACGACCTCTCGACTTTTTACGCATCAGCTGCCTTATACTGGATTAATAGGCAATGGCGCTGCCCACGGGTCCATCTCTCTTCTTATAAGGGATACTGGCCGTATACAGTATGTCTACACTACAGCTGCAGCGACGCAGCGTATATGTATACTTATATCGCGTATAGCGGATGGTAATTTCATGGCTCGCGCCTCGCGCATTTTAGAGTTAGACGCAGGATTCAAATACTATATTATTCAATAGCCATCGGACAACACGCTCTGAGAACTTTTACGATGTGACTATATAGTATATTATGCACCTAGGGAGTAAAAATAAAGAATGTCTCAAATCGCATGTAATTATCGCCCGAGCCGAAGGCGAGGGTGATAAATATGCGATTTGATGCATTCTTTATTTACTCCCATGGTGCATATACGATTTTTTTTCACGCACAACCTTAAAACGCCAACTGTCTATTCCATTCCAGGGAATAAAGTTGGCACTTTATGGTTGGGTGTGAAAAAAAAGTATATTTTTCAGCATTAAAATTAGACATTCAGTTCAGCATTAGATTCAGACATTCATTTTCAGATGCTATATTATATCAAAGACTAGTAGAATAGAATCATAGAATATGCATGAGACTATGCGAGAGTGATTTGAGTCGCGCTCAATGTTTTTTAATGGTTCGTACATACGTTATATTATCCTTATAGGTATCGCGAAATCTAAATATGTCCTATATGTTTTTTATGTATAAAATATGATAATAATAATAATAATGCATAAAACTATTTAAAAATTTTTTCATTTAAAAAAAAAATAAAGATTACTACCAAAATGACATTTTTTGAAGTAAGGGAATCGCAAGATTTTGTATCGCGATATCACGAAATCTTGTATACATATACAACAATACGTATACAAGACAAGTAAAAACATCACAAAATTAATATTTATATGAATAGATATGTAAAAAAGTCTGAAAAATTTGTCATCAAGCTTTTAATTCGCAGTACGTTTTCATGAAATTGAAAAGTAAAAGAAAAACTTTGAAAAATAAAGATATATAATATCATCTTTTTAAAAAGTAATCACTCTTCAAAAATTTTCTATTATTCCCACCTGGATTGGAAACATTTTTAAAAGAATGTTAGTATTTTACAAGATTGCTCCCTATGGCTCTTACAATTAATATACATTCATTATTATGTTTAATGTTTATATATGTAACACGTACTACGACGTTTATTTATTCTAAATATGGTTTCTCTGATGTGGGTGACAAATCAAGTTTTTGTCAGTGTATGCAAGTTTGCCTCGAAATTCGTATTTTTTTAATCAAGGGGCGCGGTAGCGCCCGCTGGCAAGTAAGTACTTATAAAATACGCCTAATTAGGTTATAAATTATAGTTTTTTTAGTTAAGCGGCGACACAACTTATGCCACGATGACATGCTTATAATTGTGAACTCAATAAGACGCAATGAAGGGCTTGACTTTATGGTAGCAAATAGGTATAAGTATGAAAGAATATAATGAGAGAAGCAAAATAATTCAATTTTTATACTAGCACTATATTTATGAAATTCGTTGCGAAGGAAAGAGTTAATTTTAACACATAGGTAGCAATAATTTTACAATATAATTAAGTTATACGCTTGTGTGCTAAACACGTGATTAAAAATAATAATTAAATTTTCATCTGAAAATGTTGTTTGAAATCTCGAATCAAATGAACAGCATCAAAATCTGAAAAACCCGAGAAAGTCGATCTCCTAGTGTTTCATATAACTTATAAAATGGAAATGAAAATAATTAAAAAACAAGAAAAGAGCTTTAATCTGAACTAATAAAAGAGACTTTCAAAATGTATATGTATGTGTGAAAAGTTATGAGAGTATGAAAAAAAGATATAAAAATCGTATTTTTTTTTTGTAAGTCAAGTTATTTCGTAAGCACAAATGAAGCGTTTTCGCCTATATTTCATTTCTTGCGATTCTTCTTATCGCTTGCTCGTCGTGTTGCACCCATTACAGGCGCATCATGTCTGTGACAATAAATATCGATTTTATAATTAACGCTAATAAAAGCAGTGAAATCGTTGTAGAAGGTGCCAGATACAGCTGTAAAGTTCCTAAGTATGATAATATGATTAAAGCAGCAGTTAATCAAACGATTTCACTGCTTTGTTAGACAATATTTTATACAATACAATTGTTTGATGCAAATTTGAGATATTAGATTCAAAGTCGTAATTGATTTCAGTATCCAATTTTTAAGACCCTTTTCAGTTAATAAATTTAATTTATGATATGAGTATTAATACTCCAATTTGAAATTTTTTTAAAAATTAATTTAAGAGTTTTTTTCGAAGTTTCATTTGCTACTTTTAAGTTTTTTGCACGATGAATGTGTTCCCTTTTTTCAATTTCACTATATTTTCGAACCCTCGTAGCGATTTAAAAATTATTTTCTCATATTCATAAAATGGGCCTCGATGTGTAACGCTGCACTAGCGAATTTTTCTTCCAGGAAATACAGTACTCATATTTGAAGGCCTATACTCCTTTTCAAAGTAGTAATCGCAATAGACAATAATCCTCATGACATAATTATTACAAATGTTACGTTTTGCACAGTCGAGAAGCAGACTCATTTAATGCTCTTCCCTCTGCTTCTTCTGACTGTTATCACCTACAACATCTGCAAAATTAGACATAAATTCGTAACACTTCATATCAGTTGTCCATTAACGCATCTACTGCTAAAACAATTTTCGCGCATTCAAATAAACTTATATATTTATAATAAAACGAATTCGGTACATTACTTTCATAACCCTTTTTCCCAATAAAGTAATGAAATAAATTACTCGGTCAAACTAGCCAAATAATCGAATCCCAGAATATTTTAAACTATCAGTATAAGTGCACTGCTATCGAGCATGCGCCTGTATGTCATGAAATATACATCATCAATTAAACATGACGCAAAAAATGAAAAATTTTCAGAAAATTTAGATGTTTTCGTTTGGTGAATTTAAGACATAATGCGCTATACGATTCTCCTAATTACGAATTACCCACTTATCATCCCTGACTATAAAAAAATTTTAATTTGACACCAAAATGACTTTATAACAAATAGTAAAAACGAAATTGCGAAAAATGAAAACGTTGTTGCCCACCGATAACTCCGTGACGGGTATATAACTAATAACCATTTCACGAATTTTTAAAAATTAATATTTATGTTATTAAAATTCCAGTTCGCACGAGGTATTTATATATAATAGTTTAAGGCTTCGTAAAAATAGTAGCAAATTGTATATACAGACAGCAACTATTTCTTGCTTTTTGAAATTTTATTTTTACTCTTTGTTATTAGCTGTTTTTCATCTACTGTGCCTGTAACGCCAACATTAGTTTTTTTCATTTTTAAAATAAAATCGTCTCGATGCACTTGTGGGTATAATATTTTTAATTTTATTTGTAGTACGTCAAGAAAATGTTGCTTCATTTAAAAATTCAATATTGGAATAATGTCATTTATTATAAGACAAATTTATATACTTTAATTTTTTATAAATGGAATGTTTTGGAATAATAAATTACTGTTAATTGATTAATTAAGCAATAACTGATCGTATAAGTGCAGTCCGAAATTTGTATATTAATACATCTTCTTTGTGTAACTTTTAATATAAAATATCTGTTATTTTATTACATTTTTATTAACTTTTTAATTATTATACTAGTTTTTATATTGATTTCTCATTAACGTACGTGCAACTAATAAATTGACATAACTATAATAAAAATATTTACAAAAAGTCATGTAAAAAATAAGAGACAATTTATGTATGAAAAATATATATACAAAGTAACTACCGTAGTTTGATCTCTTTGCTAAAATACTGTTGTGAGTTAGATAACAGAACCTCATTGCGCTGAATAACAGTTTTGGAAAATTGGAAATTGTCATGGGCTACGTCGTCGGTAATAACGACATTCAAGCCTCCGGCTCCGGGTCGTTGTTCGTCGATCCAAGGCAATGTAACGGTCCGGCATTTGGAGCTTAAATATCTAATGTCGCGGCAAATGTGTTTCAAAATGTAAGTTGCATTAGGTGTAAATAGGCACTGGGAAACGTAGCCCTTCTCGAAATCCCGATTCTTTATGCCGTCGTTCAAAAAATTCATCAAACTGTTCCTGCTTATCGTATTTGGCCAAGGTGTCAGCCATAGACCAGTGGGCCAGAGATCGGTGTAATTACGCGCAAGCGAATTTCTATAAACAACGATGACTTGATATTTTTCCGACTGCATCCATCGCAGAGTGACGTGATTGAATTTCGCCGACACAGGACACATTTTACCTCGGAAGAGGTGTTTTACATGATCGATCAATTTGCGATGGTGCACTTCAGTGAAATTGTAGAGGTGCTGAAAATCCAAAATAAGCACTTCGAATGGGTGAGAGTTGAGCCAATCGGCAACCTCTTGCAAGGGTTGGCCAATTTCGGCTCCGTATAGACCGTGCAGGAAGTAAATCTTATCGTCGCCGTCCTTCGTGGCAACTCGCAAATCCAGATATCTTATACCGCCGTTTAGCTGATCCTTGATTGTAACGTTCTGATTGATTGACCAGTTGTAGATTACTGGTTTCGCCAAGGATGCAAAAAGACGACCTAACGACCTGATCAATTCAGGTTCATCGGGTCCGACGTCATCGCTTCTCTGAATCGTGTACGTCATGCTATTGTGGGAACCTGTTTCATACAAATGAGAAGAGTAAATCGTGGGAAAATCTCTGTTAGCTTACAAAAAATTCTTTTTATATTACTTTAGAGCTTTAAAAATCACACTTAAGTATATGTATGATTCATTCATTATGTAGAAATGTGTTAGTAATACACGCGTACATATAACACACGCAACAACTCTATTGTTTTCCAGTTTTTCAAAAGAAAAAAAAGTGCTATGCAAATTATTTTTGCGAATGAGTTTGGAAAAAATATCGATACATAGGTTTATAAGTCAATAAAAATAGTAATATAGTTATAAGAAAAATAATACATTAAAATGAAAATAATTCCATGTTTGTCATAATAATATGGATATTAGAAATATAAAAATGCTACAACACGCATATACAATATACTTATACAGTACTTATATATGCATTATAAATTAACAGCATCAGTTTGATCTTCGGTTTGATCGCGTTGAAGGTGATATCATTTCTCGAAACTAATTTTATTGAGGCCGAGGTCAATCGTTGGAAGTTCTCTACGATTTTCAAATCAAGTGTAACGTTCGGTCAAATATAAAATCTATTTATTTTTTTAACCCTGCAGCATGAAAATTAATCTTTTTACTCGCGTGTATGTCGATCATAGCTTTTGCTGTGATTTTATTAAGTCGATCGTTATAGACCTACATTTAACAATAGTTGATTAAACAGTTAATTTAGCCACACTTACCAGGAATAGCTAGTTGCACAACCGGAATCGCCCATAGTTTTGACGGAAGCTCCGTCATCCAAAATTCCAAACTACCGGTCAAACTCGGCGGTGTCCTATTTTGCGTGGAGTCAGTTGCGTCGATCGTTGCGCCTTGGTAGTCATCGTGCGCCATTATTATCGTCTTTTAAAGTTTTAATTCATTTAATTGATTAAAGCAATTAGATTTAGAATAATGGCCACGGCGACGACGACGATGATGATAAATTAAAGTACATATGAGCAATCAGTATATTTTAATTACACGTTAAAATATAATATATAATATATCTTATGTCGAGAGCCGCGCGTTAATTTTTTAGCCGTTTGAAGTAAAAAGTAAAATACGTACAGCGTGTGCAGTATACATTAGTCACGACGAAGTGTGTGTGATTCGCGAAGCTAATATGCCGAGCAACTGTACAGCGGTGTGAGCAAGCGAAACAACATCTGAGTAATATAAGATAGTAGGTAGTTGCGGATTATTTATGCGTGTCCATTATGAAACTTTGTTTATGGCGCAGAAAAGTACTGCAGCGTAGTCTCACACAAGACTATCTTGAGATGAACGTTTAAAATGACAAGGTCGCAATATTTTACGCACACTTATGTCCTTATGTTATTATTTTTAAGATCAAACAACGTTTCCGTCACAACACTTTCTATACAAATAATCGACAAACTGCATACTAATCTTATTTTGGAATTACAATTGTCTAAAAGCATGGTCTGAAATTGACGAATATATCAGGGTTATGCCGCACCAGCTGTACCTTTCGGTGCCGCCATGCATGTATAAATATATGTATATATTTATTGTGTATATACAATATATGTTGATAGGTATACGTATACGTGCACCTATACACACACACACACACACACACACACACACACACTTTTTACCTATTTCGCGCTTATATTCAAACGGTAACGTACTACATTATGATACATCTTTCCATTTGATAAAACAATAGCTGAATTCAAACTAACACTGAATTGAAAATTTTAAATAGTTATGAGTAGAGACCCACTCTCTATACTTATATGCATTACCAAAATAGTTCTTACATGTTTCTATTTTAATAAGATTATTAACTTCACTTATACTTACAAAGATCACAATGAGGATTAATTTCAACATCTTAGTTGAATTATGTTTCTTGGCGCAGCTTTTAATTCCCCAATGCTCTATACATTCCAATTGACATCTTAGTTTAATATATTGGTATAGAATAGTAATTATAATGTGCACATGCATATATACCTATACGTCCTATTTCCTATTGAATATTCTATATGTGTATTACTTATATGTGAATTACATGTCACACTGCGAACGACGGAACCAGAACAGAACGACTGTACTTACTTATATATAACTTATATACGGCGCGATGTACTGCGAACAAAGCAACCACTGTTCATGGTACGTTATATATCTATATATATATTATATATATGTGTGTCAATCGTCAATGAGTTTATGTATAGATATAGAACATACAATTTTGTAATCAACATCAAATTTGCTTGGACTGTATTCACTGCATGTCTGCAATTGCATATTACATAATAATAATGATAATAATGTAAAGAGCTGATAAGCATAGTTGGTATTATTATATGCTAAAAAGGGAGATGTCGCTAGCAGTCACTTTCGTGTTGCTTTCGTTTCGTCCACATTTGTATAGGTTGATGTTGATCGTTCATGAATGAATTGATATGGCGCACGTGTTATTTCAGTGAGCATTGTTGTTTATGTACTTCTAACCCCAATTACAATTGTTGTGTTAAAAAACAAAAAAATAAAAATACTCAGTGTCTACGTATCATTACTTTATATGACAAAATGTCTTACAAGGATAATTTTAACGTCTTTGTCGGTGGTAAATCAGGCATATTCAAAGGAGTTAGAGTGAAAGAAAAATCATGTGTTATGAAAAACATTCAGAACTTGGTGTCAATCACCGACGACCACGAGGTATTTTGTATGGCTTGGGGTGACAAAGACGAGAGGGAAGTCCTTATAGGCTGTGGATCAAAAAAAGTTAGGAGTGTGAAAACATACGACACAGAGAATCACTCTTTCAAGACCTCATTCATCTGTGAACTAGGAGAAGGTAACATAACTGGTATAGCCAGGTATAATGATGACATTTTAACGGCAGTACAGTCTGGCTGGATAAAATTGTGGCAAAAAAATGAGAAAGAAGAGTTTTTGTTAAATGCTGGAGAAAATTTACTTAGAATGCGAATAGCTGATGGACATAAAAATATCATTGCAACTGGAGGTTTGGAGAATTCTTTAAAATTATGGGACTTAAATAAAAAAGCAAACACTTTTACTGCCAAAAATCTACCTCATGACTGGCTGCAATTAAGAGTTCCTATTAGTATTACTGATTTGTGTTTTTCTAATAACGACAAGCAAGTGATTACAGTAGGCAGATATGGTCACTTAAGATTGTATGATACCAAAACTCAAAAGAGGCCTGTTGTAAATTTGGAAATAAAGGAAGAATCTCTAACAACAGTATCAAGTTGCTTTGATGATAGACAGGTAGTATGTGGAACTGGTAGAGGAAGGATGAATTTGGTGGATCTGCGCAAACCTGGTAAAATACTGAATATGTACAAAGGTCCTGTTGGTGCAGTAACCGCAGTAGCAGTTAGCAATATAGATAATTGTATAGTCAGCACTAGTTTTGACAGACATCTTTACATACACGATATAAAGTCTAAAAAAATGTTAAAGAAAGTATACTTGACATCAAAAATATCTAGTATGGTGATGCGCTCAAAATTTTCATTGAAAGAGTCAGAAAAAGAAGAGAATGCTGAAGAAAGTTGTGAAGAAATATTCAAAAGTTCAGGAGAAGAATACAGTGATAATGACATCAGTGAGGATGATGAATCAAGTTGAATGTTATTGTTATTATTGTAAATAAAAATAATTTTTCCTAACATACTAGCATAAAAAGTCTAATGTCTGACAAACAAAACAAGTTTTGATTTTCTTTTGCAGTGCATTTTCTGTGCAGATATGAAAAAAATTTTTAGATGACCACAAAAATAAAATACTAGTATCCAGAAGTAAAAATGAAAAATTACCTTCTTATTAAATTTTATTATTAAATTTATATGTTACAATTAGTTATTAGACTTGTTTTAAAAATACTATAATTATACAAACAAGTTCAACATAGCCAGTATGCATGTATGTACACTGTACAGCTATTCTTAAAAAATAATTGTGAAAGCATAGTTTATGAATTATGTGTACATCGTGAAATCCACATTCTTTTTAAGATCTGTAGAGTTTCTACTAATAATTATAGTTGTACTCAAAAAATAATTGTCTGTTTCTCTATCCATAAATAAACTCATTTACAGAAATAGCCAATTCATCAAGTATTTGTCCATGAATTTACTTTGGTTCTGGCGATTCAGCGTATAGATCGCATAGTTCCATGAAAATTTTTCTCGAGAGCGATTTTCTGGAATGAGGAGTATCAGTGGGTTCAAGGCGTGACTGAAATCTCTTAACATCTGGAGTCACTAGAAACGTGCCGTTCATTTTCAGAGCCATGTATTCTTGAAGCGGCCGCTCTACTCGCTTGTCCCAGTGTCTTATACCACCAGGCGTCAGTAACGCCTTCATTGGTGACGTCGGTAAAGATTTAGACGGCAGTTTAATATCGTGAAATACGTTTAATTCATTTTCTAAAAGGGTAAAGCTATCTTGTTTGTCAAAGTCTGTGTCTAATGTCATAGAGAGGGATCTTCGCTTCGCTGCTAATCTAGCAGATCGTCTTCGTTCGCCGCTCTCTAATGTAATCGATTTACGACGAGGTGTCCTAGGTATTTTTGAAAGGACCGTCGGTGTCAAAAGCATTTGTGAAGAGTCGTCAACGTTTTCCTTATTCTCTGATTCGTTGTTTTCAGCCCTTTCATATTTATTTGATTCGTTTTTATTCAATTCGTCAGTTTCGCAAGATACCTCACCGATCGTTGACAAACGGGCCAATTCGTTTAGCTCATTTGAAGACATTTCTTTTGTTTCCTGATTTAAGTCCATAACAAGAGTTTTCGTTGAAATTGGCAACTTTTGTACTGTTCCAGTGCGACTTTCTTCCTCATCTACATATACTTTGATTTCCGATTTCATACTTATATCTTCTGCTGTTTCTTTGTTTTTTGAACTTTCAATAATATCGGTTACATCTGATAAATCTTGATTACTTACATTTGTACAAGAAGAAATATCACATTTCTCATCAGTTTTAAAGTACTCATTAGTTACTAGTTGAGTATTTGGTGACGTTTTTGAACTTGTTTTTGTATGAAGACATAGGCCATTTATAAAATTTAGTACTTGCTTGAGTCTAAGAATTTGATCCTCGCATGCTTGAATGGATTGCTCAACAAAAGCTTTACACTGCATCATACCGTTAATGTCTAAATAATTTAATTTTGATAAGTCAAACTCTGGGTATTGGTTACAAAGAGTTGGATTGATATTTAAATTTTCCATATCTGCACAAAGAGGTTCGGAATGATTTACTTTTTTAGTTGCAGACATAACAATAACTGATGGCCTGTTTAATTTACTTAAATTAAATAAACTCTTACATGAGGTTGTCTTTTCAAACTCAGGAGACGTCATTGTATAAACATCTCGCGTCACATAAGATTCTTTCGTAATGCATGGATCTAGATCTGAAGAAGATTGCGTTTCCATATCTACATCATCTTCTATCTTTTCATTGCTCTTCTTTACATTATTTTTCAGAGTTTTCGTCTCTGTAATATTTGAAAGTCTTAAACTTGACTTGTTTATAACAGATGCATTACCTTTCGCGTTTTGCTTACCAGGATGCTTAAAGTTCCCTGATTTTCGAATAATACTGTTTCTAATGCTATTAGGGGGTAAAAGAAGACTTTTTGTGTTTTTTTTTAGAGAGCATTTCACCATAGGTACTTCAGAATCTGGAGTTGGTTTAGTTCTAGTCTTAACATTTTTAATTACGTTTTCTTTTCTATCCAAAGTTGATTTCTGCGGGGAATCTAAAGTCTGATACAACTGTCTTCGAACTTTATTTCCATTATACGATTTTCTGCTAAAAAAAGATGATTCTGCATCTAAAATAAGTAGAAAAAACTATTGATTAATAATATATTTGTTTATAAAGTAATATCAGTTTCTAATTACAAAAATTCCTATAAAATCTGATGATTTTAGGTGCTTAGTATGCTACCAAAACAACTCTATTTACTCGACTCATATAGTTTCTATTCAAACTTATCAGATTTTTTTCAGCCACATAATAAATAAATATAAACCTTCATTTTCTTTAGCCTTGTAACAGCTTTGAGTATTTAAATATGGTTGAGTAGATCTTTGAGCTCGAGTCTTTTTCTTCTGCGTTGATACTGCAAAAATGATTACTCATGTGATGATTAGTATTTTGATAAAATTTTAACTGAATTTAAATTTATGGAAAAGTATTAAATTTTTTTACCTGACGTCAAAGTTGTATTGTTTTTTTGCGTACTTTGAAGTAAATCTTTAATTAAGACTGGTTGCATCATATTAGTATCTGTACACATTGCATAAAATTATCTCTTAATGTTAGTTATTTTTCATACATATTGAAAATAAATATTTAACTTTGAACTCACAATCTTTTTTTCCATCTGATCGTGGAGCAAGTGTTCCGTTATGTTGTGGTGTTACTTTTATTCTAACTGGGAGAAAAAAATTGGTGGTTTTTCCCTGAAAATAAAATTAAATGAATATCAATATCAGATAAGCAGTTTTGATTAAGAAAACAGCATTATGCATACAGCTGAAGTTGTTATCTCCTTGAGATAACCACTTCTGGAACTTGGTGTGCTCTTGTTGCTTCTATTCAAAGCCATTTTTATTATATATTTCAAAATCTGCTGCCAGCAACAATAATAAAATATAATTGTACAACTTCAAAAATGCGTTGTTTACATATTTTGAATTTCAAACCGTCAGTGGCCACCTATCGTGACAACCAGGAATTACTCTTCGACCGTTGATATTATATGCGATTTAAATCTCACAACTTCATGAATACTTTAAAAAATATAATTTGTAGTGGGCTGTAGTCAATCTCTTATCTTTCCGACGAAGAAAAGTATCTTTTTATTCATTTTGTTTTCGTGAAATACACCGAAATTCATCCGAATAGCGCAGTTGTCAACACGTCACGATCGCTTCCCGCTAACCTTCCGTTTTGTTTTAAACCAACTAAGAGTATTCACTTTTTTGATTCAAAGTTTCCTTTCTTTTACGATTGAAAGTTAAATAGATACAAGTAAAAACAAACTCAATTTTCTATATATAAGCTTATATTTGTCGTTTATTCTTTACAAAATCCAAGTCTGCGGTGAGAACGAACGTTGACCAATGACCACCACCACGTAAAATGAAGCACAATACAATCTTCTCCTACTCCTATTCTAAAAAGGAGGTAGCGCCATATTGGCTGATTGGAGCCGCCATTTTTAGTCACTTGAAATAGGCTGCGACTGCTGCGAGACTCGAGTCACTCGAGAGAGATCAAAGGCAAAGCAGTATCACTGCGTGAACTGTGTGACTGTGTCAGAGCAGAGCACTAGCAGGAAAGTTGGTTCACTTCACTCAGTGCAACTTCACTGCTCATCCGCTTTGGATAAAAAAGAGCACAATAAATATATTCTAAGGCATTTGAGAGGAAATATTTTGTTCAAAGTTGAATTATTGAGTATAGTACAAAGATTGTGAATAGTTTTTCTAATGTTTTCAGGAATTTGCGAGAATATCTTTTTATTTGAGAAATGTGAAAACTATGAGTCGTTGATTTACCAAAAGAACAAAAAATCCAGAAATTAAAGAACAGAAAGACAAATCAATTTAAATAATATTTAGGTAGTAAAGAACGAAAAGAATACAGAGGAAAGAAAAAATTAATTTTAAAAATATTGAAGGAATCTAAGAGGGAATTTTTTTTTCAAATAAAATTTTTGATTATTTGATTACTTGAAAAAAATATTTCCTCTTAGATTCCTTCAATTTTTTTAAATTAATTTTTTCTTTCCTCCTTATTCTTTTCATTTTTTACTATCTTAACTCTTAAATACATGGAACGTATGCCTTATTTGTGGTGACGAGTTATAAAAATTATTCGTAGTTTTCAAATTAATACAAATTTTATTTTAAAAGAAACATTCGCGCAATTACTCAACTTTAAGAAAAATATTTCCTCTCAGATATCTTATATATTATTTAAATTGATTTGTCTCTCTGTTCTTTAATTTTTGGATTCTTTGCTCTTTTGGTAAATCAACAACTCACAGTTTTTACATTTCTTAAATGTTTTAGTAATGCAAAAATTTCAAATATTTGAACTTGAGAATAAAAAGATATTCTCGCGAATTCCTGAAAACATTATTTGAGTAGGATTTCATTCCCTGGAAATACCATTCACAATCTTTGTACTACTTAATAATTCAACTCTGAACAAAATATTTTGTGTCCCACACTATTTAATTTGCGAGCATATAACAAATTTTAGTAATGTTGTAATTTGCAAAGGAAAGAATAGAAGCAGAAACGAAATTTAAGAATTCTAAAAGAATATTTTTTTTCTGAAATTCAATTTTGAGTAATGTAAAAAGTGTAAATAGTTGTTAAAACTATCGGTAAATGAAAGATACGTACTATGATTACTTTTAAATCAACAGAGTAAATAATAAAAGGATTAAAAATTAGTTTTAAAACATAATTAAAGGAATTTAAATTGAACTTGGTCAATTTTCATGCCTCCAAAAAAAAGAATGAAACAGAGGATGAGGTAATTGAAGCAAAAGAAATTAAACTTCAAAGGAAAAGAATGGCTAATCATAAGTTTTATGCAAACAAAAAGGAAAAGTTAGAAAGAAGGTAGTCAACTTAATGTTGCTTCTAATTTATATATCTAAACAAAATAATTAATCATGATCAATCATATCACAGAAAAGACTTTCCTATTACATGCAATCTACATATAAATGAAATTGTTAATCTTGATCATACGTATCATAAGAAAACCTGTCATGACAATCAAAGCGATATATAAGGACTCCTGTACAATTGCAGGATTTGAATGTCAATAGTCAAAACCAATTGAATATTCCAGAAAACTATCTTGGTGAAATGAATATTCATAACATTTTATTCATAACAATTTTTATTATTAATATAAATTATATTTATTTATTTTTTGAAACATTAAAATTATCTATTATATTATTACTTAAAATTACATCTCATTACCATATAATGATAACCAACGCGCGCGCTTGCCTGCGTAACGTAATGATACCCTATACCTATAGTCCTAGGTCCTACCAGAGGTCCTACTCTCTATAGTAATTAGACTGTATGGGCGCGGCCATGTTGAAGCTAAAAAATTTCGATTGGCTACCTTTGCTCGCTCGTTCGCGATTGGCTATTCGTTCGAGTGCGCGCGTATTTCGAGTAGTTTGGAACTTCTTTAGGATTATTAATAAAAATTAGTCGCGAATTCCAATTTTTACAATTTTAATACTATTACAAATGTTTGGAATGAGGTTGAGAACGATGTAGGTGTACATACGCGCGAAAATCAGTACTTTTATGAATATATAGGTATAGTGTATACTGTATACATAGACATCGTAATAATAGTAGTGTACTAGACCGAGAGCAGCGCGCTTCGCGCGCTCTAATTTTTCTTGCAGTTTGTTTATAATTTAATAGTACTCAAAAATACTTGAAATAATCGCAAAGTCGATTTTTATTTTGAAAATTTTGAAGAATTATTTCTCTTTTAAAAGATATTTTTTAAAGTACAGTTTATCCTGTTTATCTTTATATTTAAAAAGAACTTATCAAACTGTGCACAGGTATACCTATATATGAAGAGCTCATGAACCCATTGTCGATTTAGTCCGGGGGCAGAGTCGGTTTTCGTGGCCGATTCGAGTCAAGTCGTGAAATCAGGTGATTATGTATTTTTTTCTCCTGATTACGAATTTCGAGGGTGGAATGTCGAGAAGTGGTTCCATTAATTGTTATTAACAATTTAAATGTTTAAATATTCATGAAAATCGCTCTAAATATGATAATAGTATGTGCGGCAGCTCAAATTGTTCGTTTTTTAATGACGAATCTTAGACATTTTGCAAAATTTAAAAATGTTTATTAGAACCCGAGATATCGATAAATCAATCAATAAATAATACGTTTTTGCTCCCGCGCTAGATGTTTTTTACGTATCTTCATTTGTATTTAAGGCATTTTGACTTTAGAGGTCTTATTTTAAAGCTGAAACCTAGTACTATCATGTACAACAATTATTATTCATTTAGCATAAGTATTAATTTAAATACAGCGTGTATAAGGAGAAAATTAAGGTAAGAAAAACGAATTTTATTTGTTTACGAGTCTTTTAAGAGGATTTAGCGATAGAAGACAGCAATAAACATCATTGTAAAGTGTTCCCTAAATCATTAGCTTTAGAATGAGTATAATTTTGTACTGTAATAGTTGTAAGTTATCAATAACACAACGATCAAGCGGGTAGCGCGCTTCGCGACCGCGTGTGAACACTGTGCGCACTTTTGCTGATCCCCGAAACAGTACAAATTCTATTACCACCTCCCAACGAACTTGTACAAAATTGTATGTGCAAGGTGTGTAATAGAAAGACGTGTTGTTGCGTAGTGGCTAAGATTGCATGCTGCTCGTTTTGCAACTGTAAAAAAGTCAATACTTGTAAAAATATATTTACAATGATGTTTATTGCTGTCTTCTATCGCTAAATCCTCTTAAAAGACTCGTAAACAAATAAAATTCGTTTTTCTTACCTTAATTTTCTCCTTATACACGCTGTATTTAAATTAATACTTATGCTAAATGAATAATAATTGTTGTACATGATAGTACTAGGTTTCAGCTTTAAAATAAGACCTCTAAAGTCAAAATGCCTTAAATACAAATGAAGATACGTAAAAAACATCTAGCGCGGGAGCAAAAACGTATTATTTATTGATTGATTTATCGATATCTCGGGTTCTAATAAACATTTTTAAATTTTGCAAAATGTCTAAGATTCGTCATTAAAAAACGAACAATTTGAGCTGCCGCACATACTATTATCATATTTAGAGCGATTTTTATGAATATTTAAACATTTAAATTGTCAATAACAATTAATGGAACCACTTCTCGACATTCCACCCTCGAAATTCGTAATCAGGAGAAAAAAATACATAATCACCTGATTTCACGACTTGACTCGAATCGGCCACGAAAACCGACTCTGCCCCCGGACTAATTCTATTGTGCATAAAATAAAGACAAATCTTTCTCAATTTCTTGTACCTGCGCTCTTCTTGCATGCAGATCTTTTGTGCTATTATATTAGGCTAGAATATTAGATCAACATCAGCGGGCTTCGCGCGCTCTAACCTGAAACACATGAACCATGATACATGAACATATTGGCTCTTGAGTCTTGACGCACACGCACAATATCAGCCAATCACAATTCGTCTTCAGCGGCTTCAAAACATCCGGTCATGACTTTTTATTAGTATAATAATAATAATAATAATAATATATACAATTCACAAGTATAATAGCTACATTTTGACTTTTGAAGCGCGCGCAAGCGCGCTCTCGGTGGTCTAGTAGTTCTAGTAGTCTAGTACCAGCTAGTACTCTGTAAGTAGTTAGTACAGTAGTAGTTGTCAGAGTGTGTGTGTGTATAAAAGTAATATATGATGTATAATATCAGAGCCACGGTGGCTTTAAGTTTAGCGGTAGGCGTAGGACTGTGGACTAGTAACCTGAAGTTAAGTCTGAAGATTTCGGGTTCAAATCCCGCTGCCGTCGAAAAAGCCGGCACCTCTGACTTGCACTGTAAAAAGTGTGAAAATAAAATTCAACTTCGTGATAGCAATATTACTGCCGTGACAACAATATTACTATTCATGACAACAATTTTACTGCTCTCAGAATAGTAAAAATTGTTGTTGTCACGACAGTAATATTGCTATCACGAAGTTGAATTTTATTTTCATACTTTTACAGTGTGGTTTTTTTAACCAATTATGTGCTTAATTAACCGTGTGCTTGGTGGTTCGGATCCCACTTGAAGCTGTTGTAGGTCCCTTTAGCTGGAGTGGTGGCATCCTCTGACTATCAGTAGGTAGGTCCGGCGTAAAAATTAAAATTTACATATTGTAATTTACAAAAACAAAAAAAATTTGCATTGTGGCATATCGGAAAATACTCTATAAGGGATTCGACGACCAATAAATAAATAAATAAATTTAAAGAAAGTATAATATCACTCTATAAAAAGGAGATAGCGATTATATATTATCGAATAGAGCCAATTCAGAGTGCTTATGAGTAATTTCAGAGCGTTATCCAAAAATTTCATTGGTCGATAGTGTAGAACGGTGAGAACTGAGACGACAACTCTGTTTTTTTGCTTGTTTTTAACGTTAAGGAAAAAATAAACTACGCGCTTGGACAATTTCTCTAGTCCTCTTTAAAAAAAGTGATGGCCTTTGTTGTGAAGCATTTAATACGTGATTCTGATTGGTTGCTAAGTAAACATGATTATGGTTACCATATTCATAGTTCAATTACTGATATATATTTATAAAACCAAAACATAACCCAAATCGCGCGCGAAGCGCGCTCTAAGTTCCTTGTAGAATAAAAAAAAAGAGTTGTTAATGCAAAGCTTAACAATTAAAGCTTAAAAATTATCACATTATTTTGTACAAAATACATTTATTTTGGAGCCTGAAATCCATACGCGAAAAAAAATTAATAAACTCAATTCATATATTTAGTGATGGAAGTGATGGTGCTACTCGCGGTTAAACTTATATCATGCATTATGTATGTGTGTGTGTGTGTGTGTGTGTGTGTGTGTGTGTGTATATAAAGTATACAGGTATATAATAAATACTTATTTCTTTTGAGAAAATATTTCTGTGTGTTGCATAAAAAATGTTGAAAGTCAAATTTTTAATTAAATTTTTTACAAACTTGTTAGAAAAAATGGCTTTTTTTACTAAAAATATTAAATGCGCATTCGATGCGATTTTACTGGAATCCCATCAAATTTTGCAATAATTTCGTAAAATTATATAATACATATTATAAAAATAGTTTTCAAAATGATTTATGAAAAATAATTTTTCTACTGTATTCGTAACATGTGTGTGTATTTAAATTATTAAAATAGATAGATGCACAGCTATAATTTATTAATAATTTATAAAATATGAAATTTTTAAACATTTAAATATAAATATGCGAATTGTAATTGTAAACTTTTAATACCTCAGACGACTTGGTTCTTAATTGATTAAGGGATACATCTATGTTTGTACTTTTTAAATTCAATTTAAACAAAAATATATATATTTAAGTCGTCCTAAAAAATCGTTTCATAAAATTCTAAATCGATTTTCTTTTGAATATTGAGAAAAATATATTTAATAATTTACGTTGTTGATTGTTAGAAAAAGCTCACAAGACTACACTTGATCACAGTAGAGACTCGTTCAAACAATTCTGTGGTCTGAACCGATTTAGATGGTCGTAGTGAGAACAATTGTTTTTTCGAATAACCTGACTATACTTTATAATATATAGGTATAGGGGGATCTCGCCTCTTTTTTGAAATGTGCAAATTTTTGTTTAATTATCTCGAAGTTTATCAGAATTGAATAAACCATCGTTAAATTTCATATTCATTCTTTTACTGCCAATAATTTTTTATTATAAATTAAGCCCTGTTTCGAGATACTATTTTATATATTAGAATGGCGAAAATAGTAAAATCGATTTTTTCGATTTGGATTAATAGCTGTTAGTGTTACTTATCGGTTATCGAAAATGTAGAACTTTCTGAGCTGCACGCTTATTCAAAAGTCCAGTTTTATTTTAGCTGATGATGCCTGATCGCGATGCTGAAAAAAGTCAGCTGCAAATCGCAATAGCCGCTAAGCCGCATGGCCGCACGGCACACACTGAAAATGCCTTGTGTCATTGTGTGTGCGGATGAAAAAGCAAAGCAAAATAAGCAAAGGTCCGTTCAGTAGTGTTGAGTCGGGTCGGAAGGCGGCTAGGCGGCATTGCGGATTGCGGGCATTGGCGGCAATAACAATAAGTCTAAGAAGCAACAAGGCAAGAAGCGGCAACGGCAACACCGCATCCGCGCGCGGCGGCGGCGGCGGCGGCGGCGGATCAGATCCGCGGCATCGCGCATTCGCGCGTCAGTCCCAAGCCCCCAGCTCCCATTCCCATATTCCATAATTTAGTCCAAGTCAAGGCGCGACCAACCAACGCGCGCGAGAGCGAGCGACTCCGAATCGGAACTCGAGCCCCAACGGCCGGACGGCGCCCGGCGGCGGAGTGAGTGAGAAAAAGAAAGCGAGAGAGAAGCCCGCGCGACGGCCATTTTGTGCTTGAGTTAGCCTAGCTGGCTATAATACTGTATATAGTGCATCGGCCAGAAGAGAGAAGAGAACACCTCGTCGGCGCGAAATACTCTCTGCAGTAGCCGTGGTACGCTCGTCATCGCAGCAGCAAGTACCTGTATAGTGTTATTACAATTTACTGCTGCTGGTCCGTACCAGCCCCCACCCGTTCGCGCAGCAAACAAGCGAAGACCGTCGTCGAGCAGCGTGCGATTATATATAAGCACCGCACCGCCGTCTACGGGTCCACCACGTCGCCCGTCGCCGCCGGACGCACCATTTCACGAAGCGGCGGCACACAACTCTCTCAACGAAATCGCGAGCTTCGATTTTTGGTTAGGAGCTTTCTGTGTATGCTACTTGCCACCGCGGAACGCCGAGGAGAGCCAAACTCGAGGAAAGCGTAGGGATCCGCAGCGGAATTGGAGCTAAAAGTAAGTAGGTACGCCGCCGCCGCCGCTGCTTCACCGATAACGAGTGTTGCATCCTATCCGCCTGTGCGTATCGTCGCAAACTCGCAATTCTGGCCCGTCTACCTATACTATGCCAATTACTTGCCGCTTGTCGGAAACGCTCTTCTCGCGGCTTTTTCCATGTCTTTATACGTACATCGAAAGGATTTGCGGCCTTCGCGAGTTTGAAACAAATGATGCAGCAGAGAGAAGTGGCTGCTCAGAGACAGAGGAGGCTACATGGCCGCTGTTGATGCTCCGGCTGCTGGCAGCCGCCGTTCTCGCGGACGTTTCCGCCGTCGCTACCGTCTATCGTGCATCAACTTGTCGCGGTTATGCAACCCCCGCGCACCAATAGTTGTAATGTTCATGTGTATTTTGACGTCTAGAACTATGCTACCTAGAGCATAACCTATATAATTATAACCTTTACATGTCAACAGAGAGAGAGAGAGAGAGAGAGAGAGAGAGAGAGAGAGAGAGTATTCATAAGCCACCGGACGATCGGCTCATGTAATGATGAAGATCAGGTCGGGAATCGGGGTCGAGCCAGGCTAATTCTTTTTTGTTTTCTTTACCTATATGCCCCGTCCAACATTTATTCGCCAACTCCGCGTATTTTGTATGTGAGCATGATTGTGTTTTGTTTATGTTCTCAATGGGATTTGAGAGAATTTGAATGATTGAAAAGTGTTGTATGTGCTATTTGGTAGGTTCAGACTACTTACTCGTATTTGTTCACAAATAGCGAAGGATCTTGCTTTTTGTCTGATGCAACAGGATCCAAGATTAACCCATAGCTATGTATTTTTCTTTAGTACTACTGTAGTTATACTGATTCCTTTATTTATTTTTTATTTCAGTGGTCTCAGTGATAAAATAGCAAAACAATCGCTGGCAATGGATGTCAGTGGAGATCTGACCCTCCAGTGGGTGGAGGAGGTTGGAAACGTCATCCACGAAGAAGTAATATGTGGTTTAGAAGCAGAATTGGATGCTCCTGTGGAGGAGGTAGTTGGAGCATGCGAAGAAGTTACTGTAGAAGAGACAGTGGAATCTGTCCCAGAAGATTCTACTCCTATAGCGGATACAGAGATACTTATGGTTCCACAAACAAGTGACATGGAATCCATCTACATTGTTCCACAAGATCAAGGACATGATTATTTGAATATACAAGTAACAGAGGAAGTGATAACTGACAATTGGGATAGATCTGGTCCTGATGATGGGTAAGGCTTTTTTTAGTAAAATTGATTTATCATAAACAAATTATGAAAAGATTCTTATGTATTAATTCGTGATATCCATTGATATCTTAATTATATTCTTAATTATACAGGATGGAAGTGCCAGAAACAAAAGTTTCACATGATAATTTACTAGAATATGATGATATGGAAATACCTTTACCAATAGATCAAGATTCTTACACAAATACAAGACCTTATCCATGTGATTTCTGTAGTAAAAGATTTAGGAAAAAGGCTAATCTGATGAATCATATGGTTACACATCAAACAGAACGCCCTCATGGTTGCAACTTGTGTGGTGCTCGTTATGTAAGAAAGTCTGATTTAATGAATCATCTAAAAATCCATGCATATGCTCCAACTCGTGATGGCTTAGAGGATGAACTGGAAGACCCATTAGCAACTGAAGAAGAAGAAAATCACCCTGTAAAAGGCAGACGTAAGAAGATTCAAACCAATGTTCCTAGGAAACGCAAGGCTCCTCCAGGAGCTAAAAGAACAATTCTTGACGATGGATCTAAAATAGATATGAGCAAGTGAGTAAATTAAATTCATAGGTAGATTAATAATAATCATTTGATGCTTATTTATTTATGAGCTAGTATTGTATTGATTAAATTATAAACTATGTTGGGAATTACATGATTATTTATTAATTTAAGTCTCAAATAATAATTTATTTAAGAAATTTAAAAAAAGAAGACAATAAATTTAACACTAATTTTCTTTTGTTCAGATGGACAAATCAGTTGACTAGTGAGCAACAGGTACCACGATGGCCGGTTACCGATGCCACAAAACCGTATGTTTGTCAATTTTGTGGAGTTAGCTTTGCGAGAGAAAAGGCTCTCGCATCACATTCACGCATACACGGTGGTGATAGCCCATTCGAATGCACGCACTGTGGTGAAATGTTTTGGGACGTCAATACACTTCAAGAACATATGCGGGTTAAGCACGCTCTTGGCATTGCTCAACCTGAGCACGAAGAAGTTGAAAATGAATCAAATTATGCAGGAGACGAAAGGTTTGGCGAATTTTTCTGTGACACTTGTGGAGTCCCATTTCACCGGTTGGATCTCTTAAAGCGCCATAAAAAGTGAGATTCAATTTATAATTATCTTTCAAGTTTATACTTAATTCACTAACTTTGTACTCAAAACTTTGTAGAATTCATGTAAAGCAAGAAGTAGATCCAATGGATGGTGGTGATTCAAGTCAACATCATGTCTGTAATGTATGTGGCGAATGGTTTGAGGAAGCTCTAGCATTGTTAGCGCATGCTGAATCACATGCTAGGTAAGTTTACAGAGTACATTACAGAGTATTATGCATATTTCTTACTGTTTAAAAGAACTCGAATACTAATAAAGGTTTAATGAGTGTAGTAGGTCACCTAGCCGCAGGTGTCTTTTGTGTGGGGAAAGGTGTCGGGACGACGCCGAGTTGGCAGAACACGTTCGTGAAATGCATGCAGAAGACGCACCTCCAAATACCTGCATTATGTGTGGGAAAACTTGCAAAGATAAACGAAGTTTGTTAAAACATTCATGGATTCATAATACAGATAAAACTTTTGGCTGCACTAAGTGTGGAAAGCGTTTTCATAGTAAAGCAAGATTACGAAGGTATTTACGTTCTTTATGCTGGGGATATTGCGAAAAACTTTTGAAAGCAAATGTATTTTACATTTAATTGTTAAAATAATTTTTTTCAGGCATATGGTGTCACATCGTAATAAAATGGTTGCCTGCGATGAATGTGGTGAAGAGTTTCCTGATGGTCGAGCTCTGGTTAGCCATCGTCACTCACATAATAAAGATCTTGGTGGACGTACGTTTCCCTGCAGAGAATGCGGAAAAACTTTTGGTAGTCGCAGCTCTCAGCAAATTCATATCCGCATTCACACTGGTGAAAGACCTTACGGTTGCCGTTTCTGCTGGAAAGCTTTTGCTGACGGAGGTACTTTGAGGAAACATGAAAGAATACATACAGGAGAAAAGCCCTACGGCTGCGCCATATGTCCCCGAGCCTTTAATCAAAGAGTAAGTTATTGCAGCGTCTTACAATTTTATATTTTCTTAAAACGAATTTAATCAATATATTCTCTATTATTCACTTTGGAAAATTTTGACTGACACTTTTAGGTTGTTCTGCGAGAGCATGTCAGGGCTCATCACTCAGGTCCTGATCCCAAGTGTCACAATAGTTTGACACCATATATGTGCAAAGTTTGCGGCGATACGCTGCCTACCTCGGATGAATTAGTAGCTCACATAGTGGCTCACTGTGACGAGAATACCGCGATGCGTCGGCAACCCCAATCAGGCCCGCGAAAATATAAACGCCGACGTAAACTCAAGCATGATGGCACAGCATTTAGTGGGCGTGCAAGCGAGTCTTTTGACAATATCGATGGACCTTCGGATTCAGACGAAAACACGAAGCGCAAACTCGGCAAAAAAAGCAAACAATATCGTGCTAATGTCGAGGAAGGCTACCAAAATGTCCTTAAGAGTTTTGAAAGTTCATTACAAAATATAAATTCAATCGTCAGCAATTCTAAAACGCATCCAGCCAAGACGAAAACTCCCAAGAAAAAACCCAAGAAGGAAGACAAGAAAGGTAATGTGGCTGTGAGCAGTGGTACAGATACACCCACGTCCAATCATCCAGGTAGACCAAAGATGATTCATACACAGAAGACCAGAGTACCTGTGCAAATGGGTACCGATGGAGTGAAAAAAGGACAAAAAACAAAGACTATGGTGACAAGAACGCCCAAAGTTATGCCTAATGAACAGCAGACATTACCGCAATCACAGTTTCAACACAAGGCTTCAGGCGTCATACCTGGTGGTGAAAGAAATAGGCCACGTACTAAGAATGTTAGTTATCACGTAGAAGGTAGGCAACAATTTATACCAGCTACTTTTTCCAAACCAAGGGATGAAGAGACTGACGCAATGTCCGAAATACCACAAGCCATGGAAATGGTTAATATCAAAATTGAACCCGATTTGGCAAAAGTGACCCTCCACCAAAATAATACAGTCAATAATAATGGTGATATTATTGAATTCAAGCAAGAAAAAGTTGATAAACCGGAAAAACCGACTCCAAAGAAAAGAGGGCCTATTAAGCGGACGAAAAGAAGGCAAGCTGCTGCAGCGAAAAGGTCTAAAGATAAAATCGCGCTGCCCATAGCAGAGGTACCTAACAATAACAACGTTGAAGTGTCTGGATCGATGACACAAGAAGTGGAAATGTTGCGACAAGAAGAAACACTAATTGGGCAGGAGCACAGGGTTCAACCAACGCAACTGTTTGAGTCAGTAGTCGATGGTAATAATCTTGAGGTCGCATTCGAGGCGAATGTTGTCTCTGAACAGGAAGAAATGGTACAAGAGTCGATACTACCTGATCTAGATAAAGTAAATCATGTGGATAACTTGAGCTCGAACCCTGGCGGAACTGGCAACGTGAAACTCAGTGTAAAAGTGGAGTCGGCACCGGACACTATGCTTGATGTACACAGCCTGATAGGTTCAGTTGAGGAGTCAGTACCAGAAACCATTATCCCAGATACGGTTGAGTATACTTGCGAGATGTGCGCTGCCGTTTTCTCGACACGGGCTGAACTTCTCGTACACGTACCCATACACATTTGATTCCATTCGGTAACTACAACTGCGACCAAGCGAGTCTCGAGGTTTGTTCTTTATTGAAGAAAAATACACCCTCAGATACCCTTGAGTAAATATTCCCTCCCAAAAATAATACAATAATGAGAAAAGACGTTTTCTCATTAACCTATATTGTGCACATAGCCCTTTTATCCTAAATTAACGGATCAGAAGCTAATGGCTTGTTGAAAAAATCATTTATATATTTTTATGTTAGATGTGGGCACTATTTGCGACTGAATTAATTGAGTATTCTTGCGATAATTTATTTTAAGTGATTGATTGACAACTGATTATTTTTAAAACGATCAGTATTGGTTGATAAAGGAATATTTATATAAATTAGGTAAATAAACCCATGAAATCTATTATTATGCTATAAAATTTTTAAAGGATTTACATGCCCTTATAAAACTCAGTTACTCTTGTTTTTAAATAATGCTCATGTTTAATATAAATTTTTAGGATTTTGGAGATTAAACCTAACAAAATACATACTTGTTGCACCTTTGTAAAAATGAATTCAGATTTCTGATTATATTCAAATATTAAGCACTCCTTTACATGGAAATTGACAATACTAGACTTGTTTACAAAAAAATTTTGTAGGCTTAGAAAGATTTTAATTCTAGTTACTGCTGAACTAAAATATTTGTTTGTTAGCTATTCTTTTTTACCGTCTGTGTTTGTTTTTTTTTATTATTATTCATTTGCTTCCTGTTCTCATTGGAGTTTTGTCCACAGAATCAAGTAAAATGCAGAAAAATATTGCGCCATTTATTGCAGATGGTTGAATTAGTTTTCGGGGTATATAGAGTTGTTGTTATATTTCTAAATGGTCGTTCATGGTTTTATTATAGACAAATCATATAGGACAAGTATCAATGGATCGGAACTGGAATATGTTCTATTATAATATATTTTATTGATGTGAATTTCAAATCAGCTTAGCTGCTACTGTAATTTAAGTTACATAAATATAGTCTGAGCAATATAAATACTAATCGTACTAAGAGTACAAAGAAGAAAATCAGAAAAACATTTCCTGGTAACTTGTACATCACATCAATAAACGCATAAAATATGCATTGTGCATCGCCTTTATAATATGAGGCTGACTGCTTTGAGCTTATAATTTATAATGTAATGCAAGTGTTTTTAAGAAAAAAAAAATTATATGATGGACATTTTATTTAAAAAAAAAAAACTTGTTTTGTTACAAAAATAAGATGATCTATGATAAAAGCAAATAAATTTAATATCTTCTAAAATGTCGGTAATATTTGAAGGATACACCATTTAATTGTCTTTGGGACAAAATTTTGTACAAATTTTATAAATACAGTAGGTTTTTGGAAATCGCTTAAGTTTTGCTTAAGTTCAATTAAAAAATTACATTATTTGCACAAATTACAATGAAACACATGAATAATAGACACGTGTAATATAAGCTTGCATACTTATGCGTTTACTATACCTAAATATCTTAATTATTTAGATATATTTAATATTTAAAATGTAAATTGCTATCATATTTCTGGTAAATTATGCGAGAAAATACTTTGTACATAATAAGAATTTTTAATTACAAAATTTACTAATTTAAATATTTGAGTCTGTCTTGACGCCCGGCAGTGCATACGTATAATCTTATACTATAATATTATATAGGCAGTACATACACCTATTAGTAAAAAATAGATTTCGCGTAGACTTTGTCTGGCGCGGAGACAGCGTCTATGTATTTCCTGAGATTTATTGAGATGTACCATCAAGCTAAAAATGAGCAGCTCACCTTCATTAAAAGCATAATTAAACAAATAAATTGAATCAAAATAATTAGTTTCTATCAGCATTTTCACTAACTATTCCTTGATTTTCAATAAAAGAAATTATTGAATTCGCAATCTGTATAATGTATATGAGACAATATGAATTTGACAATATAGAAAATTTTTCATTGGTTGATTACACAGTTTAATGAATGTCCAATTTCTACTTTCAATACATTTTGCATCATGTGAAACTTGTTTTTATAGTAATTTTTTTTATTCATGCTTTTTAATGTAATTTATGTTTTGCAAATTCTAATGAAATAAATTTTACTCTAGTAATAATAAACTGTAGACTAAACTTACTTTAGATACTTAGATGAAATCTCTGGCAAAAGATTATTCTTTGTACTGTTTGTACTTTATTGTTGACAAAAAATGTAGAAAGATGTCAGGCATGAATTGTAACTTCATCAAAATATTACATTTCATATAGAGATGTTATTTACATAAAAAGTTTAAAATTAATTTTTTTTTAAATTTAAGCATTTGAACTTTCTAAGTGCACATATTTTTATACAAGTATAGAATATGAATAAAACATTAATAAAGAAAAATTGATGTTTAGAGCAAAAACATTTGTTAATTATTATTAATTAAAATTTTATTAAAAATAGAGTTGAATGATAGAATCTTTTTTATATTATAAAATATATCAAATTCTACCATTAGTAAATCGTAATTACTAATGATTAATAACAAATACTTTCTGTATACGAATCATGTTAAAATGACCTTTTATGTTATGTAAATCGACGAAATTTAAAGTTTAAAATTTTGCAATTAATAAAGTGATGTTTGGATTGTATCATTTAGACTTGCTGTTTAAATATTGTTTCGCAGAACAGAGGGTAACTTTATCTTGATTTATCTAAATTTAAATTGTTATATCAAACTTGATTTTTTAATTTACTTTGAACCCTTTTATGTTATAATTAATATACTGCAGATAGATTAGTTGAAAAAAAAGTGAATATAAATTTGATCTGATTGAATAAAAAAGGTTGATTTTAAACAACGTAAAAATTTTAAGTAAATGACGTCTCTAAAAATGTGAAAAATCGTTGGTACAAATGCCAATTTGCTACGAGTTACGCTTTATCTTGTAAATAAAGAAAGAAAATTTGGAATGAAATTTGAATATAACAGATTAGACATTAGTTAACAAGGTTCCCTAAGATAGTAATAATGAATATGTAAATATATATTTACATAGGATTTTTCGTATTGTCAAATAAAATTCATTTGTAAGAGATTATTTCTCTATTTTGATTTGTTCATTGTAATTGTATAAGAGCAGCTTGCAAGCTAAAAATGAGCAAAGAACTTACCAGAAGATAACCGATAGCAAGCATAAAAAGAAACAGACTAGATCAATAAGAATTATTATATAATTCAACCATTGATTAAACTCTTAAAGCAAATTATGAATGTGTAAGTAATTGTGGTTTTGTCTTAAATCGAACTATAATCTGAAATATATTTAGTCTCACGCATAGCATATACAAATGTGTTGTAGTATAACATGGGCAAATTTTAGTCGCTCTGAAGAAGAAGCTTCTATTACATGTACCAGTTCAGTTGTAATCTAAGCTACATAGTATATTTAGATATACATAAGATATATATTTAAGGATTAAATTGATGATCTCTTATCCATGGTCAGATAAATGCATATCTACAATCAAGGATGAGAGGAAAAACATTGTACATATTATCTTATGGATATATGGTATGGTGGCGTAATTCACTGTTAACCGTAGTTGTATTTTTCTTTGAATAAATGATTATTAGATATATCAGAAAAGATTTTCTAGTGCTTAGCTATAATTTACTTTTCCAAAATGAATTCCTTAGTGTAAGCTGTGCAATAATATGCATGCAAAGAATTATGTAATAAAATTAGAATCATTAGATTGTACATAAAATTGACAGTTTCTTAAAATTCATAATATTTATATATGAATGAACAAATAAAGATATTTAATAAATAAAGACTGTCGAAGTATTTTATGCACAATAGTTTTTCTCCTTTAAATTCCTAGTAATATTAACATGTTTTTTGTAAATACTTATTTTTTTAAGGTATAAAATCACAGATCCCATAAACTTCTCTTTCAAACGCCATAAAAATGACACTTATAAAAATCAGTACGGCACCTAGAATACTTGTATTTGATGGTATATCTTCAAAAAAATAAATTTGAATAATGTACGCTAGAACTAAATCAAGGGATCTAGTTACTGATACCTTCCCAGCTCCTTCAATCTTCAAGGCTTTGGTTACTAATACTTGTCCCACTAGTCCTGTGATGACTACCATCATTATCATTTCCCAAGTAAACCAATCACTAGGGAAAACTGATTTGAAGTGAGAGTGATGTATTTTTTGATCCATAGGTACAAAAAAAAAGAAAATCACAGCAGAGACTAGTGACCAGAATGATAAACTGAGGACAAGAGTTGAGTAATGAATTGGTAAACACTTCCTTATTACCACCATGTTTATCGCATTAAACCAAGTGGCTAATATTGCACATACATATCCAAATATATCATAGGGTTTATCTCCTTGCATCTGAAAAATCATAGTTTAATATTTTTATTTTGGTGGGAAACCGAGACTTATATTGTTTTATTCTCACCTCAAATAAAAAAGGCGGTCGTGCTACAAAAACAACACCAGCGACAAGCGCGCACATGACTGTAATGCGTAAGACTCCACAAGGTTCTTTTAGAAACACAAAGGATAAAATTATTACAATCACTGGAGAGCTAAAAATTATCGTCGTTGCTGATCCCAAGGGCAATTTTCTAAAACTGTAAAACATTAAAGTCAAAGTCATGCCTCCGACTATACCCTAGAAACATTAAAAATTAATTTTTGCGTTTTCTAAATCGAGAAATAAATTGCAAAGTTTTTTCTGTTTAAATTTATGAAATTTACCTGGAATTGGTTTAATAGCCTGTAATCTTTTGGTCCTAAAATATTCTTTGATTCCTTACAAGCAATTATAAGCATCACAGCGATTTGTACAATTGCTCGTAAAGATAATAATATCATAGGATCTACACTTTTAATGCCTTTTACAAATGCTGAACTAATGGTGAAAAATATACCAGAAACAAAGGCAAAAAATATACCAAACCAACGGGTGCCTTCATTTTCGTAATTTTCCATATTATTGCTAAATTGTTCACTATAACAGTATGCAGGAATCATACTGTTATAAGAGACAGGTCGTCCAAATATAAACTTCATTTTACGATACATAGGATGAGGTTTGACAACTCCTTTGGTATGGTCTATTATTGGCATATAGTTATTCTTCATTATGATAAGGTTTAACTTTAATAAATATTTGCAAGGTGTACTAATGTTAATTTAGAGAGATCGACCCCTATGTATAAGAATATTATAATTTATTTTTTTAATTGAAAATTCATATCATAGAGTTTTTTGCACATATTTTGAAATAGATCCATAAATTTTTTATCATATTATTGCTGCATACATATTTCAGGCACAGAAAATCTTATCACCTCAAGCTTGTTAAAACCATTTTTGTGAATAAACTTTTGAGAAACACAATTTATAGTCTTGAAAACAGGTTTAGTCTTTTCCAAATTGCAGAGTTACTGGTGGTTTATCAACTCGAAATAGAATTTCACCAAGATTAAAATATCCCAAATATTCTACTGCATCAGGTGTTGTGTCGATGTGATAATGTCCACCATTGCCATGATGAGAAAAACTGTGGAAATGCTGAACTCGTAGATCTAAATCCTGTAAGAATAATCGATGAATTTCAACTCTATCAATATTTTGATAAAGTTATAAACTTATCTCTTACGCAGGTACTGTTATCTTGTACAGATAAGGAAAAATATTGAGGTCTTTTATTCATTGGAAAATATTATATAAGAAAAATATTTAAAGAATTTGTTTCTGACTAATACTTAATCATAATCTTCTTGATAACAAAATATTAATTACTTACTGTTTCGGCAGAAACAAATGTTCCAACAGCTATCAGAGGTGCTGGCATGTCATAATAGTGAAGCCATTGATCCAACTCCTTAACACTGTTCAGTGGTTTTTCAGAAAAATCTGGCATAACATGTTGTTTTGCTTTTCCTTCTTTCATCACAAATGATCCCCCCAAACCTATTTGAAGATATTTGTTAAAATGAAAAATGATAATGCCTTAAAGAAACCTTAATCCTGATGTTTTTTTCTAATGTGGAGATATTTATCTTACCAACGAGCTCATTAGTATAGTGTTTAGCTAAGGCTTGTTGCATGGTAGCAATGAAGTCTTTTTTACCAACTCTTTTCTTAGCATGAACTTTGAGAACTTTTCCAGGAATTCCCTCACAAATAAACAAATTAGCCAAAAGGGCAAATCGTGTTTCATTTCCCTTTAAAATTTCTAAAACACAAGATCCATCTTCTGTATTGACAGAAGCAATGCGAGTTTGATTTTTCAGTTTACTGGAGTCAATCATAACATTCATCATCATCTAAAATTGATGCAATGCTACATATAAAATATTTGAAAATATAAAAAATGATTAAATCACACATTTTTTTACTTACTTCACAGTTGCTACTTTTGTAAGGCCAAGGTCCTGCCCCAGCACCAGCAACGAATGCTCTGTCACCATATTTAATTTCTTTGATCATAGGTTGAATGTCATACACTTTGTCTCTTTGAACAGATGGAAGCAGAAATGGTGGTCCACCAACTTCAATAATGTTCAATCTGCCACCCAGTCCTGAGTTTGAAATTGAAGCGTATACATAGAAAAGTGTGCATAGGTTTTTTCATCGTTACAGAAACTTGATAAATAATAAAAATAACTACCTGGAGCAGCCAAGCTAAATGGCTCTTCAGTTAAATCTGGACAATCTACAACTTCAACTTCAGCTTCTTCAAAGTTCTCTTTCAAGGCCTTGAGGAAAACTACATTGTCAAACATTAAGTCGTCATTAATTTACAAAAAACTCCTTATCATAATATCACTGCACATATATTATTATTAATGTACAAAGAGCATGTGTATAATTACCATTTTTAATTTCATCCAGCGCGGGAACATGAAGCTCTCTTTTTTCGATCTTAATGGTACTAATGTCCACAGTAGCCATTATATCGCCGCTCTCACTCAGACTATACACTATGTGTGCTAAGTATACTGACAAAAGCTTGAAAAATACAAAAACCTCTGATGGTTCTCTATCTGATTGCTGTAACTCTCTCGAGTCAAGTTATACTTACTCGGTGGGAGACAGTCGCACAGATAGTTACAGTGCATGCAATACATAATAATAATAATAATAATGTCTTTGCGCTGTTCATATATACCGACCGTATAGCAGCACCACTATGTACAGATAGAGCGGTTCATTATCGGACCCTCTCCACAATCCGCAGTCGACTTGTTGACGCGGTGTGACTCTGTCTCTCTCTCTCTCTCTCTCTCTCTCTCTCTCTCTCTCTCTCTCTCTCTCTCTGACATTTCAGTCTAACTATATAAGTATTTCAATAGATGATTTCTTATTCATATATTAGAATACATGGATATAATCGCAGAGAAAATTCTTTGATTTAAAAGAGCGAAGGATGTGTTATAAAGCGCTTATATCTATAAGGTGTAGGTAGTATGTCACGTTAGTCACGTGCATAAAAAACACGGTAAGTATAAACGCACACGCAATGTAATATAGTTCAAGGCATTAATTATATAAGGTACTTAGTTATACACAATAACACATATACATCATAAATACTCGCGAAAATGATGCTTGATCGTTCAAATTTCTTGATCACTAACACTTCAGCACATTCCAGAGAAAAAATTCTCTCCATAAGATTTTACATTGCTTAGTTGTTTAAAAAAGGCACTATAGACGAGTTGGTAAAAAGGAACAATTGAATTTCATTAATATTTAGCTATTATTGAAATTTGTATTTTTAATCAAACACTATATAACGCCCATTAAATTATAGTCCTTACAACATTGAAGTAAGGATAGAATCACTATATATTCAACGATATCCTTGTACAAACCTATGAAATTTTGTAAAAGTTTGGATAAACAATGAGCTCTGGCGTACCCTGGTAGAATCGAATCCTGGTTAATAGGAAGTAAAGACTCGTCACTCGTATATACTCGTGTAATTTAAGAACTTGCCGGTTTTCTTTAGAAGTTTTTGGGGGAAAGTGAAACGCTTTCTAACCTATTTAGTAGGCGGTTTCTAGATACCATTATTAATACCTGCTTACCGAGCATTTACTGTCTAAGAACAATGCTGAGATATTAAAACATTGATACACTTAGAACGTAGAGGCTATAGTAAAACTGCTTACGAAATTCGCAGATTGCTGTTTTTTCGGTACTAATAATGAGATAGTATAAATACATATTTATTTTTACTGTTCCTAAAGCAACGAGTGTCAGGCTTGAATCCAGGACCTTTGGATTGCCATTCATATACAGGAAGAACCACTTAAGTGACTTTTTCGTGTTTTCTAGAAAAAGCGATTTTAATGTTTGGAGTAATACGTAAGATCGAAATGTCAGAGAAAAGATCTAAGTATTGGCTCATTTCATTAGGTATCTAATAAGAATACAACCGTAATATTACATTTGTAAATAGTTTATTTCTCGACGCGCAAGCTAAACAAATTACTCGAGTTAAGTGGTTCTGCGGGAACTTTGCAGATAAGTGCTTATTGCGGTCATTCTCTTTGATGGCTCGAAACTAATACAATTTGCAATTTAAAAAATTCGGACAGAGCATATTTTTTAAGTTTAACTCATGCCCTTTTCAATGGTGCAATTGAAATTTCCGAAAATTGTTATATTAACAATGAAAAAAACGGTTTAAAGAAAAAAAGCATGGTTTTTCCACAATTTTTTTTTTAATTTGAGATTTCAAAAACGTTTTCATTTGCAATGTATCTGGAACCCCTGTAACCAACGGAATAAATGTCCAAAGCTAAAAAATACGTGATTTGGGGGTTGATTTTGAACCTCGGCGTGGTCAAACTGGCGCATATTATACTTAATTGAAAATTTTTTACGAAGACTTTTACGAATTTTTTATTCAGAAACCACGCACTTTCGGCAAAAATTTTCAAGACTAATATAAGTTCTTAGAATCAGCTAAGGAATACGTACGAATTTCATCAGAGCGATTCCAGTCATTTTTTTGTTTTTGCAAATTGACAATTTTTGAAAGATTTATAAAAACATTAAAAAATTTTTTTTAATTTAAAAAAACCGACGAATATATCGGTATAGGTAATTAGACATATATTATACAGCTTTAATGTACTCCACACGGTGTATCTCGCATTTCTGCGGTAACATTTTTATGAGAGACGCAGTTAAGTGATTAGGCAATCGGCTGGCATTTAAAATATTTGTGCATTTCGGAAATCCTACTATTGTACAATGAAAAAGGGTTCTAAGAGCACCTTGAATTCGACATAAAAAAATTTTTCACAAAATGCCACTTAAGTGGCTCTTCCTGCAAGCCACAGATATAAATATTAACACGATACTCGCTGTTAGTGACCTGCAACTGCAAGTAACTTGCGCAATGAAAAAATGTGCACCTCTTCGAGCTCAGTAGAGCACAGTTTGAATAATAATAAAAAATTCCAATCATCAGCACAATATGCAATCACGAAACATTCAGGTTTTATAATTCATTTAGTAGATCGTCATCGAAATGGATACAGCGCATGGTGAAGTCGTTTTACTTACTGGTAAGCTATATTACAACTCTAAAATCCAAAGTTCTATTACGAATTGAATTTTAGTTCATTTTTTTCCAAAATTTTAATTAAAACAATTTTCCTCACACACTGCGCCGAGAGTCTCACATTCTGCCCCCCCCCCCCCCGGGCGCCTGGAGAGAAATGCGTAATTTCGGCGCTATAGTGTGAGGAAAAATAGTACACGAAATTCGGACAGCCCATATATCTCGTTTTTGACACCTTCGGGAGTCAATTTACACGAGATATGGACTGTCGCAAGTTTTTTCCTCCCTAAGCGCGTAATATACTGTGCTCAAGGACTAGCTTCTTGGAGCAGAATTTACTTACTATTTGGCTTACTAATCTTCACGTGAATTATATTTAATCGATTAATTTTCATTGTTAATTGTTAAAGGAACTCGTAAAAATAATCATTCACATGACGAGCATACACATCTACTTATTAAATTGATCAGAATTTTTTGAATTCACTCTCTTTTTATTCAATTTTGATTGGGTCTCGTAGGCTCGAATGGTTTCCTCGGTCAACACGTCTTAGAGCTTCTTCTCGAAGACGAGAACGTCTCGGAGATTCGAGCTCTGGATAAAAACTATTCATGCAACAACAACAAAGCCGAGTCGAATGAGATGGACGCGAAGAATCGTAAGATTAAACCGTACCACTGCGACTTATTAAATGTTGAATCGTCTTGCGAAGCCTTCAAAGGAGTTGACATAGTCCTACATTGCGCTGGCCTTGTAAGCTACGACTATCCGCCTAACGTGCAGGAGCTTGAAAAAAATAACGTCAATGGTAGGTTGAGATTTTCGAGTGAATCAAACAATCTCGGCGAGTTAATTTTCACACTTTATGATAAAAACCCTTTTCGAAAGTTTGGCACGCAGTGAACAAAATACCGCTTGAAATAAAAACTGTAAATAGTTTACGCTCAAGCAGATTGTTCTAAACTCAGCCGAAATTTTTATTTTCGCTTTCATTGTATAGCGAAACATATTTCGAGAGGTATTATAACTCAATATATTTGAATTTAATTAATCTTTTTTATTTATGCGCTTTCACTCAAATTTTCATAGTACATAATCGCTTACAATTTTACTCTAATTTAATAAAGTAAAGATAATAGAGCTGTGAACAGGAAAAATCCAAAATTTAATTCAGGCAAATTTATGTATCTAAAACGTAAGATAACAAAATTTTGTTGGAAATCTCTATACTGGCACCTTTTTTACTGTTCTATGTATAGAGTACATAAAATGTACAATATACTGTTCCCTGCACAAAAGCTAAGGTCATCGTTATGTCGACATTTTTTAAACATTTCTTTTCTATCTGTCTAGACGTACAAAAAGGACAAAATGCATGTGACGATTCGTTTGGACACTGCAAACTCTAAAAATTAGAGACCGAATTTTAATTTGGCATATAGAAAGCATTAAAATCAGATGCATGGATATTTTTATATTAAACTCGAGACTAATTCTTTATTATAGAAAACTTAGCAACTTTTAAACGGAGTGGTTTATTTTTAACGGGTCATGGCAAAACGTAAGAAATATAGCAGCGTAAAGCTTTTAACTTTCTAACGAGATTATAATAGGTTTTTTAATTGAAAATTTTTGTTTCCTCTTTTAAAGGCAATTAGTATATATCTATTTAAAAGAAACGATTCATAATGCGTAGAAGCTTATTACTTTATTAGTTTTTATGTAGTTGTTATAATATATTATCTCTTTTTCTGAAGTAGAGCGATGATTTTCAAGAAATTAATCCTCAACAGCCCAATAGCCAATGAGCAAATAATTTTTAAAATTTTATTTTATTAGTAGATGAAAATTTGTCTCCGATACTTCTTGAAAAACTTTAGAGGAAAGCGTTTTTTCTCATGACTAAAAAAATGAATAGGTAACTAACGATATGTTCTAGGGCGAAAAACAGCTGTTGAAAGCTATTATACGAAAATAAAGAAAGAAAGCATATAGCACGATTTTAATTCAACTTTCGTCGGTTCACACGTATGCAGATGTGTAAAAAAATGTTGATAAAAGTCGAAAAGTCGATCGAAGCCCTCGCTATACGGAAGAAGAAAAGAGCGATCCGCGAGAGAGGTGCGAGCAGCGTCGAATTATCGATGCGCATTTAAACTAAATGAAATATTGGAATTTTGCAATGAATATGTGTAAATTTTTCGCAAGCGCAGTCACGGAGAACGTAGTGAAGCTGTGCATCGAGGAGAACGTCGGTCGTCTGGTGCACTGCAGCACAACGGAAGTGGCGCTGCAGTCGTGCTTCAGGGCTGGGATCGTCGCGGTCAGTATCTACAAACAGGAGTCGAAGCTTGAGCTTCCAGAAAACGACTCGAGGCTCATATTCGGAGAGTACGCCGCATCCAAGCTCAGAGCCGAGAGAATCGTCTTACGAGCCAATGGAGCCAAGCTCCGAAACGGTAATATGCGCGAGCACTCGATTTTATAATACATTGACCATTACCTCTGTGCATTCGTGGCGATGATAATGACATGGGAAGCTGTTTTTGTAGTAGTTGATACTATAAGTATCTTGCAGCTACTGCGGCAGAACCAAATTCAAACTGAGTCGTCTATGAAATCACAAGCATATACTTATGAATAAACATTACCCTTCCGCTTCGTCGCGGTTCGCGGTCGTCGTGCTTAAAATATAAGTACGAATTTCAATAGACTCAAGGGCAACTCGGTTTTTCACTTGACCAGCTACATTATCGTAACAGAACTTGACCAACAGAAATGGCTTGTAGATACTGCTAACTTTTTATAGGGCTCTCGCGAAACTAATCGATTTTCACTTTTTTTTTCAAATCCTCGAAACTTTTGATCCAGTGACTCGATTTTAAAGTTTAATATAGCTTAAATTAAAGCTCTTTTCTTCAAATTTACGATTTTTAGGTCCAAAATTGATTTTTCTTATCTGTTGAGCTATATATATATATGCGCGTTCAGAAAACCAATCCGCTTTAGAAGCATATATATAGATCAACAGATAAAAAAATTTAAATTTAGACCTAAAAACCAAAAAGTAGAGGAAAAGAGCTTTAATTTGAGCTATCAAACGTTAAAATCGAAGCATTGGATCGATAGTAACAGGGATTTGAAGAAAGGGAAAAATGTCTGGTTTTTGGAAAAATCGAGCTATTTCGTGAAAGTCAAACCAAACCACTTTTTTCAAATGGTCATAAATTTTGATCGAGTGATTCGATTTTCACGTTTAATAGCTTTAATTAAAGCTGTTTTCCTCTACTTTTTGAATTTTAAGTCAAAATTTGAATTTGATATATAGTGAGCTATGTATATGCTTTCAAAGAACCAATCGGCTTTAGAAGCATATATATAGCTCACTACAAAAAAACATTTGTATCAACAAAAAAGCTGAGGAAAACAGCTTTAATTAAAGCTATTAAACGTGAAAATCGAATCACTCGATCAAAATTTATGACCATTTGAAAAAAGTGGTTTGGTTTGACTTTCACGAAATAGCTCGATTTTTCCAAAAACCAGACATTTTTCCCTTTCTTCAAATCCCTGTTACTGTCGATCCAATGCTTCGATTTTAACGTTTGTTAGCTCAAATTAAAGCTCTTTTCCTCTACTTTTTGGTTTTTAGGTCTAAATTAAAAATTTTTTATCTGTTGATCTATATATATGCTTCTAAAGCGGATTGGTTTTCTGAACGCATATATATAGCTCAATAGATAAGAAAAATCAATTTTGGACCTAAAAATCATAAAGTTGAGGAAAAGAGCTTTAATTTAAGTTATTAAACTTTAAAATCGAGTCACTGGATCAAAAGTTTCGAGGATTTGAAAAAAAAAGTGAAAATCGATTAGTTTCGCGAGAGCCCTATAAAGAGTTAGCAGTATTGAAGCGTGCGTAACTCGTGATCGGAACATCCGATTTTAAAAATTTTAGGCTCGATTTAAAGCTCTTGAGCTGCACTTTCGTTCTGTATATATAAAGTATAGCTCCAAGTCCCATAGGACTCACAGTACACAAATAATGCGCTCGACAGTAAAAATGCAAAAGAAAATGTATGAAGATTTTTGGGTTTTTTCGATCGGAAACCCGGGTGGCAACCGATAATGATGCAACTCGCACGGTTTCTTATTCGGAGGGGTCCCAGAAATCAGAAAAAATAGGTCTGGTAAGTGTGCCCTACCCAAAAATTTTCGGTAGTCCACGCCCCCAGAAGTTTCCAGTATCCCGTGGAATGACTCATATATATAGTCACCCCATACGTAGACTATGACAAGTCAAAAAAGACCGATTTTAATTTGCCATCATTAGAGTCCTAGTACATCAATAATTAGTCAACGATTTAAAAAAACTTAAGGGGATCCGATAGCCACTAATGACCCGTCACTAACGGTACGATCAAGAAGTGCTGAGATCGAATAAATATAAGGAATTACGCAAATTCAAGAGATACTTGCCCTTCGTCTCGGTAGTACCTATCGGCATACACGGTTTGGAATCAAAATGTTCAGCTACTGATTTTCGTTCGCATTTTTCTCCCCAATACCTGAACATTTTGATTCCAAACCGTGTATGCCGATAGGTACTACCGAGACGAAGGGCAAGTATCTCTTGAATTTGCGTAATTCCTTATATTTATTCGATCTCAGCACTTCTTGATCGTACCGTTAGTGACGGGTCAATAGTGGCTATCGGATCCCCTTAAAGTATATTTTGAAGCAAATTTTGAATTTTTCCAATTTGCACAAATTTTGAAAAATTAAAAAATGGCTCAAAAATTTTTGAAGAAATTCGTACGTATTCTTTGAATAATTTTAAGCAGTTTTTATTCTACAACATTTTTTCGTTGAGGTGATATTTCTCGAGAAAAAAAATCATGTTTAACAACAAGCTCACAACAAAGTTTTAACATCAGATTTTTGCATTATTTTTAAATGCTTGTCATTTTCAAGCTAAGAAACGAATCCGATCGGGCTTTTTTTTTAAATTAAAGCTCTGTTTTTGTACTTCAATTTTATGTCCAGACATTTTACTTTTGAGCTCCGCAAATGCGTTGTACAAGCATTTGAAGTTATTGGCTTTTTGGCGTAAGAAGCTCAATTATTTCAAAATATTAAAAATCCAAGCGCTTGTAAAACCTTGTCACAAAGCTTAAATCCCTGGTACCTCAAATTTTTTATGTTCTATATGACATAAAGAACAAGAAAAACCGCACTTGGGAGGTGTGCTCCCCTTCTGAAAATCGACCATTTTTTGACCCCTCTAAGTGCCGATTTAAAAAAAATTTCCCATATACGAATTATATTTAAAATTTATCATGTGATAAATTTTAAATATAATTCGTATATGGGGAATAATCCTCGGCGAATTGATTTATCCTAACTCTATTATCTAAAAATGGTAAATTAAAATACGTCTTTTTTGAATTGTCATAGTCTGCGTGTACGGGGTGACGATGTATAACGATAATATGCGTTGCTAGGCAAGGTAGAGCTATACTCAAAATTCACAACTACTTTTATTGTTTGAGGAATTAAAAAATATGTATTCTATAGATGTTGAAAGTGTCGTAACCGTTACCCTATAATTTTCACTGAAAATATCTTCTATTCCTCGCGAAACTTCGCCGCTAATTACATTCCATGCAAAAATGGATCATTTAAATCACTCATCTTATCTTGTTACATGTATATTTTATCTTATGAAATTTTGAAGGCTACGAAAAGCTCAATTTTTTTCAATGAGAAAATAATTTCTTCATAGTGTTAATTATATGATTTTTTAAGTTATTCATTTATAACTATTTGTACATAATTTAATTATGAATAATAAAATCATTTGAACAATAGCCTTGTTTACAACATTTATGTGTCTAGTTTCGGTAAATGCGAAACGTAAATTTAATTGTTATATACAAGCGAAGAAATTGAAATTCGCGTTTTAAAGTTGTTTTGTGTGGATAATCTTCTGGAATAGAACGTTGAATTATCGATGTGAAATAAGCAAATTTTTGTTTCTTATATTTGAAGTATGTAGGTTTGTTTTAATTTTTAACGAACAGGAAAGGACACACTGACGGCAGTCGCTCTAAGGCCCACTTTACTCTATGGAGAGGGAGACTCGCACATACTTCCTGAAATGCTGAGAATCGCAAAAAGTCAAGGCGACTACCTGCTCCGAATCGGCGGACCCGGCGGCAAACAGCAGATCACTTACGTCGGTACGGAAAATTTGTAGTACAAGCAAAACAAAATTATTTAGGTCACATTCCGTTTGAATAATGCATAATCCGAGAATTAATGGAATTTAAGGCAATGCCGCATGGGCCTTTCTTCGCGCTAAGGATACCCTTTTGAATAATCCAAACGCCATAGCTGGCTTACCCGTCACTGTGACCGATGACACGCTTGTCGAGGATCTCATGCTCTTCTGCGAACGAGTGACCCGCAAAAGTTCGAACCACGTGAGAGTCTCGTCGTGGCCGATACCTTTAGGCTTCTCCTACGTCGGCGCCGTACTTGTCGAACTTTTATCCGACTTTGGTTTCCTCTCCAAATTAAAGGTTTGTTTTTTTTGCACCTGCAGTATACAAAACAATATATGCTGTTGGTTGTCACGAACATTCTTTTGTACGTGTCTGCTGTCGTTTAGATATTTACAAGTAGGATCACTGCGTATAGTTCAGAAAAACCAATAATTTAAAATTTTGATTATACTACCCCTGCTATAAAAATCTCGAATCCCGTAAAATTCAATACATACATATCGATTGAACTTAATCGATTGTAATTGAAATGAATATATGCAGACTGATCGAGTATCATTTTCAAATCTACCGATTTTACATCATAATTTTTCATCTAGGATTCTATTGACTTATATGGCAAGTTATTTTTATTTTTATATCACATTTTATATCTAGTTTTAATAGTGAAAATTCTATTCAATCCATGGACTTCAAAGATAAATCTTTATTGCCTCTAATCGACAATTGTATATAGACGTATAAATGATAGAGCTTTTTAAATTGTCTAGTTTGAAAAATATGGTTAAGATTGTATCGTCAGTCCGTACAAAGACAGCAACAGCACGATTTTCAAAAAGAATGCACGCGGTGAACTATACAACCATATGACAATCGCTATAGAGCAAAAAGAGAAAAACCAGTCCAATTACTATTAAGTTAAAATGTTTCACGCAGAGCACATTTACGTAGCGCTTATGTATTATTTAATTAAATTTAAAAACTTGGTGCGATTGGTCATAAAAATAAGAAGAAATTTACTAGAATATTTTGTATTTTTTAATATATTTTTTTTATTTTTTAGAATAACTTTTAATAATATAAAACCTTCTGCAATTCTTTCAACTCAGATTATATTAAAAGTATAAAAAAAAAACTAATTTAGTTGAAATAGTAAGAAAGGTGCATACTCTCATCCGTTTTTATTTTTTATTTATATCAACAAAATTATTTAATGTGGCGCGTATAATATTATATATATATATATATATATATTATATATAGCCTAAAACTGAAGCGCTTTGTCGATCTATCCCTCGGTGATTATTGTATGAATGTACATTGTTTTTGAGAGTTTATCGATCTCCCCGAGGCCATGGGCAAACTCTCAAAAATAATTATCAGTTAATTGTTTTTTGAGTTTAGAATCTGCTCTTTGTTACTGGATTATTTGTATATCGCTATATATTAATGCGTTATTAAGAAAATGGTTTAGAACAAAACTTTCTATACACGCATGATTCCACACATACGAGGTCAACAAAAAAACGTCTTAAAACAGATCTACAAGTTTGCAGATACATTAATGCCTTCCAAAATAGCTCAAATTCTATCGCAGTACTTTATAAAGTATTCAAGAGATAATAGCACAAATACTATTTCAAGCCGTCAACTCAAATAGCTAGATTTACTGGAAATTTAAAATAATTATAAAACTTTGTGATTTCAATAACATAGAAATTAAAAAAAAAAAAAAAATAAGCCATTGATAATAAATTTAAAAAAATTTGTTGACAAAAATTTAAACTGTAGTTATTGTCTTCGAAATAACACAATCAGCACATAAGCTACACTCATAATTGAGAGCCACAGTATGAATATACGAAATAAATTAAGATCTTAGCAACATATTATAATTAATTTTTATGCTTTAAAAAAATTGATTTCTAAAGCTTTTTATCTGATTTAAGTAATTATATATATATTAATTGTATCATTGATATGCATGCAAAAACCAATTTTTTGTAATTCTACAATCGGAAGTTCGATATTAAACAAAAGCGCGTGTTATTGAAACAAAAAATATATTTTTTCTCTGAATTCTAGATGAAAGTAATTTATTAAAAAAATATATATGTATACATGCATATTTGCAGGTGTCACCACGTAGTATTGTCGCATTTCTTGGCTCTGTAATCCTGTATAATCGAGCGCGGGCCTCCATTTATATGAATTATTGGCCCAAGTACAAGTATGATCAGACACTCGCCGCTGCTTCCAAGTACTACAGCGAACTCATTAACCAGAAACTGTGAATAATAAATTAATTTTGTTCAATAATATTTGGTAATTTACTTTTTATTTATTGTTTCTATCATCATCATCATCACCAAGTTTTTCTAATAAAGTGCTATTGTGTGAAATAAAGGTTAACGCCAATATTGATTTTTCATAATGAGAAATTTATTACACATACGTGAAACATTATGAATTAACAATGACAACAGAGTGCAGAGGCAGTAATGATAAGCCTAAACGCACTTTTACACCATTATTGTCGAATTTTGTACATACATATACGCCAGCATTTGTGGTACGAGATGCTGAAAAGTACTTTATCTCGTTCTCTTACGCACCAGTACAGCGTACAAATATGTTCACATAGGTATACGTAGAACTTTCAATACTTTGCATACGAGCTATAAATAAGAAATTTCGAAATAAAGCCTATTCACATCTATACAATAATACAATAATAATAATAATAATAATAATAATTATAACAATGATGATATGTTAAATTAATTAAATATTATTCTTTAATTACAATCGGCGCAGTTAAAGTACATTTTTTACATGTTGTACTTATGTATATCTTAACTGCGTTGATGGCTGAGTTTACAATTAATTTAATTGATTGTCATGCGACGACTCTATGCAGGGCGAGTTGGAGAGATAATTAGTGAAATCGTGAAATTTATTTTGTTTACACGTATATGTGTTATTGGTTTGTAAAGAGCTGTCATCTTTGTGAAGAGTATTCGTCATGTAATAGCTGTATACACAATCACAGTATATAAAATCATATACGCACATTTAATTCTGCAGTATAGTTGCAACATTGATGTTTTCTATAATCAAAAAATTTTACTCCAAATGTGCATAGAGGATCACACGATTATTAACAATAGCAAACAAATATTAATAATATACATTAAAAATTGAATAAGAATAAAACTCTCAGTTATTATTTTGTTCACATCTTCTTTATACGATAGAACTCAAGTATTTCTCGAGGTCGTGTTCATAAGTACTTGATTTAATATATCAATTCTTTAATTTAATTTTCCGCTTTCAAAAAACATTTTTTTTAAGAAAATGCAGTAGCGATATAATGTACAATTAGTTATAATACCAATACGTATACTTTTCGCAATACACAAGAGCAGTTAGCGCAAAGCGAAGCATGCATATAGTCGCAGACTATAGGAAAGTATCGCACCAGCATTTCTAGAAGTTTTCTGATTTAAAATGACGAGAGAATCGACTAATTGACGCCTTTTACAATGATTAAACGCACCTTTTTTTCTTGTAAATTACATAGTACAATCGCTTGCCTATTGGGCATAACAATAATGGATTAACAATAATCTCTTGCGAGATCAAATTGCGAATTTCTTAGGACTAAGTATATGCGGCTTCTGTCCGTCAAAGCGGTTCATTGTTCAATCAAGTAAAATACTATATTTTTGATTAATTATATTTATTTTAACAAAATATCTAGAAATAATCTATCGACGTTTGAAATAAAAAAAAGCATATTTCTACTGCGAGTGGAACTCGGGTACATTTTTTCTTGAAATTATTTTTTCAGCAGTCTCATAGGGTTTTTAATGTGCCTAAGTAAAAAATACTTTTCACCATTCCAGAGCGTCCTTCAGAGATCAGCATAAATAATTATACAAATAATTACATGAATAATAATTTAAAAAATAATAAATTAATGTGGGCTTTTGCATACCGATAAAAATAATATGTGTACTGTACTAATAAAATACCATGTATTGCATAAAATTCGATAAAATCAGAACAAAACCACTCGTAAGAAGAACTTGTACTAGATCGACCAATTTCATTCTGTAATAAACTGCTTCAACGGACGAGGCACTCCTGGTATTTATTTTCTCTATTTATTTAACGTATAACTATATATTAAGTCACCGTTTTATGTACTAATACATAACTTGGTAACTCGTGTGTGTATCGTTACATACGCGAGCGAAATGCGGTTTACGCAAGTTTTTAATTTGCGTCTTGTGAATACTACAAAAAGAAAAGAAAATGAACAGTGAAACTAGGCACGTAGTTGGCAAAGTACACTCTTGCGTTTTTTCTTTTGTTGCGGTGTGAATTACCGACTAGTCAAGGGTTGACATTTTTTTTCACTTCTATACAGTAAATTTATTTCTTGGATGCCTTACTCTCTTAATCCTAATGCCGAAGGAACGCGGGAACCTACTGTAAAGTCTTTATATTGAGAAAATACGCAGATCTGTAAAAGAAAAAAAAATATACTTAATAATTGTTTCTTTTATTGTACAGCAGAAAGATTGCTGCTTTACATGCCTTGTCTTTTAATCTTTGACATAGCTGAAGTGCGATTGTGAGCAGTACTAGAGCTTCATTGAGCCAAGGAACACTACACTCAGCTTGTTGAGTTTCATACTTTACACTTCCATGAGCATTTTCTAATTGATATACTGCAAGTACGAGTTTGTAACTTTGAATGTAAAAACTAATAGCTAAATTTTCAGGTAAATTTGGATTTAGAGATTTCTGCAAGCAACACAAAATGATAATATAATTTACAATTTGAATGATAAATAAATTAAATTTCTTACCATATTGCGACTTTTGATGAGATCATCTAAATTTTTTTTTCTTGGTACAATTAAGCTTGTTCTACTGCGCTGTAGACATCCTAAAATATTACCTAAGACGTGCATAACTTCATCGGAAGTTTTAAAAGAGTAGTGTCTGTCGACATTGTCGATGTGAGCGATTGCTTGCTGCAAATGGTTGGCAGCATCTTGAATTTGTTGCAACTTCCAAGGATGATCATTTTGTATACTTGTTCTCATATTAGCATTTTGTTGGCGCTGAACTTTGAAATTAACTTCCTGTAAGCAACATCAATAAGGTATGATATAATAAGTTATTGACTAGCAGAATGACTAATCTCTTGTATAATACTTGCAGCATTTGTAATACTGTCTCCAGTGAGAACAACAACACATTTGACCTGGTCATGAGGAGCAGCAAACACAAATCTATCAGTCTTGTTCTGCTGATCATTTCCAAAGAGTGCTAGTGGAAACCGCAGTGCACATTCCTAAAATACGAATGAAAATTATCAACTGATTGCAATTATCTGTGTTAAATACTTCATCAATTTTAAATTTAATTTGATAAAAGTACAAAACTGCATGAAATTAGATTTACCATTAAAATATTACGAAGTTGTGAAAGCGAGGAATGAACTTCCTCGTGTAGCACCCATTCGAATTCCATTTGCTGTAAGAAAAAAGAGGTTTGAGACTTGTAGTTACCATCCATAGTTGCCATCTAAGATAAGCACAGCAGTAAAGATGGCTTCAATTCTTTCTTAATCATACGCTCATCTTTTTTCTTCTTTCTTAAAAAGTTATCGGTTCCACTTAATGATCATAAATTTTTTCCAAATAATATTATAAATGCATAAAGCTGTGTACAAAATTTGGACTGTGTGGCTATAGATTGATAGTGGAAACAAGCCAACACATATGTTTATATGTTATTTATATATTGATACAATTGTTTTACAGAGACTCAGTTTAGCATAGACTGCATATAAATAATATTATGTGACGACATGCACTGGTACACATGACACATCATGCATGTATCATGTATGTACGTTCGATGTTCGATCGATCAGCATTCAGCAGATAAGCTAAGAAAATCGGAGTTTTTTAGTTCAAAGAGATGGATAGGTATGCTACAAATGTGTTGCAGGCTGATGCGAGTTGTACAACAAAGTCTCGAGACGCACTGGAGAGATAATAGTGTGAGAGAGTAAGTGTAGGTGTCTAAGCATAGTAAAATGTAGGGAGATCGGAGAGTTAGGGGGTTCGGAGGGGTTATCTAACTCAACTGTTCGACTGCTCTAACAGGCGGTGGGGACAACAAGACGACGCGATGGCGTATGTAGAGCGGCAGGAATTAACGATTAGATAAAAGGTGATCAAAGAGGCAAATTGCTTACAAGATTATGAGCCTCCTCCTTCTCGCAGTCGGCCATTTTCAGCAGTGCTGCCTCCATCTAAGTATACTGCTACTGCTACTTTATATATATTAGTCGCGCTTTCGGCGCTCGATGCAGCTCGTCTGCTCCTTTTGATGGTTTTGACACACTATACGAACTGCACAGTATAGCTGGTCTTGATAGCCTACATCTACTACTCTCTACTCGCAGCTACAATACTATGTGATACTGTGCTCTGCCGTCTGCTCTGCAGCCTCGTGTGCGCTGTCTCTCGCTCACTTTTGATGTTTTCTTTCTCGCTTCTCCCAATTCATTCGCTCGCTGCCCGAGTCTTCGTACTACTTATAAGTATATCATGATAATTAATGCTTGAGAAAATTTATCACTGCCATCCGTTTTTACTTTTTATTGACGTATTGTGTACACGGCACATGCGCCCGCGCAGTTAGTACTTACTTATTGTACTGCACTTATATTAGCTGATCGAGTATATGAATATGACTGATCATATATATACTCATGGCGGAATAAAATCTATGAATAGGGCCAGAACGACCGGATCCTCTGAGTAAAAAACACTGAATAAAAACACTGCATTCTGCACATACACCTCTGCACAGTCGTATACTTATATCAACTTATAGTAAACACTATTTCTATCTATATACCTATATTTATAGACACAGTATAACGCATTATCTTTGATTTCTTAACAATAAGCCATGTATAAACTATATTCTTAACTTAAATTAATAATTCGAGTAATTCTTTTTTTCTCTTTTTTAAGAGCAGTATAAATTATACTTATCGGCGTACAGTGGCTATCTTATACGTACACTTTGTTGTACTTACTCAATTTTTCTAATCTAAACAAAAGACATCAAGATCAAGATTTAGAAATCCGCTAGGGGCGCCGCATTCGCGTGACTTGTCATAAATACACGCATATAATAACACAATAATAATAAACGCTTTTAAATAATTGGCACAGAGTACACCGCAACATACCAACTTACATCTTATTTTAAGCTCTGAAATAACACATATCAGCTAAATTATACGTCATTATTTAGATGGAATTTGGACAAATATTTAAATATTAACGTCAAAATTTGTAAAATAGTAGATATAGAATTCTTTATAATATACTTATAAATCTATAAGAGGCGTAAAATTTGATTTTTGCATCCACTTAGCATAGATTTTAAAACGATATAAGTATATATCTGTGGCTTGCAGGAAGAACCACTTAAGTGACATTTTGCGAAAAATTTTTCTATGTCGAATTCGAGGTGCTCTTAGTACCCTTTTTCATTGTACAATAGTAGGATTTCCGAAATGCACAAATATTTTAAATGCCAGCCGATTGCATAATCACTTAACTGCGTCTCTCGTAAAAACGTTACCGCAGAACCACTTAAGTGCACTCGTTTTTTTTTATTTTTGTGCGAGATACACCGTGTGGAGTACATTAAAGCGGTATAATATATATCTAATTACCTATACCGATGAATTCTTCGGTTTTTTTAAATTTAAAAAAAATTTTTTAACGTTTTTCAATTTTTCAAAAATTGTCAATTTACAAAAACAAAAAATTACTGGAATCGCTCTGATAAAATTCATACGTATTCCTTAGCTGATTTTAAGAACTTATTACTCTTGAAAATTTTTTCCAAAAGTTTGTGGTTTCTGAATAAAAAATTCGTAAAAGTCTTCGTAAAAAATTTTCAATTATAATATCCGCCAGTTTGACCACACCGAGGTTCAAAATCAATCCCCAAATCACGTATCTTTTAGGTTTGGACATTTATCCCGTTGGTTAGAGGGGTTCCAGATACATTGCAAATGAAAACGTTCTTGAAATCTCGAATTAAAACAAAAAATTGTGGAAAAACCATACTTTTTTTCTTTAAACCGTTTTTTTCATTGTTAATAACAATTTTCGGAAATTTCAATTACACCATTAGAAAGGGCATGAGTCAAACTTAAAAAATATGCCCCGCCCGAATTTTTTTAATCGCAAATTGCATTAGTTACGAGCCCTGAAAGAGAGTTCCCGCGCAGAACCACTTAACTCGAGTAATTTGTTTAGTTTGGGCGTCGAGAAAGAAACTATTTACAAATGTAATACCACGGTTGTATCCGTATCAGATATCTAATCAAATGAGCCAATACTTAGTACTTTTCTCTGACATTTCGATCTTACGTATTACTCCAAACATTGAAATCGCTTATTCTCGAAAACATGAAAATGTCACTTAAGTGGTTCTTCCTGTAAGCCACAGATATAATAAGACCGATTTGCAGCACTTTGTTTTTTCGTGAACCGAATTGTACAAGCTCGCGAAAGTTCCTTAGCAATATTGTTTGAATTTTTTACTCGCACTGTAAGCTATATAAATATACCAATATTTCTCTCCGCTATGGTCTTCCCTTATGGAAAAATCGCGCGTCCGACCGGTGACACGTTTTGAACTTTTTAACTGTTGTACCTCTCCACTATCTGTGCGATTTGCTGTCCGTCGGATTATACTGATTGCAGCTTCGCCTTTCCAAGAGAGGAATTGCTGCATGTGCGAGCTGTAATTGTCTTTGTTTTACGCGAGCGAGATTCCGCATAGTTGAAGTATATATAACACCAGTTTCTCTCTCTCTCTCTCTCTCTCACCTAATTACTCTTATTATTTTGTATTAATTAATTTCATTAATGCTTGTTTTATCTTAGCAGAATATATGCAAAACAGCATATTCTACTTACAAATCAGCTTTGTTCGCTAATTTAATTGCAGTTTGTTATCCCTTTACAATTAATTCAGCTCCTTCGTTATAAAGATCGCATACTTCAAAAGCGGTTAAATAATATACGTTGTAGGAATTAAATACCCCGCCGTTACAATGTTTTTCTTATTTAATAAGTTATAAAAAATTTAAGCTTGTTTTAACTCATTTATGTAGCATATTGTTTATAACCTTTAAAATTTTAATGTATCATAATAATCATAAGTAAATTATCAATTAATTTATACTTTACATTGCTCCTGAATATGAATAGTCCATAATATATTATTTAAATAAATCAAAGTCAATATAAAAATAAAATTCAATTATGTGTTTTTTTCTACTCTAACTCTATTATTAATCTATGTCAGTACTTATTTATTTTCGAAACTTAAGCAAAAATAATCTTTTCCCTATAGCTCGTATCGCAGAAATGAGCTCTAGTATTATATATATATATATATATATCTCCGAATGCGTCCTTTGAATATAGTTCTTGAAAATATTTCAAGACAACCACAGTCGTTTCATAAATACAGAGGAACACGAACGAGTTTGTCTCTATATATTCAAAACCTCTGAACGTCATAAACTCAAATCGGAAAATTTATTGAATAATGACAGATGTAGTACGCACATGGTATATGAGACGAGAAAATCAAGTTTACTTCCGGGGGCTGGAATTCACATTTTTGCGTTTTCATTTTCATTTTCTCCAAATCGCAAATCACGCAAATTGGGAGACTTGTGAGATCATTTAGAGGAATTAACGAAGTATCGAACAGTATTTTTCTCTTTTATTCGGGGGCCAGCTTCACGAAGGTGTATGGGGTATGGGGACTATGGGGTATACAGTAAGACCTACGAGGAAACGGGACATAGGAAAACCCGTGAGTGCGAGAGAGAAGCATAGGAAAACGCATAAGTGCGACAGAGACAGACTTTCCCTCCCTTAATTTTCTTTCGTTCCCCACTCTCTGTCTGACCCTTTTTTTTTGCACGGACTATCGATGGGCCTGACCCTTTTTTTTCGTCGGCCGAATCTCCAAAGGTTAGCTTTCGGACAGAGTGGGGGACGAGAGAAAATTAAGGGAGGGAAAGTCTGTCTCTGTCGCACTTATGCGTTTTCCTATGCTTCTCTCTCGCACTCACGGGTTTTCCTATGTCCCGTTTCCTCTGCGTATAGCCTAAGCCAGCAGCTCCATGAAGTACGAAAATAATATGCGAATATCTTAATATAAAAAATACCATTAATTGTGGAATCGTTAACATTAGGAACCGCATATTAAAAAATTGCGGATGCCTTCGTTTGCGCGTGAAAAATCAAAAACTAAAAAATGATATAATTGTCGCTTTCTCACTTAATATTCAATATTAACATTTCAAAGAGAGACCAATCGTTCCCAATTTAATTGCCAGTAATGTAAATAATTGTGTTATAACACAATTCTTATTATTTATTTAATAATCAATAAATTTATTTTTCGATCATTTCCATGCTAATTTTGACCGTTCCTGTTCCCCGTTTCTACTTTCCAAGACGTTTGCGCGGGCGAACGTAATTTGTAAACTTGAAGAAAATGACGGTACCAATAAATACAAGATGCATAACCTCAAAGGCGTAGGGTAGATTTAGTAATAGGCGTAGTGCTTCAAGAAATAAAAGTTAAATTAGAGTCTCCGAATACGACAATATACTTATACCTACAGCTCAAGGAAAAATTAAATCAACGCATAACTGAAATTTTGTTAACTCTTATGGCAAGAACGGCTGCGCAAAGGTCTTGGAAAGTAGAAACGGGGAACAGGAACGGTCAAAATTAGTATAGAAATGTTTGAAAAATAAATTTATTGATTATTAAATAAATAATAAGAATTGTGTTATAACACAATTGTTTACGTTACCGGCAATTAAATTGGGAACGATTGGTCTCCCTTTGAAATGTTAATATTGAATATTAAGTGAGAAAGCGACAATTATATAATTTTTTAGTTTTTGATTTTTCACACAAAAACGAAGGCATCCGCAATTTTTTAATGTGCGATTCCTAATGTTGTTAACGATTCCGCAATTAATGGTATTTTTTTTATTAAGATATTTGCATGTTATTTTCGTACTTCAGGGAGCTTAAGCGCTATGGGTATGGTATGGGTATGCGTATGCCGTATGGGCAGGTATGGATGGGCAATTAGACTTGTGAAGTTGGCGCCCAGAAAATATAAATATTAATATTTATAAGTTAATCACACATAAAACGATTTCTCCTTACTTGCGGAATTAGTCTCCACTCGAATTTCCATTTGCGGATTTTCCGTTTTTGAATGAGCGCTGAAAGAAAAACTCGAATTTGGGCGATGCGCTACAAATACTGATTGCTGTTAATCCATTAAAAAAGTTGTAAAGCCCAAAATTTATTACATGAATCGATTTCTCCTTATTTGCGGATTACAAAAATATCGTCCTTTTTTGATGGATTATTAAAATAATTAAAAAAACAATTTCATAAGTTTTCGTTGGAAAACTAGTTACAACCCTAGTAATTTTCGTTCCGCTGTTCCTGCATTCTATAGTATTCGTATCGTTGCGCGCTACGTCCATCGGATTAATAATTATTATATTAGAGATAAGCCATTAATTACACAAAATGATGATATTTTTGTAATCCGCAAATGAAGAGGAATCGATTCATGTAGTAAATGTTGGGTTTTATAGCACTTTTAAAGAATAATTACAGAAATCTCAACTCGTAGCGCTGCGCGAAAATTCACGTTTTTCTTTCAGCATTTATGAAAAAACGGAAAATCCGCAAATGAAAATTCAACTAGAGATTAATTCCGCAAGTTAAGAGAAATCATTTTATGTATGATTAAAGTAAACAACAACTATAAACACTGCGAAATTCCATTACATAAAATATATGTGTATTTGATTAAGTCAATCGTTTTTGTATAAAACATAAGTACAATATTCACATGCAGCCTAAATCCTTGTACAGTCTAAATATGTTTTAACTTAAATAAAACATAAATAAACAAATTATCTTCTGGAGGGGGTCAATGATCATATGTAACAAACGATAATATAACGGCGATGGTGTCGCTGGGTAAGTGGTCTAGACGGATGCTCAGTAATCTTATTACCCCGGGTTCGAATGCAACCTCGAGCACATTTTTTTTATGATAATTTAAAATTGAGAAGAAACCATTTCTGTTTTAGTTATTTAGTAGTAGAGAAAAATATGAACAAATTAGGATGAAATGTAAATAAAAAAAATAATGCAAAATTAATAATGTCCCAAACTCATCGGCGATGCATGATTTTAACGCACCAAACGTAATAAAAAATAATATAGGCATATAGGGTATAAGTGTACAGCCTAAACCGTTCTCTAATCTAAATACGTTTTAACTCAAATAAAATATAAATTAACAAATTATCCTGTGGAGGAGGGCAATGATCATATGTAACAAACGATATTATCACAACGATGGTGTCGTTGGGCAAGTGGTATAGACGGATACTCAGTAATCTTATTGCCCCGAGTTCAAATGCAACCTCGAGCACATTTTTTTTTTTAATGATAATTTAAAATTGAGAAGAAACCATGAAAATGTATATTTTAGTTATTACAGTGGCGTAGTTCATCAGGTGATATTAATAAATGTTTAAGAAACCATGTAGTATTTTTAATGAGGAACTAAATTATTTAAAAATCCAAATTACTTAAAATAAAGGATCAACATTAAAAAGTAATAACATAAAACGATTTCTCCTAACTTGCGGAATTAGTCTCCACTTGAATTTTCATTTGCGGATTTTCCGTTTTAGAGTTTTCTGAAAAACTAATTCGCTGATTCAGGCGCTGTGCTAAAATTTCATTTAACGAAATCAGCTACAAAAAAATTATTACAATAAATGTTAATTATTCCGGTTGATTTCTCCTTTTTTGCGGATTATTCATAAATCACGAAAGTATTGATTGGTTTAAATTTAAATAATTAATTAATTAATTTTGTACAAATATGCCCGAGAAATTTGATTACCGACCTATACAGTTCCATCTAGCGGCTTTTCTTCGGAACTTTCAGGCGCTATACTTTGCAACAATTAAAGTTTAATTTTGAAAATTTGGTGTTAAATTTCAGTATATCAAATTACAGCAATCGTTTTCTCCTCACAAGCGGATTTTTATAAGACGCAGTATACCCAAATTTGAATGTATTTTTGAAATTGTTATTTAATGATGCTGGCATGCTGCACTGAACACATAACCTCTGAAAGTGTTGTTTTGAAAGTTCCGAAGAAAAGCCGCTAGATGGAACTGTATAGGTCGGTAATCAAATTTCTCGGGCATATTTGTACAAAATGAATTAATTAATTATTTAAATTTAAACCAATACTTTCGTGATTTATGCATAATCCGCAAAAAAGGAGAAATCAACCGGGATAATTAACATTTATTGTAATAATTTTTTTGTAGCTGATTCCGTTAAATGAAATTTTAGCACAGCGCCTGAATCAGCGAATTAGTTTTTCAGAAAACTCTAAAACGGAAAATCCGCAAATGAAAATTCAAGTGGAGACTAATTCCGCAAGTTAGGAGAAATCGTTTTATGTTATTACTTTTTAATGTTAATCCTTTATTTTAAGTAATTTGGAATTTTAAATAATTTAGTTCCTCATTAAAAATACTACATGGTTTCTTAAACATTTATTAATATCACCTGATGAACTACGCCACTGTAATAACTAAAATATACATTTTCATGGTTTCTTCTTAGTTTTAAATTATCATTAAAAAAAAAAATGTGCTCGAGGTTGCATTTGAACTCGGGGCAATAAGATTACTGAGTATCCGTCTATACCACTTGCCCAACGACACCATCGTTGTGATAATATCGTTTGTTACATATGATCATTGCCCTCCTCCACAGGATAATTTGTTAATTTATATTTTATTTGAGTTAAAACGTATTTAGATTAGAGAACGGTTTAGGCTGTACACTTATACCCTATATGCCTATATTATTTTTTATTACGTTTGGTGCGTTAAAATCATGCATCGCCGATGAGTTTGGGACATTATTAATTTTGCATTATTTTTTTTATTTACATTTCATCCTAATTTGTTCATATTTTTCTCTACTACTAAATAACTAAAACAGAAATGGTTTCTTCTCAATTTTAAATTATCATAAAAAAAAATGTGCTCGAGGTTGCATTCGAACCCGGGGTAATAAGATTACTGAGCATCCGTCTAGACCACTTACCCAGCGACACCATCGCCGTCATATTATCGTTTGTTACATATGATCATTGACCCCCTCCAGAAGATAATTTGTTTATTTATGTTTTATTTAAGTTAAAACATATTTAGACTGTACAAGGATTTAGGCTGCATGTGAATATTGTACTTATGTTTTATACAAAAACGATTGACTTAATCAAATACACATATATTTTATGTAATGGAATTTCGCAGTGTTTATAGTTGTTGTTTACTTTAATCATACATAAAATGATTTCTCTTAACTTGCGGAATTAATCTCTAGTTGAATTTTCATTTGCGGATTTTCCGTTTTTTCATAAATGCTGAAAGAAAAACGTGAATTTTAGCACAGCGCTACGAGTTGAGATTTCTATAATTATTCTTTAAAAGTGCTATAAAACCCAACATTTACTACATGAATCGATTCCTCTTCATTTGCGGATTACAAAAATATCATCATTTTGTGTAATTAATGGCTTATCTCTAATATAATAATTATTAATCCGATGGACGTAGCGCGCAACGATACGAATACTGTAGAATGTAGGAACAGCGGAACGAAAATTACTAGGGTTGTAACTAGTTTTCCAACGAAAACTTATGAAATTGTTTTTTTAATTATTTTAATAATCCATCAAAAAAGGACGATATTTTTGTAATCCGCAAATAAGGAGAAATCGATTCATGTAATAAATTTTGGGCTTTACAACTTTTTTAATGGATTAACAGCAATCTGTATTTGTAGCGCATCGCCCAAATTCGTGTTTTTCTTTCAGCGCTCATTCAAAAACGGAAAATCCGCAAATGGAAATTCGAGTGGAGACTAATTCCGCAAGTAAGGAGAAATCGTTTTATGTGTGATTAGCTTATAAATATTAATATTTATATTTTTTGGGCGCCAACTTCACAAGTCTTGGGCAATTGGGCATGCAAATATGGGCTGCATTGCGCGTGCGCGTGCATCTTCGCCATTTTGTCATTTCGAAATATATAATCGTTAATTTTCAAATGTTTCAGTGAGCCGTGAGCGTCACTTTACCCGCCACTTAAGTTGTGTGTTTTGTGTCTGCGTCGCATGTGGGATATCGTATAAGTGATAAATATTGCAAAGTCGATGGTAATTAGCTTGTGCAGCATCAAATAATACCTATACAATTTTCTTCAACTAAATTGTCAAGAATCAATGTCCGATTACAGTGCTGGCGCGTTATCTTTGAGATGTCAAAATTTCTAACCTAGTTTTTGACGATCGATTATTTACTTTGTTAATGCTTGTGTAATAAGAAAATTCGAGTGATTGATAAAAAAGAGAAAGCGTGTTGATTTTGAAGTGCTAATTGAATTTGTATCAATTCCAGTAAAAATGAGTTCTGAAAATCAGCCAAGCAGTCATGATTCTGATGATGAGATGGAGGTGTATACTGCAACCCAGCAACGGGATGCGGAGGAAAGCGAGGATGACGAAAATGGTTGGAGAGTGTCCGATGATATTTACATTCCAGCTCCTCCACAAGCATTTGGGGAATATGATACAAAAGGTCCAAGATTGATGATTATCAAGATTATGGCCACTAATTTCAAAAGTTATGCTGGTACAGTTGAAATAGGGCCATTTCACAAGGTATGAACACTGCTTGACAACTGCACAATGTTCTTTAAATTATTCATTTAGCATTTAACTGTTAATTTTATGAATAGTGTTTTTCATCTATTATTGGGCCAAATGGAAATGGCAAAAGTAATGCGATCGATTCTATGCTTTTTGTGTTTGGTTATCGAGCCAATAAGATTAGGACAAAAAAGGTTGCTGAACTTATACATAATTCTAATGAACATCCTAATTGTTCAAGTTGTACAGTCGCAGTTCATTTTCAACAAATTATAGATAAGGTAAATCAATTAATTTAATTCTTATATGAATAAGTTGTTTTTTTTTATTAATCAAGTATTTTATTTTACTATTAGCCTGGACAAGATTATGATGTTGTACCTAACAGCCATTTTGTTATTTCAAGAACTGCATTTCGAGACAGTTCTGCATTTTATGAGTTAAATGGAAAGAAAGTACAATTTAAGCAGATTGCACAATTGTTACGATCTCATCATGTAGATTTGGATCACAATAGATTCTTGATTCTTCAAGTATAATAACTTATTTTATAAAAATATTATTATTAATACTAACCTTTCTGTTTAATAAAAATGATCTTACTGTTTTTAGGGAGAAGTAGAGCAAATAGCTTTAATGAAACCCAAGGGTCAGAATGATGGAGATACTGGTATGTTGGAATTTCTCGAAGATATTATTGGTACTAAACGTTACAAGGAGCCATTACAAAAATTGTCTCAAAGAGTAGAGATGCTATCTGAAATTCGCGAAGAGAAAATGTTGCGACTTAAAGTCGTTGAAAAGGCAAAATCAGAATTGGAAGGACCTATGCAAGAGGCTATTCAATATTTAAAAGCAGAAAATACCATAGTTAAATTACAGTGTAAATATTATCAGTGTAAAAGGTATAAAATCATACTGTTGCATCATCATGTTAATTATATAATCATATTATTGCACCACTGTATGAGTATATGTATATTTGCTAACATAAATTTGATAATTTTATTAATCATTTTTAGACATGAAACTTTAGAACGATTGAATACAGAAGAAGAGAAGAAGAAAGAGCTGGATGAAGATTATAAAAAGCTTACAGAAGAAATGAAAGTTGTGCAGAAAGAAAAAGATGAAAAGACAAAAGATTTCAAAGAAAAATCAAAAAAGTGGGATAAACTACAGCAACATAAAGATACTTTATCAACTCAGTTTGACGAAATAAGGAAACAGGACGAAGCTCTATTTGCCGAATCAGTAGCGACAAACAAACGAAGAAAAGACAATATGAATAGCATTAAAAATGTAAGTCGAAATAATTTATTTATTGGTTTTTATACTAAGGTTTATAATTTATTTCTTTATTTCAAATAAAACAATTTTCTTCAGGAAAAAACTGAGCTTGAAGATTTACAAAGGATACCAGCGAAAAGTGCAAAGGATATTGAAGAATGCGAACATCTTAAAGAAAAATACTTAGCAGAGTGCGAAAAAGAGGAAGCTGCTTTGGCAGTGCTAATGAGTGGATTAAAAGAAAAAACTGAACCCTTAATGAAAAAACGTTCGAAACTTGAAAAAACACTTGTAACACAAAGAAAAAACGTAGACGAGGCCAAATCGACTTACGAAATTGCAAAATCTAAGTTAGATCTTTACACATCAGAGGAACAAAGTGAAAAAAATAAATTGGAGAAATTAAAAGAGTCAGTACAAATAACAAGTGAGAGGTTGTCTGAGTGCAAGATGAAATTAGCTAAAGTAGAACCCAAGATCCCAGCTACAGAAAAAAGTTTACAAACTGCTCAGCAGGAGTTGGATGAGCTCAAAGCTCGTGAAAACGAAGTGAACATGCGATTAAGAAACACGCGAATGAAGTTTGATGAGCAAAAATCTGCTATGAACAGTGGCAGGTCTAGAAATCATATACTTAATTCACTTATGCGAGAAAAGAGGGAAGGCCGTCTACCTGGTATTTTTGGAAGATTGGTAAGTTATAAAAACTGAGATAATTTTGAAAGAACCCACATGAGTTATATTTATTGAATAATTGGGTTGAAACGTTGAAAGCAAAAACCACAATCAAATTATAATAATATAAATAATAAATTACTTTTTTTAAATCAAAACATTAATAAAAAAGAAATAATTTTACAGGGTGATCTTGGAGCCATAGATGCTAAATTCGATGTAGCTGTCTCAACGGCTTGTGGACCTCTTGATAATATCGTTGTTGATACTGTGGATACGGCGACTAAATGCATTGAGTATCTGCGTAAGAATAATATAGGACGTGCTAGTTTTATCGCCCTTGAGAAACAGCAACGTTTCGCTCAACAGTGCCAGGAAAAAATACGCACACCTGAAAATGTTTATAGGCTATTTGATTTAATCAAAGTAGACGATAAACGAGTTTTACCTGCATTTTACTACGCATTGCAAGATACTCTTGTAGCTAACGATATAGATCAAGCTAGTCGTATTGCTTATGGAGCTCAACGTCATCGAGTTGTTACATTAAAGGTGAGAAATCACTTAACACAGTAGCAATAAAATAGTATTGCAAGATTATTTTGAATGACTATAAAAAAACATTTTTTTGTAATGCAGGGGGAGTTGATTGAGACATCGGGTACGATGAGCGGAGGTGGGCGTCAAGTGTCGAAAGGACGAATGGGTCAGAAAGTCGCGAGAAGTGAACCTACAGCGCATGACATAGAACAATTACAAAAAGAGCTAGATTCAATTTTCGAAAAATGTAATCAAATCAAAGCTGAACAGCCGCGTCTAGAAAATCAGATACATACACTTAAGATGGCTTTGAAAGATATGGTTACAGACAGGGACAAATTAAAAGTTGAGATAAATCAATTGAGTGCAGAAGAACCTAATTTATGTAAGCAATTAAAGGAACAAGAAAAAAAAGCAGTATCATCTGTCTGCGACCCTGCAAAGGTTCGACAGCTTAAGAAAGTCGTTCAAGAAGCAGACGAAAAACTGAAAATGACTGTGGAAAGTTCGAAAGAGACAGAGAATGAAGTTGCTAGGATAAATCAGGAGATTGAAGAGATATCAGGAGGCCGAATTAAGGAACAGCAAAAAAAGATCTCAACTCTAACGAAAAATATTGACAAAACAAAGGGAGAAATTTGTCGTCTGCATGTTGCTATTAAAACTGCTGAAAGAAATGTTAAAAAAATGAAACAACAGATTGAAACTCGGGAGGAAGAAATAAAAAACTGTGAGCAAAGGATTCGCGATATTCAAAAGAAGAAAGCAGAATTCGAGGAAGTTGGTAAAGGTATAATGGAAGAGCTGAAGCAATTAAACGAGGAATTGACAGAGAGGGATGAATTGGCTGAAACATTGAAAACAGAATTGGAAAAGCTTCAATCTCGAGAGGGCAAAATGAAGGCTGTGAAAATTGACTTAGATCAAAAGATCAATGAGAAAAACAAAGTACTGAAAGAATTGCAACAGCGGTTACCTGATTTGGAAAGGTCAATGCAGAATTTAAAACTTCAAGAGATTCCGAATGAGGAGAAGGAAACGTTAACCGAGCTAACAAAAGAAGAACTCGATGATTTAGATAGTAAGGTTATTGCTGCTCAAGTTCTAAAGGCTAAAGAGAAACTTCCTAAAGAGATACCAAATATGCAAATAATTGAGCAGTATAAACAGCAGAATGACTTGTATATAAAAAGATCTGAAAAATTGCAGAAAATTACGGAAGAAAGAAATAAGATGCGCGACACGTATAATATAGCAGTACGTAAGAGGATGCAAGAATTTAATAACGGCTTTAATCTGATTACTGGAAAACTGAAAGAGATGTATCGAATGATAACTCTAGGTGGTGACGCTGAGTTGGAACTTGTAGATTCTTTAGATCCTTTCAGCGAAGGTATTGTCTTCAGCGTTCGACCACCTAAAAAGTCTTGGAAATATATTCAAAACCTGAGTGGGGGTGAAAAGACCCTTAGTTCATTGGCTCTTGTCTTTGCCTTACATCACTACAAGCCGACACCGGTTTATTTTATGGATGAAATCGACGCCGCCTTAGATTTCAAAAATGTGTCGATTGTTGCAAGTTATATTAAAGAGCGAACGAAAAACGCTCAATTTATCGTTATCTCGCATCGATCAGATATGTTCGAGCTCGCGGACTATCTCGTTGGTATTTACAAAATATACAACTGCAGTAAATGTGCTGTAATTGATGTAAAAAAGTTCAACGTGAAGGTTGGTATAAACGAGCCGAACAATAATCAAAACAATCGCGAGACGAGACGGCATTTCTTTTCGCAGCCAAATACAGTTGTCAGTGCTCTTGCCAGTACTAACGAGAACACCCCTTCGGAATCTTCTGTACATAGGCAAGCGATCATTCCTGCTACATGTCCGGAGAATATTCACAGGCCAGTTGAAAGTAAAAATGCTAAAGAGAATCAGGAGAATGAAAACGAAGTTAATACAATTTTTGGGTAAGAATTTTGTTTACTTATCATTCCTAACCATTTAAAACTTATATTTATTTTATAAGTGATTTAACAAACGTTTCTTATGTACAGATTAGGAGATGTTAGTCTACCAGCAACGCCAGTGAGAACACCGTTAGCTTCAAAAAAACGAAAAGCAGATGAAACACAGATCCCAACTCGATTAAAGTCTTCGCGTAGAAATGTTGCAAAAGACTTACAGCAGGTTTCGGAATCCTTAGAAAATATTCAATCTACGTCGAAAACACCGGCTTCAGATGAAAGAACTCCAAGGAGAACACCAAGAAATTTGAGAAAAGAGAAGCTTTCTGACTCGTTGTCAAATCAAGGACCGTCAACGCGAAAAAGACGTCGACAATGAAAGTAAAGGAAAGTATAACAGTACAGTAAGAAGCTTCTCTGAACAAATCTTTAATTTTAAGAATATTTGACAGTAAGAAGCTTCTCTGAAAATTAAAAATTTTAAGAATATTCTACTTTCGAAGCCAATGAGTACAATAAAGCAATATTTTTCACTTTTGCATAATACTTAGTTTTTTATTCTCCATTTAATAGGAGTATTACTGCATTAGTAAAATCTATTGTATAAAGGATAAAAGAGATAGCATGAAATATGACTACACTACTTACGTTAAGGAAGTTATATAGCAGATAAAGAAATAACTTTCGCGTATAAAATATAATAAAAATCAAATTACAACAAATTATAACATTTCCCTAGTTCTGCTAGTTTAATATAGGCATCATTCACCTCAACTTTTCAATCGATCACCAATCACTGTACGTCATTTAAATTGTTATTTATTATTCATTGATTATGCTTTTAGTTCGGAAGCGAGTTTACAATTTCCCGCGAAACTTAAATAATCATTTGAGGATGCTATATACAGTGATCTCTAATCTTAACTTTTTCTATTTGCATTAATTTTGAAGACTTGATGTTTCCGAAAATGTAAAAACAGTCTTCGTAGGCAACGCCTGTTTAAGTATATTTTTAAAAAGTTTAATATCGAATCTTCCACAAATTAAATAATAATCTTATAATTTACAAAACTACTTTAAGTTTATATGTTCGCTTTTCCGCAGAAACTATGTATTAAATAATACTCTTGAATTTTTGTAACATAATTGATGGAGTGGTTGATTCAAAAGTTGAGGTGGATTGCTTGGTGCCATTATTTTTCTTGTTTGTTGTGTACGCATTTACGCTGCCGATAGTTTTTAAAAAAACTTATGTTATTTGTAAAAAAATATATAATAATCTTTTAGAAAAAATAACAAGTGAGCTATGTTAGAGAAATTATTAATTATATTTTCTTAATATTTGCAATATACCAATGCAATAAAAGTATGTTTTGAGTGTAAATAAACATGTACTTGTATTTTGAATATAATTTGTACACAATGAATTATTTTTTTCCACTGCTTTTACCTTCTCTATACTTACGAAACCTTTGAAATGATAAGAATGTATGGAAAACAGATTTATTAAAAGAGAAACAAAATACTAAGATTGATAATAATTAACAAGAATTGAATACTCTGCATTGATACCCATACAGTTTCTCGAATACTACTGATAAAGCCTGAATTACTTTGAAAGTAATAATTGATGGTTGATCCAAATTTTTACTTAAGTATTCAATTGCGTTTGATAGACGACAAATGAGTTCTAAGTCATAAGGAGCATTTTCTTTTTCAATGCATTTCATCAAATTCTTATACTTATTCAAAATTCTAACTTCTTTAGATTTCATTTTAATCTCCTTTGGTAAGTCCTACAAAAATCATTTAAATTTATCAATTATGAATATACATTTTACTTTTATGATTATTTGAAGTACAATTACCTCATATCTAGTTTCGATAACTGGCCAAAAGGGCCAGTTTTCTTCACAAGCTACACAGTCACAGTTAAATCCATATTGTTCTTTATAAGAGTTGCGTCTGCTGGGATTTGGAGCCTTGTAGAAATTGGAAAGGTAGCTTTGAAATATCTAAAACAGAAAAAATTTGTATAAAACTTACTTTTATTAGTAAAACCGATGCATTTGTCTCACATACTTGATCTCCTTTCTGGATAGGCTGCAATGCATACATGATAAACTTCATATCATCAGTAAAACATTTGCTTGCATTTGGGTTACAACTATGATTAATCAAACTAGCAAGTGGTACAATGCAGTGTCCCTTAATACAGCAATTTTTACACAGTGCATTTTCTTTGCATATCACCGAGCCATGTGGACAGTTTGAAAAGACATGCATACTTACAATCTGTATATTAATATATAATAAAGTAAAAATGAAAAATAAATGTAAAAGAAAAGTATAAATGAGATGTTTACATACTGCATCGCCGTTCAAAGCCTGTATTTTGGAAAGTCTTAGCAGTAAAGATCCAATAAATATAACATGTTCATTATCTATTAATTCTTGTAGATTAGAAAATTTCAATTTCCCTCCAAAGAATGATGTATACTTCGCCAAACAAACAAGCATTACAGAACAAAATGTAATGATGCAGCTTTCCATACTCTTGGTGGATGTACTTGATACTTTCAAGCTATATAAACTTCGAAATTGATTAGTTGGAAACTTCCCATTGGAAAATCCTTTTGTTCTCTCATCTGCAATGAAATTCATTTTTTATGGTATGATTGTATAGCCATATTATAAAAAAGCATAAATGAAGATTTATGTATACCTGAGCTTTCATCAATCAATTGCAGTTCAGCCTTCAGTTTTTTCCAATCTCCAAACTCTCTTAATCCCTTAACTAAAGCTCTTATACTAGTTTTATCCATGTTAGTCTTTATTCCAGTTTTGATAAAGATGTCCTTGCAAAACTGAAGTACATAATAAATACAGTGGCATTCAACATCATGATACTGTATCCAGGCTTCTTCTTTACACTTTTCAGAACAGAATACTATCAAATCACAGTTATCACAAGGTATACCGGACCATGCGATGGATGTACAAAAGCCACAATATAAGTACTGTTTATGAATGTTATAAAATGTTACAAATGGTTCCTCAACAAAAATGATATCTCCAGGTTTAATATCTTTTGTAGCCACCAGATGCCTACCATACTTATTGTTGTGTTTTATCTCTACCAAACTTTCTCGATTCTCATCTTTCCCAATAAAATCTTTGATCTAAAGAAATTGTAATAAAAAAATGAATTGTGAATTATTTTACTTATAACAAATAAATAATATACCTTTGAATCAGCAATGGATTCATTATTTTCTCCTTTACTTTTTGAAATTTGTAGATAGTGCAAGCACTCTATTCGTCGTTGAAACAATTTATCTCTTAAATATGTAGAGTTTGTAATTTGTAATGATCTTTGAATGTCCTCTGAACATTCCTGGTACTTTTTTACGTGCAAAAGAAAAGCTGACCTATCTGAATAGGCATGGGCTAATTCTTCCGAATCAATGGGTGCCTTTGCTACACTGTTATTGTGTAAAATAAGAGCTTGCTCATGTTCTAAATACGTATGATGTTCCAGGCGATTGATTGCTCTCGCAAACTTGCGTTTTTCTTTGGAACTTTCAGTACTTTTTGGAGAGTACGATATATTTGCTTGGATTAAGCGTTGTATACACTCAGAGGTGAGAAGCTTATTAATGATCTCATCTCTTTCAAGTTCTAGTGGTGCCATACTCGGATACTCCACAAGCTTATATATTCTTGTTTATATTACTATTTCATAAAAAAAATAAATCCTAACACTACATAAGAGGGCAGGAATGCTTTTTTCCGATTCAGAATTTCAGATCGAGCCAATATTTTAAAACTATGGCCGTGGCCGGTGGCGCCAAAAAAATGTGTATGTATCAACAGAGATGAGTGGGGAGATGCGCAACGCTGTAGTCTTCGGCGCGGCGATTTTGAAGGCTGCCGAGCTAGCTGTCGAGTTGTGACGTACCATATGGTGCGAACCAAAATTCACAGCAATGTGAGAATCCTTTACTAAAAAAGAAGGTGGAAACTCCTCGGAAAGCAGATATAGCAAACTGTATGTGTACTGCGAGTCTACAGCAGCTACAGTATCTTGTTTCCGAGCTCTGCTCCGAGAGACGGTTTCGAGATTTTCGTTCACTCGGCCCTCGGACAGCTACCTGAAACTCCTTCGAGCTAATCCGTTTTATTGCGGTCTTATTGTTGTCATCTTTCAAAAATAAAATTTTTAAATAAACAATTTTAATATATTTAATAACTGTATAATAAAACAGCATTTTTTTTTAATAACAAGGAATTTTGAATGCAAAAAATCGGTTAATTTTGACTAACTTTATTAAAAAGTATTCTAGATTTTCCGAGAGATTTTCTTACGGGTTAGTATTTATATAATAACATAACATTAAATTAAATAACATTATATTATATAAAATACGTGATTTTTTCAATGTTTCTTTTTTTTGTTAGAAATAATAAGTATTTAATTATAAGTAAACATAAATATAAAACCGCTAAAATGTAAAAATAATTATATTACTTGTACATAGCTAGCTATTATTAGTAATCTCTAATTGAAAAATTTGTAAATAAGATTAATTAGTAAAAAAGTGTTGCGGTCCTATGAGAGTAAAAGTTTTAGTAAATATGCCTATCTTTCGCCAGGAGAGTCCCACGCACGGGGAAATTCGCACAATTCCTGTCAAGGTGCATTAAGCATTTCTTTCACTCTTTGGACAAACAAATAAACAAAAAAAACATTGAAAAAATCACGTATTCTATAATATGTATAACATTATTTAATTTAACGTTATATTATTATGTTAATAATAGCAATAGAAATAGTAAGAAAATCTAAAATATTTTTTTAATAATGTTAGTTAATATTAACCAATTTTTGTCGTTCAAAATTCGTTGTTATTGAAAAAAAATGCCGTTTTATTATACTATTATTAAATATATTAAAATTGTTTATTTAAAAATTTTATTTTTGAAAGATGACAACAATAAGACCGCAATAAAACGGATTAGCTCGAAGGAGTTTCAGGTAGCTGACCGAGGGCCGAGTGCACGAAAATCTCGGAACCGTCTCGGAGCAGCGCGGAAAGAAGATACTCGCTGTTGTGCTTTCTACCCCCTCTTTCTACCTGCTTTCCGAGGAGTTTTCACCTTTTTTTTTAGTAAAGGATTTTCACATTGCTTTGAATTTTGTTTCGCACCATATGGTACGTCACAACTCGAGAGCCGGCTCAACTGCCTTCAAAATCGCCGCGCCGACGACTACAGCGTTGCGCATCTCCCCACTCATCTCTGGTATCAACTATTCAACTATCACTGCTGTTAAATATATTTTGTACATGTGACGGTCACGGAAACCAATTACGGCCAATCCGCATGTGCTCAGCTGGCGGCGACAACAGCCATTTTGGAACGTGGAACCTACGGCGAGGGCGCAAACATTGTGTCGCTGCCAGTTGAGCACATGCGGATCGGTCGTCATCGGTTTCCGTGACCGTCACATGTGCAGAATGTATTGTACCTAAAAGCTCGCTATTCGCTGTGCCGCACTGTGCGTATACCTTCGAGCATATATTTCGCCGTCTAAATCGAAGAAAAAAAAGTTTCGTTTAGGGGACAACTGATAGTGGTTTTTTTTATCCTTTAAGGTATTACAAAACATAGTTTATTCGGAAATAGCTACAACTATTATTAACATTTTTTCCATAAGATTAACATAGGGGAATTTCTGGATTGGCTTCGGAAGTGACTGGCTTCAGTTGTGACATTTTCACACCAATAGTTATGGTATGAAGAGCCATTACAAGATAATCAAATATCCTATTAGGTACTTATTTAGTTTTATATTTACAACATTTTGACTATATTTACGCAACGAATACATGTGCTTATCGTTACAATAATAAGGGCTTCAGGAGTGACGTTTTTTTTTACCACATCACATCCGTGCAAAAAAAAACAGTTTTAACATAGTGCAAAATTCAAACTGCATGGAAAAAATCGAATTCGAGCTACAAAGCTTTAAAAATCATTGACTCCTGCAGTAATGTCTATATATAATAGCGATCAGCATTATATCAGACTGACATACGGCCGAAAATAGGTGGGAAATTCAAAATGCGAAAATAAAATTTTTAATATAATGTGGCTCAGACAAGGGAAAAAATCATATGTATAGATTAATAGAAGCTCAGATAATTAGAAAGAAAGGGTTAACAACATTTTTTGAGCTGAAAACTTGAAATTTTGAGAATAAGAAGGTATATGTAGGTACTGTATACGAAAAAAATTGGACACTGTAAAGTAATTATTTTTCTTACTATTATGATTTGAAAATTTTGATGATCTAAATTGCAAACGCTTCGATTTTGACAATTGTGGTCCGATTTTAATTTTGAACAACGTTTCGAAAAGTTCACGATTCGCACAATAAAATGTATTTTGCTGATTTTCTCTAAAATGTGTGTAAGTATGTTAAAGAAGCGGTCAAAGATGGACAAAAACACCGCTTGTCCTCCAGAGCTCCCCCCACTCTTCGCGCGTTCAGCATTTTGGTTGAATGAAGCTTAATAAAATTAATTCTTTAAGTATTGAAAATATATGCTCATGAGAATAGAGTTCTTAAATTTGAAATCTACACTATATTAAGAGAATAAAATCTCAAAAAACAGTCCTGTAAAGAATCCTCGATTCTGACAAAAATACATTGTAAAATTTAACTTTGTTGCAACAACTGCGTTCTCTGTTCCAATGCGCTTCCACTCATGTAAAAAAGTTGGGCCTGGCCTAATTAGTTTTTTAGATATAGGCCTATAAAGATGGCCCAAAATTTCAGAAACTCGCGTACGTACGTACGTTCGTACGTACGGGTGCTTTTTTACCCTGAAGCAAATAAAAAATTGAAAATATTGTTGGATGAACTTAAATGTTTTTGAATATTCTACACTTCATGATAAACAAATTTTGAGATTTTTTAATTAGACCCATTTTTTAATAAAAAAATAAAATCGATTTCATCAAATTCCTATATATATCCTATATATAGTTATAAAATGTAATATAATGGATGGAGATTGCAGACGATGGGTGGATCTGCAGGTGCTGTACCTCGCAGATGCTTTTCGTTGACCTGGGGGTCACCCTGACACCTGGACACCGTCTATAGGGACAATTTCCAGTTTTCAGGTATTTTGCAGTACAACTAGTGCTGATGCTTGCCGACGGTATTTCTTCGACCTGGGGGTCACCCTGACACCTGGACATCGTCTACAGGAAGAATTTCGAGTTACCAGGTATTTTTGCAGTACAACTGATGTTGATGCTTGCCGACGGTATTTCGTCGACGTGGGGGTCACGCTGACACCTGGTCATCGTATACAGGGGTAATTTCGAGTTTTTAGGTTTTTCAAAAATATATGATTTTGTTACCTTTGGTAAAATGTCACTGTGGCGAACTGTCACCTGTGGCAAAATGTTTCTATGGCTTAATGTCACAGTTAAAACATTATATTTGGAGTTTGTGCATGCAGAGTTTAGAATTGTGAGAAAAAGGTTGATATCTCAAATTATACATTTTATATGAATCGAAACGCACTAGAATGGAGAACACGATCGTTGCAATAATATAACATTTTATAATGTATTTTCAGAAGATTAGGGGATTCTTTACTATTATTATAATAATATAATATAATATAATTTGTTAAACCCTCAAAACCATGATACAACTTACCGAAAACTTCCGTAATTCTCAAATATGATAGATTATGTGACAATAAGTTTAAATAGAAATTAAAATTATAGTGTATAACATAGTATCTGAATAAGTAATAGTAGTAGTTGATAAGATTTATTATTGCTTAAATTATATATCATCATAAATTGTTACTTTTCATTTACGTACGTACATACGTGCTTGGAAAGTGTGTTTTCTTTCTACAAAAGAAACAGAAAATCGCAAATATGCTTCGATGAAATTAAATGTTTACCTTTGCGCTATACATTTGTAAAAAGAAAATTTTCAAAATCTCAAAATTGATTCATTTTATCGATAAAAACGGAGGCGAGTTATTCGATTTTTCATGTAATGTTATACGATATTTGTGGGAACTTCGTTTTTTTTATCAAAGAATTAAATATAATTCTAAATATGAAATAATGAAATCGAATGTGCTCAACTGAGCTTAAAAATCTTAAGTAAAAAAACTAAAGTGAAAAATTTGCCATTTTCAGCAATTTTTAGCTCGAAAACAAAGAAAAATCATTAAAAATTATTTTAAATAAATACCAATACTAATACAGTACTCATATACAGTATTAGATTTGTTTAGTGAACAATCTGGACTAGAATCAAGAGTTTTATTTGGGCCATAGAAGTCCCCCAATAATTATGAATACAATTCCGACTATTTGTCATTCTATAATATAATTTATTGTGTAAGCCCTTTAACAAATAGCTAAACAAAATACCTTGTAATCATATATATATATATATATATATATATATATATATATATATATAATAGAAATGAATAAATATTAAGTTAATTCCTTTTTCTTAATTGTATTGATTTTTAATATTTTTAACTTTTAAAAAATGTTGAATTCTTTGTTTTGGATAAGATATGTATAGTGTTTTATGAAGATTTGTCGTACATTATTTTTTTAAATCCCCAATACCCTCATACAACTGACCCAAAACGTCTATTATTTTCAAATATAATCCGATTCGTGGATAAAATACGTTTCAATGATTATTAGAATTATTATGTATAAGATGTATTAAAATATGTGATAGTTCTCAATAATATGTATTATTGATCAGATATCATAAATGATATATAACTTGAATAAAATTATATTACAAACTAGCGAACATACTTCTAAGATTATAAATACATAATTTTGTAATGTGTAGATTCATCAAATAAATAGCTAGGGGATTACGATGATTGAGTTCGTTTTGCATTCGTTTAATCTAACTTGAATGTTACGTTTAACTGTGTAACATATTTACTTCAAATCTAAACTTATATAATCATAGTTTGTAAAATCGAACTTTTATTATTTATTTTTTATGCCTGACTTACCGGTTACCGCTAATATGCTTTGTTCATACATATATGTATCAATAACTATTTGAAAAAGAAATTAACATGATTAAATAATATTGTTAGTTTTCGATATGCAAGTTGTTGTGAATGATAATCAACCTGCAAGAAAAACGAGTGACCGCAACTAAGCATATCACTACTTATAACCATTACAAGCACAGAAATTAAAAAAAGACGAAGCTTTAACAGATGCTCTTATTTTATAGAATGTATAAAAGAAGCGTTTTAAATTGTGTAGTAGGAGCGGCTGCTTATGTATGTAAATGTGTAATAAAATATTGTAAATGTAGAAGAATTATAATATTCAAATTCATACATATTATAGGATCGGGTCTCCGCGGGATGAAATTTCTGCGTTTGCGCACTTATCGTGTAGCGGAGAACGCGTCGTACTATATTTATCATTTTATAACCGGCAACAGCGCAAAAACTCTTTTCAGCGTCAGTTCTTGGTCGAAGTAAATATAGTATAGTATAGGTGGTATACCAACAGAGCAGCGGATGAGCTGCTAAGATAAGTAGTGTAAGCCAGTAAGCCGGTGTGTACGTACACGGTGCATGCATTGCGTTGTACACAATCCGTAAATGCTGCAGTGCTTTCCATTGACAAGCAAAACTGCACATCGTCTTGAATTACCACTTTTTCTTGTAAGTACACGTTTTAATGATTTTGTAATTTAATTATTAGAACTAATTAATAATTTCGTACGACTTTAATATTATATGGTGTATGACTTTTGAAGTACCTATACATCATAATTATATAGTGTCGAATGTATATCATACTATCAACACTTTTTCTGACAAGTAAACATCGAAAAATTTAAGCGCAACAGCGTACAACGCTGTTACACAATCACAATTACGCACAAAACACACATACTTTTTGCGTTCTTATAAGAACAACAACAATAGGAATACGTGTAATATCGATATATGGGTGATTTGCAGAAAAATGGCATATTTCGCCGTCTAAATCGAAGAAAAAAAAGTTTCGTTTAGGGGACAACTGATAGTGGTTTTTTTATCCTTTAAGGTATTACAAAACATAGTTTATTCGGAAATAGCTACAACTATTATTAACATTTTTTCCATAAGATTAACATAGGGGAATTTCTGGATTGGCTTCGGAAGTGACTGGCTTCAGTTGTGACATTTTCACACCAATAGTTATGGTATGAAGAGCCATTACAAGATAATCAAATATCCTATTAGGTACTTATTTAGTTTTATATTTACAACATTTTGACTATATTTACGCAACGAATACATGTACTTATCGTTACAATAATAAGGGCTTCAGGAGTGACGTTTTTTTTACCACATCACATCCATGCAAATAAAAAAACAGTTTTAACATAGTGCAAAATTCAAACTGCATGGAAAAATTCGAATTCGGGCTACAATCAAACTGACATACTGGCCGAAAATAGCTAGGAAATTCAAAATGCGAAAATAAAATTTTTAATATAATGGAGCTCAGACAAGGGAATAAATCATATATAATAAATATATATATATATATATATATATATATATATAAAAGATATTTCTAAAGAAAATTGTAGATTATATCCTCTTTTAAAAAAGTCCTATATTTTGCGAAAGCCTAGTTACATATCTAAAGCCCTGTAGCATTTTGATTAGCAACGTTCTCATGCTTGGCGACATGTTACGGTAGCGACATTTTGGCTATATTTACTGCAGTGCAATCATTACTTTTAAAGCAAATTTAATACAAGATTTTGGTGTGATTGCGAATTTGATAAAGTTTAAATACAGCAGTGTAGGAGGTGGCGACATGCCATATGTCACTTTTCTGCAAATCACTCATACATATGTATACCTATAAATGGCGACATAAGCTAGCTGGACGTATCTTGTGGAGAACAGTGATCGGCATCAAAACTTTATCTTTTATTCAATAAATTCTTTATAAAATGTAGTGTGTGCAATGATCAATGTCCCTATACTACAATTAAAATCTCACCAGCTGTGATCTCACCTGAGATTTTGTTAATGTTAGTCAGTGTTATTGTAGATTAGCACTGTTTATTTGATACGTATAAGTAGTTGCATGCTTACCAATCTCAAGTACATTTTTGCGCCAGTTTCAAATCTTTCATCGACCGCAGCACCCGTTGATCTGTATTATACACATACGTTTTATCCCCTTCTAGCAAAAAATAATAAGTAGCGGTTCAACATGAGTGTGAAGTTTTACATGGACTTAATGTCTCAGCCAACAAGGGCGTTATACATATTTATGAAAGTAGCCGGCATACCATTTGAGAAAAAAGTCATTGATCTCAGAAAAGGTGAGCATTACGAAGCCGACTATGAGAAAATCAATCGATTTTGCAAAGTTCCCGCCATCGAACACAATGGATTCACTCTCATCGAGAGGTAAGTATATTTTGCCATTTTTGTTTTACATATAATGCAAAATTTGACTGTGTATATGAATCCGTAATACTTCGATTTCGTAGTGTGGCGATCGTTCGTTATCTCGCGCGAGAATTTCAACTCGATAACCACTGGTACCCGAAAGATTCCAAGGCGCAAGCGAAGGTCGACGAGTATCTCGAATGGCAACACCTTAACACGAGGTTTCACTGCGCCAGTTACTTTCAACTGAAGGTTCGGATATTTTTCTCTATCTTTAGCTCCTATCTTTGTGACGAAATTAATTCACGAAAAAAATGCTTTTTTCTTGCGTCTCAATAAACAATAAGATTCTGTGTAGGTTAAATCTATGTTATATCAACTGTGTTACCAATTTTCAAATAGGGAGCATATCTTCCGAACCGTTCTTACATTGCCATATGCGAGAAAAGCTAGTTAAACATGTAAAAAGCGCTCATGACTGTTACTCTTACTCATGAATATGTTCACTGTTTTTTATTAAAACATCAAACTTCAAAGTTATCAATTAAACGGTCTAGGCAAACAGTATGCTTTGTTTAAAAAATTTGATTAAAAAATCAATTCGTTCACTGCACAAAATATTCCATCGGATCTAGTAAATAAAAATTGCAAAAAATTGTCCATACCTGCATGAAGTTGCAAGAAAAAAACAGAAAAGAATTCAAATGAATACATATTAACTGCTTGCAATTCATCGAAGAAAGCAGTTCATAAATGCTTTAAAAATGAAGAAATAATTGGATCTTGTTATAAAGTATCATTAACACTTGCTAACGTTCTTTTCAATTTTATTTATCTCTATGTTTATTCAACCGACTCAATAATTTAATTTATGAAATTTTCATTAGTTTTAAATATTTTCAAATAATCACGGACAGTTTTTTCTCAAAGCATTCAATTCCACATTCAATTCACTGAGTCTACGATGTTGCGTTTTGGTTTTCTCCCCTATTTTCGGTAACGAAAAAATAAGAATTTAAAAAAAAGAGAAACAATACGCAAATAACTTTCTTAATATGTTAATTTGACTTCTGTTTTGACCTGCAGAATAAAATTAATAGGTTCGAAATCGGTACAATATGAACAAAATTTTTTATAGAATTTTAAACAAGAGTGATGAGCGAATTTTTTCGTGAAATTTGTCACATGCAATGGACTAATAAAAAAAGTATTATATAATAACTATGATAATGTATTTTATATCATAAGTATTTGTTGCCGAGGCTGAAAAAAGAACCGTCTAATCCAAAAACTTTAGTTGAACACGAGGCTCGTTTGGTTGATTGTCTGAATGGAATCGAGAATATTTGGCTGAAGGATAGTACATTTTTGATAGGGAACCAAATAAGTGTTGCCGACCTTTTCGCTGCCTGCGAAATCGAACAACTAAGTAAGTACTAAGTATATATTACATTGTTGTTGCTACACCCTCTTACTCTATTTCTCGTTTTATTTCCTCACTTTAATGAGCTACATTAGCCTTAACCCATTAACGACCAAAACGCCTTTTTTTTTGTCGAATTTCAACCCGATTTTTTTGTACTTATAGGCCTTAGAATTTTTTGAGACACATATTTCGACGTAAAATTTAATGCCCTTTCAGAATCTGGGCTCAAAATTATGATTGGCTGCATAATAAAAAAGTTACAGCCACTTAAACAATAAAAAATGCGGAAATTTTTGCAAAAAATAAACTTTGCGGATTTTTTAAACAATGTTACCGGGACGGAATCGTTATATAAGTATGATCAGGGGTGATCATGACTATCAAAGTATCTGAGGGAATTTTGGTAGAATCCTTCAATCACTCCTTCCAACAAAATAGCGGCCAAATAAAAAAAAATTATAAAAAACTTAGCTCATTTTTTTCTTGGAAACTATTGAGTATAGAGAAAAAGTTTATAGAAGAAAAATGTCTTGAAATTAATCCTAGAACACCCACAAATTTTTTCAGGATGTTTGGAGAAAATTTTTGAGTTTTTGGAAAACCTGGAAAATACAATTTTCCAAAATTATCTCCAAAAGTTATGAAAGAATTTGAGGGTATTCTATGATTAATTCTAAGACATTTCTCTTCTATAAACTTTTTCTCTAAAGTCTACAGTTTTCGAGAAAAAAATATATTCTACTTTTTGCATGATCCAGAGACAACGACGAGGACGTAGTAGAATTTTGTCTCCTTTGGGGTGCTTGATTTTGTAGACTTTAGAAAAAAAGTTTATAGAAGAGAAATGTCTTAGAATTGATCATAGAACACCCTCAAATTTTTTCATAACTTTTGGAGATGAGTTTTCCAAAAACTCAAAAATTTTCTCCAAACATCCTGAAAAAATTTGAGGGTGTTCTATGATTAATTTCAAGACATTTTTCTTCTATAAACTTTTTCTCTATACTCAATAGTTTCCAAGAAAAAAATGAGCTAAGTTTTTTATAATTTTTTTTTATTTGGCTGCCATTTTGTTGGAAGGAGTGATTGAAGGATTCTACCAAAATTCCCTCAGATACTTTGATAGTCGTGATCGACCCTGATCATACTTTTATAACGATTCCGTCCCGTAACATTGTTTAAAAAATCCGCAAAGTTTATTTTTTTGCAAAAATTTCCGCAAATAAAAAAAAAATTTCCGCATTTTTTATTGTTTAAGTGGATGTAACTTTTTTATTATGCAGCCAATCATAATTTTAAGCCCAGATTCTGAGGCGGCGTTAAATTTTACGTCGAAATATGTGTCTCAAAAAATTCTAAGGCCTATAAGTACAAAAAAATCGCGTTGAAATTCGACAAAAAAAAGGCGTTTTGGTCGTTAATGGGTTAAAACATCCGCTATGCTCCAAATCTGAATTATTTTAGCAAACTTTGTTCTTCGTTTTGGGCTCTCTTCAAATTATATTTTAGTTTAAAATGTTCATATTCATCTAGTAGATTATGCTTAAATATTTGCCACGAGTGAATAATTGTAGTTCAGGCAGAGACTTCCTGGAACTTTCCACATTATACATATGTGAGGAAACTTTTTTTGACACTTTTTGTCCCAAAAGTGGAAAGTGAGTAATTTTGAGCGCACACTGACCGGACTGATTTTTTTACACTCGTTAGGACAAGCAAAAAAAAAGGAAAAACTAGCGCGCCACACTCGGCCTTTCGGCCCTTTTTTCGGGCTTGCGAAACACTTCGCGTTTTACATTTAAGGCACGACCGATTGACGCTCGCGTTTTGCGCTCGTCCGATCCAGTAATGCTCGCGTTTTACGTTGGTCTGATCTACCGATGCTTATATTTTACACAATTTGAATAGTATGTTATATCATATCAATATTATATTATATCATGAAATTAGCGAGATTCGGTAAGCAGATTTATGTCTATTTTTAATGAAAATGCTTAATAAATTCATTCACTGAATAAATTTGGGCTTGATCTGATGTATCTATAAAAGATGCTAGAAAAAAATTGTATTTTTTAAAGTTCTACGACATTTCTGTTTAACTTTTTTATGTAAAATGTTTAGAATTTAAGTTATGGTCAAAAAACCGTTTTTTGAAACTCTAAGAAATGCCCGCATATTTTTTGTGTATATGGAATTGAGCCCAATTTTATAGTGTAATGATATTAACATAGGAAAAGTTTATAAAAAAAATTTTGTATCGATTGGAGCTAATTTCGCAGAAATAATCGTGGCCCACTGAAATTTTTCTTTTAATAGTTATTTTTTTGAGCTTTACAATGCGTTGAATCATTGTAAGCGTATAATCATTCCGGTAAAAAATTTTATTTTACAAATATCTACAAGTTTTGTATTAAAAATTTGTATGTAAAACGTATACCTGAAAAGTTTTATTATGAAGAACGAATTATTTTCATATTAAAATTTGATTTTAGCTTGTTAACTTGAATTCTAAGCATTTTCGACTGTTCATATCAACAGGAAAAAGTTGTATTTTTTTGAGATCTACATCATTCTCATTTAACTTTTTTGAGTAAAATGCTTAGAATTTGAGCTGTAGGTAAAAAACCGTTTTCGAAAATCTAAGAAATGCCCACATATTTTTTGTATTTGTATACAAAAAACGTTTTTTTGTATACATAAGAGCTGTATTCTCATAAATTTTCAGCTTGATTGGTCGAAAATTGGCTGAGATATCGCAGGTTACAATTTTTGCGATGATAAAACTATAAGGCATTCCCGCGTTGTAGTCGTGCTTAAAAAATGACGGAAATCATTGGCACCCTATGCCAATAAAAAGTTATCAGCCAGAAACTGAAAAAGTAGGTTTATTATGAGCTATAAAACGTTGAAAACTGTCGCTTAGATAAAAAGTTAGAAGGATTTGAATAAAGGGAAAACTAGCTCGATTTTCTCGAATTTTTCATAGAAAATAACGTTTTTCCTTTTTTTCTATAAAACGTTTTGAATTTCGATCTAACCAATTCGTTTTCAGAGTTTATTTCTTTTACTTTGATTCTTACTTGTCAAAATGAAAATTTTCTCATGTGAGCATCTCCAGGTTTTTTCGGAAACAATTCGGACGGAAAAGTCGCAAAAAATTTTCTTGAAGGCACACCTACCAGAAAACCAAAAAATCGACCAGAAAATCGAAACATCGAAAAACGTCTTTAAAAATCTGAAAAAATTTGAGAGCATTCTCTGATGAATTTTAAGACACTTGTATTCGAATGAAATATTTTTAAATGTCCATAGTTTTAAAAAAAAATCTGTCATTTCTTTCTTTTTAATTATTTCTCATTTTTCGCGTCGCTTTTGCTCCGGAAAAAAGTATACCTTACAATCGGCCATGTACGCGAGTTTTTTTCTCTTTCAGAATTACCTAATAAATGAAAAAAACAAAGAGGTTTGGTAGGTGTGTCTTCAAGAAAAAAACCTGGATATGCTCATATGCTTTGCAAGTAGATCGTTTTTTGATTTTGAGAAGCATATGTATAGCTTACCACATGAGAAAATAAACTTCAGATAAACAAAAATGAAAGTAGAAGAAAATAGCTTTAATTTGAGCTATTAAACTTTGAAAACCGTCAGTTGGATTAGAAGGTATGAGGATTTAAAGAAAGTGACATGTAGTTTTTTCCATGAAATGACTCGCGATTTTTCTCTTTTTTCAATCGCATCTAACTTTTGATCCAGTCGTGCGTTTTAAACATTTAAAAGGTTAAATAAAAGCTCACTACTTTTGGATTAATTAGTCTATATTCAAAAATTGTTACGTAATCTGCTATACATATGCATTTAAAAAACAATCTACTTGAGAATCATATACTTATATAGCTCATTATAAGCAAAACGAAAAAACGCTTGAAGTAATTAAAAAGTACAAGAAGACCTTTAATTTGACGGATTGAATGTTGCAAACAGATGTTTGAATTAAAATTTAAAAGGAATTAAGTAAAAAAAAGGTAAAATCGACTATTTTCGTAAACGCCTTAATCCAAAGATCGTCGTATTCAAACACGCGAAATTCTTAGACAAATTTAGATCTAAATGAAAAGTCTTTTCAAGTATGTTATATTTATTTTGTTTGTTCTAACGAGTGTAAAAAACCTAGTCCGGTCAGTGAGCCAAAAAAAGTCCGATTGTACGTCATAGATTTTCTGATGTATGATAAGTTGTAAAAAAATTTCTCACCCCTGATTCCCTTTAAATTTCCTTACTTATTGCTTGCTCTTCTTGAATTTCAAATTCTTTCAATTTTATGTGAACATTATTGGATTTCCAAAGCTTCCCTTCAAAGAGCTCTCATAGAAATTTAAGGTGGCTTCAGTGACTTTTAATAAAAACTTAGAAGTTCATAAAACTATCAGAGAATATTGTTAAAATCTCAAACTTTCGATTGGTATAGAAAAAGTATGGTTTTCGATCTAATTTTGAGAAGAGAGCATGAGAAAATATTAAAATTATACACGGGCCCTTATCGGACTCAATAATACATCCAACCTCACGTCCTTATAAAAACTTATATTTCAAAATAAAATGACGAAAATTATAGCATTTTTATAAATAACATGTAGAAGTAGTTTACGTCATAATTTAGTTCCGTTTCAATGATGCATTGAAACAAAAAGATACAAAAAATTTAAAACCCCACCGAAGCCCCAACTTGATACGGTATCAACCGCTGAAGTCACCTTAAATACAAAAGTTTACTACCCCTTACTTTCTCTTATTTTCTCTTTATTTTATTCAAGTTCCTCTCACTCTACCTAAAATGTTCATCTGTGTAGAATCTTTGGATAAATGTTATGCACTGCATATTTATTTAGCAAGTTTCCACCATGAAAAAAATATGTAGTGACGTAAGATTTCTCCGCATTGTAATACCCAATTTGTATTAACATTATCATTATCATCATTGTTGTTTTTATTCTTTCAGGAGTATGCGATTTTAATATTAGGAATGGAAGACCTAAACTCTCAGCCTGGCTCGACCTCGTTGGGAAGGAGACACAACCACATTATGAAGAAGCCCATTTGATTATAAACAAGGTTGTGAAAAAAAATAAGGACCATAGCAAACTTTAAGCAAGCTCTTTATTACAACACTAATACCCGTATAAAGTAAGATTTTGCGTCGCGGCATGTATTCGTGACCGAGTATACTGAGCGAGTCAAATGTTCTACTATCAAGGACGTTTTATGACATAAATATCGTCAAGTTCCATACCTTTAGCAATTCCTTATTGTACAAGAATTGAACAAATTGTTTAACATTTGCAGCGAGACTATGTAATTTATAATATAAATAAATTTCAGACGGAGCTTTTATCAATAAGAAGTGAAGAAATTTTTAATAGGTAATTTTTTAACTTGTTAAGGCCCAAATGGCATACATTTTATTACTGTTTTTAATCGTTTGCTTTTTCGTGAGCCAGTCAAACAAATTTTTCTATGAAACATGCTCTATTGGGATTTTTTCTGCTCTTTCCAAATTCGTTCGATAGAATTATACTATCTGCCGCCATTTTTTAACTATGGTCTCCAACAGCAGAAAAAATATGAAATTTCAAGTGTTTTTTTCTAAATAATCGTAAAAGACCCTCGTGATTTTAGGTCCCGGTCAAAGAAACTATATGGAAATTGTAGGGATTGGTGTCCCTAACAAAGTTCCGTCGATTCCTGGTAAAAAAGTGCAGCCGTTTTGTAATAAATAATGATGAATGCCGCTAATATTTTGGAGGGTTATATTGCCCTAGCGCGGAACTTCAGATGGTTCACAGACGCTATAAGTTGTTGTTTACTTAACCCATCAATACAAATGAATAGTATATTATGTGCCTAGGAAGGAAAACACTTGGAGAGTCCATATCTCGATATTGACACCCGAGTCAAAGGCTTCGGCTCGGGTCAATGTACATGAGATATGAGCTGTCCGAATTTACTCCCATGGTGCGTATACTATTTTTCTCCACACTGCGCCGAAAGTACCACTTTCGCTCCCGGGCGCCAGGAGCGAAATTGGTAATTTCGGCGCTAGTGTGAAGAAAAATAGTTTTCTCCACACTGCGCCGAAAGTACCACTTTCGCTCCCGGGCGCCAGGAGCGAAATTGGTAATTTCGGCGCTAGTGTGAAGAAAAATAGTATACGCACCACGGGAGTAAATTCGGACAGCCCATATCTCGTGTTTGCCACCCTCGCCTTCGGCTCGGGTATCAATATACACGAGATATGGACTCTCCAAGTTTTTTCCTCCCTAGGCACGTAATATACTAATACGCATCACGGGAGTAAATTCGGACAGCCCATATCTCGTGTTTGCCCCCCTCGCCTTCGGCTCGGGTGTCAATATACACGAGATATGGACTCTCCAAGTTTTTTCCTCCCTAGGCACGTAATATACTATTTCTCCACACTGCGCCGAAAGTATTACTTTCGCTCCCGAGCACCAGGAGTGCAATTGGTAATTTCGGCGCTAGTGTGAAGAATAGTATATTACTACCCAAGGCCAGTAAAATAAGAAATGTCTCAGATCACATGTAATTGTCGGCCGAGGCGAAGCCGAGGTAGACAAACATGTGATCTGAGCGGCCGGAGGGAAGAAAAATATTTAATATTTTTTCTCCCCTCCGGCCGGAAAGCGTCAACTTTCTGGCCGCTGCGCGAATTGAAGTTGCCGCTTTCCGGCAACGTCGAGAAGAAAAATAGTATACAAACCATGGCCAGTCAATAAGAAAGCCTCAGATCACATGTTTGTTTACCTCGGCTTCGCCTCGGCCATGGTTTGTATACTATTTTTCTTCTCGACGTTGCCGGAAAGCGGCAACTACAATTCGCGCAGCGGCCAGAAAGTGGACGCTTTCCGGCAACGTCGAGAAGAAAAATAGTATACAAACCATGGCCAGTAAAAAATAAAGCCTCAGATCACATGTTTGTCTACCTCGGCTTTGCCTCGGCCGACAACTACATGTGATCTGAGACATTTCTTATTTTACTGGCCTTGGGTAGTAATATACTATAATATTTTTTCTCCCCTCCGACCGGAAAGCGTCAACTTTCTGGCCGCTGCGCGAATTGAAGTTGCCGCTTTCCGGCAACGTCGAGAAGAAAAATAGTATACAAACCATGGCCAGTAAAAAATAAAGCCTCAGCTCACATGTTTGTCTACCTCGGCTTCGCCTCGGCCGACAATTACATGTGATCTGAGACATTTCTTATTTTACTGGCCTTGGGTAGTAATATACTATTTTCTCCCCTCCAGCCGGAAAGCGTCAACTTTCTGGCCGCTGCGCGAATTGACGTTGCCGCTTTCCGGCAACGTCGAGAAGAAAAATAGTATACAAACCATGGTCAGTAAAAAATAAAGCCTCAAATCACATGTTTGATGTTTGATCATTGCATGTGATCTGAGACATTTCTTATTTTACTGGCTTTGGGTAGTAATATACTATTTATTCAATCGCTGGAGTGAAGGGCCAGCTCTGAATATCTGTAGATGCTGCAGGCACCCGCGAAACGTGGTTGCATTTCATTAAATAGAAAGACGTATTCCATTGGGTTGATGTGTGCAATAAAAATTCCGATCTCCTTGTGTTAGGAAATGGGAATGTGGATTGCCTATTTGATTTCATTGCATTGATAGAACACCATAATCCCAATATCGCTGTGCCTCTAGTAAATCATCGGTTTCACTGTGTCACTAGAAATCGATAAATAAATCTTGAAGTTTTACAAGCATAAAGAAATTCAGATTCTGTACCGCAAAAAAATCGGAGTCCTGGTTTAGCGGCTTGTAACGTGGAATTTACCCCGGCCGCATGGGGATTCCAGTTAGTGTACAAATAATTTTATTTTGCGCGGCTGACTCCTTCCTCTCGGCTTGTGGAATCCTGAAAATGGTAGAAAGCGGGAATGTGGTGTCAATTAGGTCAACAAATATTGAACACGAATAGTTAAGATAAGAAATCACAAGTATATTACGAAATATCTCGTTACATGAAAATAGTTGAACAGTAAATGGAATTTACATAAACTCATGGGCCAGCGGCCATATAATTATATCCTGGATAATCAGTCGTTACTAAAAGGAAGGGCCGTGAAATTTCCTCTGCGGATGCTTCTACTTTAATAATCAAACATTAAAAGGGAAGACACCGCTGAAATCTGTAATCGCGAAAGTTTCCTCTACAGTTCACAACATATATCGATCTTCTATCTGAACTCTCTTTTCCACCACGAATATTAATATAAATACCATGAATATGCTCACCAACTTTCCTCTATAAATTCTTCAACAAAACTCCAGATGCTTCTTTCCTTTCCAGAACAACGGAAAATCCTTCAGAGGAAAATAATATAACAATACCAATATGGCGGGAAGAATTACTAAAAACTGCTGAGATCGACTTTACTGCTTTGAGACCGGGAACGGAATACAGAGTGCGAACTGCCACCAATGCGTCCGCCGACAGAGTACCCCGGCCGACGCTTCGCTCAAAGAAGGATGCCGCGTTTTTCCCACCCGGCCTCCTTCTTCACGGAAGCGACGATCTAGCCTCCAAATTTTGCAATTGGTCCACTACCTGAAATAAAACCTCTATTGGTCTTCAATAAACCACCACTAATTAATTCCTCTATCCGTGATTTTCTTGAGCGCCCTCTTTTCCAAACCCAATTTTATCATTGGCTAGAAAATCAATCGCCCTCTATATCCTCTATAAATATGCAAATCCGCGCCTCCTTTATCGATTAGAATCAATCAATCAATGTCGATATCCATCCGGTGGTTCCACCTATAGATAAGCAATCGAGCGCGCGGCATTCAAAATTCTCTATCCGAATATGCAAATCACTGTAGACGAACCTTTAATACCAACTAGTATCCTCTAATTGGCAGCCTCCATGCCTCTATACCCATAAGAAAGAATCCTCTATGTCAGTACTTTACAGTTTGCCTGTACAGTACTCTCCAGTCACTTTCTCTCTCTCTCACGCTCACGCGCTCTACCGAGCGCTCGCTTCCTCTCTCTCGCTCGCTTCCTCTCTCTCGCTCTTATACGCTCATTCCCTCTCTCTCACACTCGTACGCTCGATGATATCTATCTCTCTCTCGCACTTACACTCTGATCCATCTCTCTCTGCACTCTCTCTCGCACTCATACTATGTCACATGTATGCGATCGCGCGCGCTGTGCTCGCTACTTTCTGCTGCTCCCACTCTCTCGAACGCCGGCAGGTCGCGCAGGTGTGATTAGCTGCGTCACATCTCGCGCTCTGCACGAGGTTGAGCAAAGACACTTTTCGCGAGCTCCGCCGGCGCTGGTTCCGCTACAGGAGCTGTCAATTCGCCTACGGAGCTCGTCAGCTGTATAACAATTTCAACGACGGAGCAATATTTATTGCTACGTCGCAGGCTATCCGAATTGATTAGGAAAAAAGACACATTAAGGAAGACAGCATCCCGATTTAGTTGCGTCGCAAAAAAATAGGAATTGGATCGGAACCAAAGGTTTCCGATTTCTGTGCTCAGCCATTAAATCAAGATCCCGGTTTCCTGTGATGATTTAATTGATACAATCTGATATTATAGATGTTGCACAAATAGTAGATATGGTTTCTTTTGACAGCGCATGAAAGTCGGGAACCTCCTTGCTGCTCGACTAAGATAAAATTTATAAATCATTAGCCGTAAGAAAATACGAATATTGGTTCATAATCGCATTGCAAGAAAATTGGTATTATATTTTCTTTCAACTGTAAGAAAATAAGAATCCCATTGGGTTGGTATGTGCAAGAACAGTACAGTACTCTTTGTGCCTAGAAAAAATTCGATTGCCAACTCAATTTTATTAGATTGATTTATAATCACATGTCCGATATTTATATGCCGCTGGTAAGTGACGACACCGGTTTCACTGTCTAACTAGAAACTCGATTAATAATAGTTTTGAAGTTCTGCAAGATCAAACAATTTCAAATTCTGAATCACAAGAAAATCGGTATCCTGATTTAGCGAGCATGCAAATTGATTTTGAAAAAGACAAAGCCAGGGTGACAGTATCCCGATTTATTTGCGCAAATTATTCGGGATCCAGATCGGAACTAAAGGTGTCCGATTTCTATGCTCAGCCGTTAAGTCAAGATTCCAATTTCCTTGTGATTCAGATTCCGAATATGTTTGTGTTTGATGAGATGCTGGACCTCATTCATCGTTTTCTGCCTGCACAATGAAATCGGTATCGTGATTTAACAGCGATACAAGAACATCAGCATTCTGGTTTTCGTTTAACGTAATGAAATGGAGTGGGCAATCGAAATTTTTCGTGACACTGAGAAATCGATGCTTTTTTTGTATACGCCAAGCCAATAGTATTCTATTTTTTCTGCAGTTGCAAGAAAGTGAAGTTTCCGATTTTCTTGTGTTGCGATTATAAAACAATAGTAATATTTTCTGATCGTTAACGATTCAGACAATTGCTTTTAGTATAGTAGCAAGAAAATCGGGATTCCAATTTTTATGCGCTGCACAAAATGGAACGATACTACATCAACACGATTAGAATTCTGCTTTTATTGATTCGTAACTAAGCTGGGTGATCCCCCACTAGGGGTTGTCACTTTGACGGGGAGCCCCGCCGAGGCCACTGGTGAGGGGAGGGAGCTCTTCAGTGGGAGGGACGGGGGAGGTATCGGAGCCGGGGAGGAAGGGTCTGCCTGCCATATACACACGCACACACCCGCTTAAATGAATTGAAATGATGAGCACGGAAAAAGAAAAGGTTCCAAAAGCGCCTGGAACCGATGACCTCCCTAGCCCAAATAATATAGTAGGACCGCAGGCTGAGGCTGGCAAGGAAAAAACCCTCGGGTACGGAGAGAATCAGGAGAGCGTTGGCTAGGAGGGAGGAGGTGGAGGTACCACTGACACCCTCTAAGAGAGCGCACTCTGATAGCTCGACTCTGAGGGATCGGGAGAAGGGCTCGGTTACCGGGCAGAGGGCGTACAGCAAGGCGGTGGCCACAGAACTGAAGGTGTTCCTGACGGCGCCTACTTTCCCAATTTTTGGGAGAACTGGCAACAGAGGGGGGCGTTGATCCTCAACTGCAAAGCGACCGAGGACAAGTCGTGGCTGCTTGAAAAGGTAGAGAGGTGGAAGAGTCAGGGACTCCAGGTCAAGGCGATTGGCATGGGGGAACTAGCCAAGATGACTAGGGCCTTGATCTACTGCCCGGGATCTAAAGTTCCCAAGGTGTTGATCAAGAATATAGGGCGCTAAAACCCAACCCTCAAGGCTGAAACCTGGGTGGTGACCGGCTCTCAGAAGGCCACCAAAGAGTTCGAGGCCGGGGGAAGGGAGGAGATGGTGGTGAGGATACTCCTGGAAGAGGAGGAGGTCGAGGCGCTTGACTGGCAACCTTTTCTGTGGAGTAGTAGGGCGCATGTCGTCCTCCTGAAGGGAAAGGACGAAGGGCAAGGAGAAAAGAAGGAGGAGGATGCCATGGAGGTGGAAACTATCAGGGCAGAGGTGGGGGCAGTGGCCGCAGAGGAAGAAACCCCTAATGACAATTAGGGGGACGAGACAAAGCGCGGGCGCGACCATGGAGGCTGGCTCTGTAGCAGCTATCACAATTGCGTTGGCGCAGATCAACTTACACTACTGCAAAAGCGCCACGGCTGTTCTAGTCAAGCGCATGGCAGAGGTAGACACAGGTATCTGCCTAATCCAAGAACCTTTGATTTTTAAAGGCAGGGTAACGGGTTTAAACAGCTGCGGAACCCGCATCAGTGGTGCAGGAAACTCTGTAAGAGCGCGTATCATTGTAAAAGGACTGCAGGTTGAGACAGTGCCTAGGTACTGCAGGAAGGACCTGGCTACAGCCAGGGTGAAGTATATGGATGCAGGAGGGGTTAGAAAGGACCTACTCGTGGTAGCGGCGTACTTTCCCTACAGGGGGAAATGCTCGCCAGACGAAGTAGAGGCTCTAGTTAGGGAGTGCGAGAGGAATGGAACCGAGCTGGTGGGAGTGAGAGAGGGGAAGGTCTGCTGGAGTTTCTGGCAACCACGAACATGGATGTAATGAACGTAGGCAATAAACCAACCTGTGCAACGAGATCTCTGTGGTCAAAGATAGAGGGATGGAGGGTTTCAGAAGAAGTTACGATGTCGGATCATAATCAGATTGTGTTCCACATTGGTGGCGAAAGTACGTTGGCAACTTACGGGAGAAACCCAAAGAAGACCAACTGGCAAGGCTACAGGGAGAGCCTGGCGGCGAGGAGAGGTACCTTTCCGAGGTCCTACGGGAGGGTAGAGAATATCGAGCATGGATGCGAGGTTTTTACCGAAGTTATCCTGAACTCGTATGAGGAAAATTGTGAATTCAGGAGAAGGGTCAAACCCAAGGGGGCCCCTGGTGGAGTAAGTCGCTGGGGAAGCTGCGTAAGGGCGTAATAAGACTCCGAAATAGGTACAAGCGAACCAGAACGGAGGAGGATGTAGATTTAGGTTAGTACGCAGGGAATACAAGAAGGCCATTGAGGAGGCCAGGACCACTGGGTAGAGAAAAGCCTGCAGCGCGTAAACGGAACTTAAGGATACTCCTGCATCCCAAGGGCACCTTGGCTGACACAATCAAGGTAGGCGATGGTTGGGCGGAAAAAGCGGAGGATGCTCTCTCAGACCTGCTAGGCAGCATTTCCCGGATCACCAAGCGGGGGAAAAGGAGGAAAAAATAGGACATAGGCCTAGTGGACGCAACTGGCGAATAGCGAGCCGCATCAGTAACAGGGAAAGAATAAAATGGGCTTTGGACTCCTTTGAGCCATATAAAGCTACAGGATTGGTCGAAATTTTTCCGACTTTGCTACAGCAGGGGGAGATGATACTCGGGACTACCATGGAGAAGTTATTTAGGGCATGTCTGGCATACGGGTACACACCTGGCAAATGGAGAAGGGCGAAAGTGGTGTTTTTCCCTAAACCAGGGAAGGCGCAGCATTCGGTTGCAGGGGACTATAGACCGATCAGCCTGACCTCGTTTCTCTTGAAAGCGCTGGGAAGGCTAGTAGATAGGTATATTAAAGAAGAATGCCTGGTAACGACACCACTACACAGTGAGCAGCACGCGTACCAGGCGGGGAAATCGGTAGAGACATAGAGAAGGATATGGTAAGGAGAGGACTAGTACTGGCGGCATTCCTGCATTTAACACACTACCAGGGAAGCCATTGCGGAGGGACTGGTGGAGCATGGTGTCTCCCGGGCGGTGTTCAACTGGATATGGGGTATGCTGAGCAGCAGGGTGGTCGAGGCGCACTGGGACAGGAGCTCTAGGAGTTGCAGAGTGGGGAAGGGACGCCCACAAGGGGGAGTACTCTCTCCTACTCTGTGATGTATGGTAGTGGACGGGTTGTTGAGGAAGCTGGAGGATGCAGGTATATACGCGCAGGCGTATGCTGACGACATCCTGATTCTAGTGAGAGGCAACAACGGAGATGTAGTGGCGGGAGTTACGCGTTGAGCCTCGTGGAGGAGTGGTGCAATACAGTGAGGCTAAGTGTGAACCCCAGGAAAGTGAAAGTCATGTTGTGTACAACCAGGTACAAGACCAATATGGTAGAGGGGCTTGCCTTGAATGGTATTCCACTGAAACTGTCAAAGGAGGTTAAATACATGGGGGTGACAATAGACTCAAAACTCAACTGTGGTAAGCACATAAGGGACAAATGCGCGAAGGCTGTGAACACCTACTAGCCGTGCAGGAGGGCGATAGGAACACGCTGAGGACTGGGACTGACCCAGGTAAGATGGATTTACGAATCTATCATAAAACCCAGGCTGAAGCACGGTACCATTGTATGGGCACATAAGTGCGACAGAAGGGACATGCGGAGGTGCTAGACCGAGCCCAAGGGCTTGTGACGCGAGGAATGGCGGGATCCATGAGATCGACCCTGACGGTTGCCCTGGAACTCCTGCTGGGAATCCCACCGCTGCCCAGGGACATAAGGGCTGGCGCTTTCAAGGCATGCGTCAGGCTCTCCGGAGCCAAGTCGAGTGATAGGTTCAGGGATGAAAGGATAATGAAGGAGATCATGAAAGATAGTGATTGGAAGGAATTTGATAGGATGGTTGGGGAATTACGTTTCACAAAACCATATATAGTCCGGGCGTCAGGGAGTTCAAATGTGGAATATCATTAAGTTTCTTATAACTTTAGTTTTATGATTGAAATGTGTTGTTGGTAACGTACTGAAAATAACCTTAAAGTCTCGACTTCGGGTCAGGTCGGGAACATTGTTATTATTGCAAAATAAACTTCAAAAATGCACTTTTTTTAAGCTTTTCGTGAATAACTTCTTTATGACTCATTTTATGTAAAAAAAGATAGAGATGAAAGTTGTTCAGAATTGAATTTTGTATAAGGTACATATGTTCCCGACTGCGAAATTAAGTTTTTTCATCGTTAAATTGTTAAACAAAAAAATTTTTTTTTTAAATTTCATATTGCTACAGATTTCACAAAAAATAATTTTTTTCATTGGATGAACACCTATAGATGAGTTTTGGTACGAATAATTTAAAAATCGATGTCCGATCTTGATATCTCAAAATGGCGTCTTATTGCAAAATTATTTAGCCTAAAATTTCAAATTCATCTCCAAATTGCCCATGGAACGATAACTTGATCCAACCACCTTTAATCGATAGCTTACGACGTACTTAATAAACGCTAAAAAAAATATTTTAAAAAATTAATATTTAACAACATTTTTAACAATAAATAATTTTTATTTTCGCCAATTTTGAAGTTAGACGAATGCAGTAAAGTGCATTTTAAAGTACGTAAAAAACCATGAATTTTCATGTAAACTTTATTTAGATCGGACCAATAGGAACGGAGATACGAAAATTTTTTTAATCGACGCTCACGCCGAAACTACTTAATAATTTTTGATGAAATTTAGTTAACAGCTGGCTCAAAAAATACTCTAAATGATGGCATTTTACCCGTAATGGACCTATTTCGTGCAAAACGACCGATGAAAGAATGTGAAATTAGCGCGCGCGGCCGCGCGGCTGCTTCGGCCCGGCGGCGCGGTGGTGGGGGGAGCGCCGCTGCAGCTTTCGGGAACTTTAGATGTTAAATTCTTTTCTCGGCAACCAGAGGTCGTACGGTAATGCTTTTCTTTTTAATTTTATGTGTTTTTTTCTCAGCTTTCATGTCGTGTTAATGAAATTGTCGTAGCTGCATCAACAATAATCGAAATTGACTTGTTTTCTAGAAAAAAAAACTTTTTTCGAGGTATACACTATACGTACATGTATATATTGTGCAACAAAATACATTTATGATTATATCTGTGGCTTACAGTAAGAACCACTTAAGTGACATTTTCGTGTTTTCGAGAAAAAGCGATTTCAATGTTTGGAGTAATACGTAAGATCGAAATGTCAGAGAAAAGATCTAAGTATTGGCCCATTTGATTAGGTATCTGATACGGATACAACCGTAGTATTACATTTGTAAATAGTTTCATTATCGACGCCCAAGCTAAACAAATTACTCGAGTTAAGTGGTTCTGCGGGAACTTTGCAGATAAGTGGTTATGCGGTCACTTTCTTTGAGGGCTCGTAACTAATGTAATTTGCGATTAAAAAAATTCGGGCAGGGCATATTTTTAAAGTTTAACTCATGCCCTTTCCAATGGTAGAATTAAAATTTTCGAAAATTGTTATTAACTATGAGAAAAAACGGTTTAAAGGAAAAAAGCATGGTTTTTCCACAATTTTTTGTTTTAATTCGAGATTTCAAGAACGTTTTCATTTGCAATGTATCTGGAACCCCTCTAACCAATGGGATAAATGTCCAAACCTAAAAGATACGTGATTTGGGGATTGATTTCGAACCTCGGTGTGGTTAAACTGGCGGATATTATAATTGAAAATTTTTTACGAAGACTTTTACGAATTTTTTATTCAGAAACCACAAACTTTTGGAAACAATTTTCAAGAGTAATAAGTTCTTAGAATCAGCTAAGTTGTTTTTGCAAATTGACAATTTTTAAAAAATTTAAAAACGTTAATAATTTTTTTTTTAATTTAAAAAAACCGACGAATACATCGGTATAGGTAATTAGATATATATTATACCGCTTTAATGTACTCCACACGGTGTATCTCGCACAAAAATAAAAAAAATATTTGTGCATTTCGAAAATCCTACTATTGTACAATGAAAAAGGGTACTAAGAGCTCCTCGAATTCGACATAAAAAAATTTTTCGCAAAATGTCACTTAAATAGGTTCTTCCTGCAAGCCACAGATATATATCAGTACAAGAATAATAACTGCTTACTATTTTGGTAGTACATATTACTTTTAATGTTTTTGCTACATAGATTATCTTTACATGTATATTGTATATAGTATACTATAAAACATATTTATGATTATATACATGTGTTTGTGTGTGTGTGTGTGTGTGTGCGTGCGTGCGTGCGTGCGTGCGTGCGTGTGTGTGTACATAAATACGTAAAGAACATGTTTTTTATTCATTTATTCATTGGCACACGCATATATATGTATATACATACACACATGTATATAATCATAAATATGTTTTGTAGTACAGTATATACATGCAAGGATAATCTGTTCAACAAAAATATTAAAAATAATATGTACTACTGAAATAGATAAAAGGCAATTTTATCTATCGTATTTGTATAAATAAATACGTACACATACTCCAATATATATATTTAATAAAGTCAGTACAACTCCAAAAATATACTCAAAATTCGAAGCAATAAATTCCAATTGAATCCAACTGATTTTACGGAGATTAATACCTTAATTTAGTATAATATTAAAATAGAAAGCAGTTATTATTCTTGTATCGATATATATAATCATAAATGTATTTTGTTGCACAATATATTCATGTATGTATAGTGTATAACTCGAAAAAAGTTCTTTTTCCAGAAAACAAGTCAATTTCGAGTATTGTTGATGCAGCTACGACAATTTCATTAACACGACATGAAAGCTGAGAAAAAAACACATAAAATTAAAAAAAAAGCATTACCGTACGACCTCTGGTTGCCGAGAAAAGAATTTAACATCTAAAGTTCCCGAAAGCTGCAGCGGCGCTCCCCCCACCACCGCGCCGCCGGGCCGAAGCAGTCGCGCGGCCGCGCGCGCTAATTTCACATTCTTTCATCGGTCGTTTTGCACGAAATAGGTCCATTACAACTATCGGGTAAAATGCCATCATTTAGAGTATTTTTTGAGCCAGCTGTAAACTAAATTTCATCAAAAATTATTAAGTAATTTCGGCGTGAGCGTCGATTAAAAAAATTTTCGTATCTCCGTTCCTATTGGTCCGATCTAAATAAAGTTTACATGAAAATTCATGGTTTTTACGTACTTTAAAATGCACTTTACTGCATTCGTCTAACTTCAAAATTGGCGAAAATAAAAATTATTTATTGTTAAAAATGTTGTTAAATATTAATTTTTTAAAATATTTTTTTTAGCGTTTATTAAGTACGTCGTAAGCTATCGATTAAAGGTGGTTGGATCAAGTTATCGTTCCATGGGCAATTTGGAGATGAATTTGAAATTATAGGCTAAATAATTTTGCAATAAGACGCCATTTTTAGATATCAAGATCGGACATCGATTTTTAAATTATTCGTACCAAAACTCATCTATAGGTGTTCATCCAATGAAAAAAATTATTTTTTGTGAAATCTGTAGCAATATGAAATTTAAAAAAAAAATTTTTTGTTTAACAATTTAACGATGAAAAAACTTAATTTTGCAGTCGGAAATATATGTACCTTATACAAAATTCAATTCTGAACAACTTTCATCTCTATCTTTTTTTACATAAAATGAGTCATAAAGAAGTTATTCACGAAAAGCTTAAAAAAAGTGCATTTTTGAAGTTTATTTTGCAATAATAACAATGTTCCCGACCTGACCCGAAGTCGAGACTTTAAGGTTATTTTCAGTACGTTACCAACAATACATTTCGATCATAAAACTAAAGTTATAAGAATCAGTATCAGTATCAGTAAGTTCCCGGAGGTGATACCGGCGGCCCCTGCCCGGGGACGTGCCGGTTCTGGCACTTAGGTCAAGCCCATTATGCCTTTCCTCCTGTACTTTCATCATTTACTGTCAAACATCCCTTAGGACGCCCCTCTCAACCTAACCCAGCCTACTGTCTATGCTCCTCATCATGCTAAGCACCAAACGGAGCTCCAGCGACCTTATAAAAATTGGGTCCGCGAAGGGTACCCCCCACACCCTGTGCCTCGTATCAACGAACGCCGGGCACCTACCCATGAGGTGCAACGTGGTCTCCTTCTTCGATCCGCACCACCTGCAACCTGCATTCTGTTTTAACCTCATCTTAGTCAGGTGGTAACCCACCCGCCAATGACCCGTCAAAAATCCCACCACCACCCTAAGTCTAGTCCTATCGGATATCCCTAAGGTACTCAGCCACTCTTTAGGTGGGTCGTCACCCAGCAGACGTTTTTCCTGCCTGATTCCAGGTGCCTCCCTCCATTTCTTAAGCAGCTCCTTCTGGAGCCAGCATTTTACCGCTCCGTCGACCACGCAGTCAGGTACCGCCACCCTGCAGGGTTTAGCCCTTACCAGGCTGGAGCCCCTGCCCGCCAGTCGGTCTGCTTTTTCATTGCCGATGATGCCCGAGTGCCCCGGCACCCAGACTAGCCTAACCTCTTTCCCTCTCGCCAGCTCCTCTAGTGACTGCCTGCACCTCATCACCTCTCTCGAGTCGATGCGGATTGCATTCAGTGCCAGAAGTGCCGCCTTACTGTCAGAGCATATGGTAATCAACCCATGGTTGGTTCCCTTGTCCCTTATCCAATCGGCACATTCCCTAATGGCCCTAATTTCCGCTTGGAATACGGTCGCGTATGAATCTAGGCTGCAAACCAATTCCTCGGTGCCACCTTTCTTCCACGCTCCCGCTCCAACTCCCTGATCCGTCTTTGACCCGTCCGTGAACCACACCTCACCCACCTTAAGTAGTTCGTGTGTGCCCCCTGCCCATTCCGTTCTCTGCAGTAAATGGACCTTATATGATTTGGCGAAGAGTAATCTCCCCCCCATCCTATCAAATTCCTCCCACTTCTCACCCTCCGTGGCCCCTGCCATTATCTCCTCGTCCCTGAACCTATCACAAGACCTGGTCCCAGCGAGCCTGGCCCATGTCTTGAAGGCCCTGGCCCTGATATCCTTGCCCAGCGGTGGGAGTCCCAGCAGAAGCTCCAGGGCGACCCTCGGGGTTGTCCTCATAGAGCCCGCCATTCCTCTCATCACCAGCCCTTGGATCCGATCAAACTCCTCTACATGCCCCTTTTGTTCGCATTTGTGCGCCCATACTATGGCCCCGTGCGCCAGCCTAGGTTTTATGATGGATTCGTAGATCCATCTTACCTGTGTCGGTCCTAGTCCCCAGTGTGTTCCTATTGCCCTCCTGCAAAGCCAGAAGGTACTCACCGCCTTACTACATTTGCTCCTTATGTGCTTGCCCCAGTTGAGTTTCGAGTCAATCGTGACGCCCAGGTATTTGACCTCCTTTGACAGTTTCAGTGGAATGCCATTCAAGACAAGCCCCTCTACCGCCTTGGCCTTGTACCTCGTTGTACACAGCATGACTTCCACCTTCCTGGGGTTCACACTTAACCTTACCGTTTCACACCACTCCTCCACGAGGCTCAACGCGTACTGCATGACTCCCGCCACCACGTCCACGTCGTCACCCCTAACCAAGATCAAGATGTCGTCAGCATACGCTTGTGCATATATGCCCGCATCGTCCAACTTCCTTAACAACCCGTTCACCACCAGGCACCACAGGGTGGGAGAGAGCACTCCCCCTTGAGGGCAGCGTTTCCCCACCCTGCACCTCCTGGTGCTCGCGCCCCAATGCGCTTCAATGACCCTACTACTCAGCATGCCCCAGATCCAGTTATGCACCGTCCGGGGGACGCCGTGCCTTTCCAATCCCTCCGCTATGGCTTCCCTGGTTGTGTGGTTGAATGCCCCTTCCACATCCAGGAAGGCCGCTAGCACAAAACCCTTCCTTTCCATACCCTTCTCTATTCGATAGACGGCCTCAACTAGTGCCGTGTTTACCGATTTCCCCGCCTGGTACGCGTGCTGCCCACTATGTAGGGGTGTCGTCACCAGGCTTTCTTCCTTGATATACCTATCTCCCAGCCTTTCCAGCGCTTTCAACAGAAACGTTGTCAGGCTAATTGGTCTATAGTCACCTGCGGCTGAGTGTTGTACCTTCCCCGGTTTAGGGATGAACACCACCTTCGCCCTCCTCCATTTCTTGGGCGTGTACCCAAAAGCCAGACAGGCCCTAAATAACTTCTCCAAGGCAGTCCCGATCATTGTCTCCCCCTGCTGTAGAAGAGCTGGGAAGACTCCGTCCAGTCCTGCCGCCTTGTAGGGCTCGAAGGAGTCTAGGGCCCACTTTATCCTTTCCCTACCGGTGATCTTCCTGGCAATACGCCAGTCACATCCCCTTGGCCTATGTCCAATACTTTCCTCCCTCTCCCATTCCCGGTGGTCCGGGAAGTGCTTCCTAAGTAGCTCAGAAAGAGCTTCTTCCGCACCCCTCGCCCAGTCCGCCCCTACTCTTATTGTGTCAGCCAGGTTTCCCTTGGGGTGTTGGAGAACCCTGCACAGTCTGGCCGTATCCCTAAGTTCCGTCCACCCGCTGCAGGCCTTCCTCCACCCCATAGTCCTGGCCTCCTCAATGGCCCTCTTATAGTTCCTGCGCGCTTCCCTAAACCTCTGCATATCCGCCTCCGCCCTAGTTCGTTTAGATCTATTGCGGAGCCTTGTTACGCCCTTACGCAGCTTCCCCAGCGACTTATTCCACCAGGGGGCTCCCTTGGGTTTAGCCTTCCTCCTGAGCTCGCAGTTTTCCTCGTACGAGCTCATGATAATCTCTGTGAGAACCTCGCAGCAGTGCTCGATGTCCTCCATCGACCCATAAGATCTCGGGAAGGCACCTATTCTTGCTGCTAGGCTCTCCCTGTATCCTTGCCAGTTGGTCTTCCTGGGATTTCTCCCATAGATTGCCAATGTGCTTTTACCGCCAATGTGGAACACGATTTGATTGTGATCCGACAATGTGACCTTATCCGAAACCCTCCAACCCTCTATTCTTGCCCACAGAGATCTCGATGCCAGAGTGATGTCAATAACCTCCTCTCTTATCGAGTTCTCAAACGTCGGCTTGTTGCCTACATTCATCACATCCAAATTCGTGGACGCCAGAAACCCTAGCAGCCTTTCCCCCCTCGTGTTGATATCGGAACTTCCCCAAGCCGTGTGGTGCGCATTCGCGTCGCACCCCATTACCAGCTCGGTTCCGTTCCTCTCACACTCCCTTATCAAATTCTCTACTACCATCGGCGGGCATTCCCCCTCGTAGGGGAAATACGCTGCTGCCACGAGTAGGTCTCTCCTGATCCCCCCCTCATCCATATACTTTACTCTAGCCGTGGCCAGATCCCTTGTGCAGTGCTTCGGCACCGTTTCTACCTGTAGTCCCTTCACAATGATACACGCTCTCACCGAGTTCATTGTACCACTGATCCGGGTTCCACAGCCATTTAGACCTGCTATCCTGCCCCCGTGAATCCAAGGTTCTTGGATTAGGCAGATACCTGTGTCCACCTCTGCCATGTGCCTGGCTAGAACCGCCGTGGCACTTTTGCAGTGGTGTAAGTTAATCTGCGCGAACGCAATTTTGGTTGCTGCTACAGAGCCAGCCCCCGTGATCGCGTCCGCGCCCGGTCCCGTTCCCCTACACACCATCAGGAGGACCCTCCTCTATGGCTCCCGCCCCTTCCCCCGGTGCCATGTCGGTGTCCACCTGCATGGCATCGTCCTTTTCCATGGCCTCCCCCTCCTTCGTCTTCAGGGGGACGACATGGGCCCTACCCGCTCCTAGGAAGGGTCGCCAGTCCAACGCTTTCAGCGCCTCGACCTCAGACCCTTCCAGGAGGACCTTCACCACCGTCTCCTCCCTTCTCCCGGCCTTCACCCCTTTGGTGACCTTGTTAGAGCTGGTCACCACCCAGGTTTCGGCCTTGAGAGTCGGGTTTTGACGGCCAAGGTTCTTGATCAACACCACGGGATCTTTCGATCCCGGGCAGTAGACCAAGGCCCTAGTCATCTTCGCGAGGTCCCCCATGCCAACTGCCTTGACCTGGAGTCCCTCGCCCTTCCACTTCTCTACCTTCTCCAGAAGCCACGCCTTATCCTCTTTCGCCTGGCAGTTGAGTATCAACGCGCCCCTCTGCTGCCAATTTTCCCAAAACTTGGGAAAATAGGCATCGTCCGGTGCGTCGGTGATCTCCCCGTCGATGCGATCGAGGACCCCGTGGGCTTCCCCTTCGCTCAACCGAGCGTCAGGATACAGCGTAGGAACGATAGCCATCTTTAGTTCGGTGGCGACCGCTCTGCTGTACGCCCTCTGCCCAGTGCCCGAGCCCTTCTTTACCTCCCTCGGAGTTGAGCTGTCGGAGTGCGCTCTCTTAGAGGGTGTCAGCGGTGCCACCGCCTCCTCCCTCCTAGCTAACGCCCTCCTCTTTCTCTCTGTACCCGAGGGCTTTTTCCTCTTTGTTTTCTTTCCCTCAGTCATCGGGGTTACCCCCGAGACCTCCGGGAATACCTTACCCGCGGCATCCGGCCTGCTAGCCTCAGCCTGCGGTCCTTCTATAGTTGGGCTAGGGAGCCCTTCGGTTCCAGGCGCTTTTGGAACCATTTCTTTTTTTTTACCTTCCATGCTTTGTAATTATAGAGCGGGTGTATCATGTGTGTGTGGCAGGCAGACCCTTCCTCCCCGACTCCGATACCCCCCTGCTCCTCCCACTGAAGAGCCCCCTCTCCCCCCCAGTGGCCCCGGCGGGGCCCCCCGTCCAGCCTGCTGTGGCCCTATCCGGTCACCAGCCGGCAACAGCAGACCTTACGGGATTTTTCGCCGGCTGAGGGGGCGGCCAGGTCCGGTTGGTTAATCCGGCCCGGGCCCCTAAAACTATCCGGCGGCCCAGGAGCGCCATTAACCCAGTTTTCCCGCTGTACCCTCCGGAAAGGAAGAGAGGCCTCCTACTGGAGTGGCACAGAAAGAGGTCGCGGCTTCGGGGAATCCAAGTGATCCTACAGTGTAGTGTCTTGTAGTGTGTGTCCGTGTACTTGTGCTGTATAGTGTACCCTACCAAGCACTGCCGCAATTCGCTTGGTAAGGGAGGGCCGGCCCTTACCCCGAGCCACCCTCTGTCGGGGGGGGGGGCTTAGTGCACACGCAGGAGCTTCACCCAGCAGCCTCTGGGCGTCGTTCGCGACCACCTGGACCCCGGTGGCCAACCAGTCCCCTCGGCACGACAGCCACACCTTGGGATTAGGGGTTGGATAAAAATACCCATTGCGCCTCCTCCCGAACGCATTGGGGGGTTGTTCTTAGCCTCTGATTGACCCGCATGGCCGTTCTTGAGAACCCCAAGACCCATTCCCAGTCCCAGGGAGAGGCCCGGCTGGAAGAGCCCTTTTTACGGGGATCCCAGACCAGGGAAGCTACTCCCGAACCCGAGAGGCGGTACCCCGCATCAGTCCGGTTTCGCCGCCATGCCTGGGTGAACCCTACCCCCAGCCCGGGGGGCGGTCGGCCGATGCTCCCGTCCCCGGGTGGGGGACACAACCCCTAGTGGGGGAAGTTATAAGAAACTTAATGCAAAAATGCTAACTTGCCCCGACTAATAAGGTTATCATACCGCAGAGATCGGAATGGATTGGGGGGTACACACGATCTACTGAAAGTGGGAGGTGGAGGTGTGGTTTATGGATGGTTCAAAGACGGATTAGGGGGTAGGAGCAGGAGCGTGGAGGAAGGGCGGCACCGAGGAATTGGTTTGCAGCCTGGATTCATACGCGACTGTATTTCAGGCAGAAATCAGGGCTATAAGAGAGTGCTCCGATTGAATATGGAATGAGAGAACCAACCATAAGCAAGCAAGAAGCAACCATAGGTTGGTTACCATATGCACGGATAGTAGGGCGGCGCTCCTGGCACTGGACGCGATCCGCATCGACTCGAGAGAGGCGATGGGGTGCAGACAGTCTCTGGAGACGCTGGCAGGGCAAAAGGAGGTTAGGATAGTTTGGGTACCTGGGCACGCAGGCATCATTGATAATGAAAAGGCAGACCGTCTAGCGGGTAGGAGCTCTCAATTGGTAAGGGCTAAGCTCTGCAGGGTGGCGGTACCTGTCTGCGCTGTGGACAGTACGGTAAAAAGGTGGTTTCAGGAGGAGCTGGGGAGGAAATGGAGGGGGCATCAGGACCCCAACAAGCGAAATGCATACTGGGGGACGAACCACCTGAAGAACTCAGGCTAACGGTGGGGTTCTTGACCGGACACTGGCGGGTGGGATACCACCTGTACAAAATGCAGATGCGCGGGAGGAGGGATGCAAGGTGCAGATGGTTCGGGTGGAGGGAGGAGACCACGCTGCACTTCGTGTGTAGATGACCGGTTTTTGCGGGCACGTGGCACGGGGTGTAGGGGGTACCCTTCGTCGATACGGCATTTATGCGAACGCAGGAGCTTCAGTCGGTGCTTAGTGTGATAAGGGCTATAGATAGGAAACTAGGTTAGGTGGGATATTCGTTAGGATGTTTAACAGTAGATAATGAAGGAATAGGAGGAACGGCATAATGGGCTAGACCTAAGTGCCAGATCCGGCACGTCCCCGAGCAGGGGCCGCCGGCATCACCTCCAGGGACTTACTGATACTGAAGCCGGGCAATGCAGGAAAGTCCTAAATTTCTTGGCACGTAAGAAAATGGTATCGACCTAACATTTGATATTATAAATGTTGTACATATAGTAGATTTCGTTGTTTTGCAGCGCATGAAAATTGGAATCCCAATTTCCTTATTGCTCTTCTACAAGCAAACGTCTAAATCATTACGCGGTAAGAGCATTTTTATATTAATTTTCTTGCATTTTATCTCGCTTTTTCTACCAGACTAATAGCAGAGACAAAGTTAGTCTGTTCAAAATTCTCGTATTTAGTCATGGAATTTTCACAAGACCAATTGTACAGACAAAACTAGTATGTTGAATAGTCTCGCGTTTTATCTCGTATTTCATCTCGAATTTTCTCGCATCTCTCGCTACAGACTGGCAGCATGTAAGAAAGTTGAAGGAACTTGATTTCTTTATCGAAACTAGAAATACAGCGCTTCTATGTTCTACTTTACAGCATTCTATTTTATAAGCTAGGATAAATACGCTATATTTTGTAAGCAAAGCCTGATGTGATGGCACCGTAAAGTACGATAGAAACTATTGCTACTAGTTAGTCTACTTTATAATTTACGTTAATTGCGTTTTTAGTAAACACTTTTTTGTTACATAATTACTTTCGATAACTATCCGAAAAGTATCCGAAAAGGTATCCCAAACAGAATCCCAAATAGTATCCCAAAAAAGTATCGCTAATTGGGATACTATTTTGGATCCTTTTTCGGATACTTTTTGGTATACTTCATGGAATACATTTTGGAATACTTTATGGAATACTTTTTGGCGGATACTTTTTGATTTTTTGGGAATCATTTTGAGATACTTTTTGGTTTTTGGAATACTTTTTGGGGTACTTTTTGGGATACTTTTTGAGATATTTTTTGGGATCCTTTTTAGGATTCTGTTTGGGATACTTTTTGGGGAATACTATTTGGGATACCTATTGGGATAGTTTTTGGGATAGTTTTTCAGATTCTTTTTGAATACTTTGCGGGATACTATTTGCAACACTTTTTGGGACACTTTTTGGGATACTTTTTTCGACACTTTGGAATACTTTTGGGGATACTTTTTAGGATATTTTTTAGGATTCTGTTTGAGGTACTTTTCGGGATACTTATTGAGATAATTTTTCAGCTACTTGCTGAATACTTTGGGTGATATTTTTTACGACACTTTGGAATACTTTTGAGGACACTTTTTCGGATACTTTTTGGAATAATTTTTCAAATACTTTTTGAATACTTTGCGGGATACTTTTTGCGATACTTTGGAATACTTTTTGTGATACTTTTTAGGATTCTGTTTGGGATACTTTTCGGGATACTTTTTGGAGGATACGTTTTGGGACACTTCTTGGGATACTTTTTTCGACACTTTGGAATACTTTTGGGAATACTTTTTAGGTTATTTTTTAGGATTCTGTTTGGGATACTTTTTGGTATACTTTTTGGAATAGTTTTTTAGATACTTTTAGAATACTTTGCGGTATACTTTTTGCGACGCTTTGGAATACTTTTGCGGATACTTTTTGTGATACTTTTTAGGATTCTGTTTGGGATACTGTTCGGGATACTTTTTGGGATATTTATTGGGATACGTTTTGGGATACTTTTTGGGATAATTTTACAGATACTCTTTGAATACTTTCCGGGATACTTTTTAGGATTCTTTTTGGGATATTTTTGGGGATTCATTTTGGGATACTTTTTGGGATACTTTATGGGATATTTTTTCAGATACTTTTTGAATACTTTGCAGGATACTTTTTGCGACACTTTGTGGAATACTTTGACGCTGGCCGCCGGATGGACGGCTGTGGCGACCAATTAGCGGACTCGAGTGTGAGTGGGGGGGGGAGGGTCAGTGAGATAATGCGTTTCGTTATTGGTTATCATCGGGACTCATCAGTAAGACGAAATGGTAACCTGTGCCTTAGACGCTGCGAATGGAGGAGTAGCTCGGGCTTATTTACGAACTAAGACCGGCCCTTGCCACTTGCGAGTACAGATAAAAGGTTTTTAGCGAAGCCACTAACAAGAAAATTAAGAATCCCATCCATATTAACAATAATAATTTTGGTTTACCGGAAAATGACAATAAAAGAGTTAAAACGTCAAATTTTAACAGTAAATATATCAATTTAAATTGTAACAAAATTTTTTGTACAACAGTTTCGAATCTCAAATTATTAATACTAGATACTCGTCAAATTTGAAGTTTCCGCTTATAGCTTATACGACACTCGAGGAAGAAAATTTAGGCTCCGTCCACATCACGAAAGTAGGTATGGAGCTTTTCCAAGTTGGTATCAATCTGTGCAAAGCCGGCCCAAAAAAATTTCTGTTACCTTCAAAAGCAGAAAGGAAGCAAGTAAATTTGATAGTATGGGATGCGCTCTAGTTAATGAATCGTGATAAGCATTTATTCCTGATTAGTGTATTTACAATACCGGCATTCTGCACGATGTTCCGGAAGATATTTCGATTACCTTAGTAAATCAAGGATTAATCTCCCACGGCAATGATTTTGACAAAGTTGAACGTATTTATCGTCAACAAAATCACGAATCTGAAATTACAAAATCATTTCCGATAGACAAACTTAAAGTTTATTGCAAAGACTCCGAATTATCAAAAAGCGTTTTCATATTCAGAGTATTCTATGAAGCGAGACGGTTTGCCCCATCGATTCTAAGATGTTGGAAATTCCAACGTTATGGCCACGGTTCAAACTTATGGAAAAACAACGCGCGGTGTGAATATTGTGGTGAGAACTCGAAGGTACCTGTTTAACCAAAAATGCATACTGTGCAAACTGCAAAAAAGATCACAAAGCCAGCAATAAAGAATGTATATTTTTTTTATTTAACCGTAAAGTCAATCAAAGAAAATCAGTGAACATCAAGCAACTTAAAAGTTAAAATCAAAATAAAGAGTTTGGGAGAAAAATTGGACGAATTCGTCTTTAATGAGTCTAATCCCTATATTTTCGTATTATTTTGACTAACAATGATGGGGAGGATAGTTTTGAACAGGATAGTTCTTCGGCAACAACAACATCTGAAAAAGACATTGGAAATTCAAATCTAGTTGATACATTAAATCCTAAAAAGGAAATAATAATATTGGAAGCTCTATGGAAACTGAATTTTTGCAATCTTCGAATCATAACCCTACTGTTACGTCGGGATAGTGACGCTCACAACTATATATTTATTATTGGAGGTGTGATGGTTTTTTCGAATAAAGGAAATATGTGTTTGGTAATTTAATAAATTTATTATGAGTCAAAAATCTATATACAATTCTCTCCTTTGGCTACCGTATTCACGGTCATGGCCTACCGGGTAGGAGAGCGGGATTTCGAGATTACCTCTGTATATAATGCGTGTTAGACAAACGTGAGTGTGAACGCCCGCAGCGCTAACAGAATACGAGGCCGTACCTTGCGTGTGTGCGTAAGTATATATGTGTGTAGGGAAGTCGCTGATCGTGCGTGTGGCTCGATGAGGCGTTGAGTTGTCCCTCTGATGCTCCAGCAATGCTTCTAAGAATAGACGCTCTGGGTTAGCGTCGAGCGGTTGCGAGGTGTCAGCGGCTGCAGCGTCTGGCTTTGAGTCGGTGGTTGCTCTCAGCTCTCTTGCTTTTCCGAACTTTCGGATGAGGTTGGATTCGTGATAATCGTCTCGTAAGCGGCGGTTCCCCGTATGCAGCACTGGTTGAGATAGAATGAGTAGGTCACGAGCAGAGATTCGTCCGTGCTCTTGATCACTGGATGGTCGACTAGCCTCCGGAGCTTTCGCTCCAGGTCTATTTAAGCGTTCGTTCTTCCCATTGTCGCGCTGTATTTGCCGCGCAGAATATTTCCGCGTAGGTTTTTCCGAGCTTAATCGATGGTTTTCCTATAGTGGGGGCTATTTTCAGATACAGTATGACTCAGATGATCTCCGTGAACATCGGAAATTCGCTATAAATTCATGATTTCCCATTTCTAGGGCGCCTTATTTGGGGTGGCTACTCTTAATTTTATATAATTATCCGGAGAACAGTCATCAGACAGATCGGGTTACATTTGATCTGCGTAGATCGAGACATTATAAAAAATTTAATTATATACTCTTCGCGGTTTATTACACTTCCGCCCTTATGAAAAGACGCGAGTATCACTCGAGTCGCTTACACGTAGTGTGCTAGCAGTATTTTCACACGAATATGGGTATTTGATTGTCCCTGTTTGTGGTTTTTGCACAAGGTACTGCTTTACAAAGGTTGGTTGTTACAATGCGCTCTTTAGTCTTAGTATTTAACGACTTTCACACTCACTATTTTAAAAAAAATTTTCAAACAAAATTACACATACAATGGAGATAATTTTTCCCGAGTCAAAAAATTTTCCTCTTTTACGACCGTTTTACCAACGATTTTCAATGTTTCGCAAAAAATTTTTACTGACTTCTTAATGCTTTTAGTGTTTTTCGGGTTAAATTTTACAAACATTTTACCGACAATTAACGTGTTTCAGGTTAGTATAATAAATTAACGCTTTTCAGGTTAAATTTTACAAACATTTTCCGACAATTATTAACGTTTTTGTTAGTGTAATAGTTGCATAATATTATTGCTCTTTTTCCTATTCTATATGTTCTTTGTTCCTGTAAGCAAGCAAGATTTATGTTAAAAAGTTTTCTGTGGAAAGAAAAATTTATAAGTGTCTTTCATTGTAATGGTTTCGTAAGTATTTATTGATTTCGTAGTATTTTTCTTTTCTCATGGTTGTAGTTCTCTGTTTTTAGATTCTTATGTGTTCCCACTCTGCCAAAAATTTTCGTCGATTCCACTCGACGAGTTTCGTGATATTATTCGTTCTCTCAGTTCTAATCTGTTCTCGCTCGGAGCTTCTACACTTCTTTCTCTACTGTCGTCATGCCGATCACCGTAAGTTTGCTTTACTCCTTTTTTCTTTATGTCCAATATTCTCTTTTGTCAATATGTCATTTGTTATCTTTTTATGTTGCAGAGGTCTCGTTCTCGTCAAATTCGGGAGGAGAATTTACAAATCGTTCTCCCGACTCAAGTGTCTGAATTGGAATCTTCGTCATTCCATCTATCCAGGTTGTAATTAATTTTCCAGTAGCTGTTGTTAATCGCTCTATTGAGCATTTCTCTGTCGAATCTTCTCCAGAAGGCTGGGATTTCTATTCTATCGGTTACGTACGCGCGAAGTTCGCTGTCTGCTTCCCATCGTTCCAGATCTTCCTGTGTGCCGGTATACTTTGGCTTGTTTTCCTTGCCATTTTTCGTGTTCCAATATATGCTGTGGTAGCGCTGAACAATTTCCTCGTGAAATTCTCGACTCTTCATTTTGTCTTTGCCTGCGAGTGATGTAATATTTTTTTGTTCCTATCATACTTTGTTTCCGTAAATGGTTATTTGCTTTAAGCGTCTGTTTTAATGTGTCTTTTTGTGCGTATATATGCGTATGCCTGTATGCATATACTGTTATTTCTCTCCCCTATATATTCTTCTTCTTTTTATTTTTAAATAATAAATATTAATAAGCTCGTAATAGTTACTGCGTGTTATATTGTTATTGTTATTGTATTACTTGTTAATTTGCTGGTTCTACGTGCGATATTCTAAGTCTATTGGCGTTAACTGTTTTAATCTGTTTGTTTTTCATACGTATTTTAACGTTTCGTTGATCGTTAAATACATCTAGTACTGTATATGGACCTTCGTACTGGTCTCCTAATTTATACTGTTTTCCACCTTTCAATAGCCATACTTTGTCTCCAATCTGAAATTCCTTTGGATTAATTTTTTTATCATAATAGAATTTTGATCGTATTTTTGATTCAATCAATTTTTCTCTTGCGATTTTCTGTAACTCGTTTAATCTTGTACTAAGATTTGTTACATAATCGTTATATGTTAATGGCTTTTCGCTTTCTTCTAATGGTTCGCTCGAGGGTACTCTGGCTAATTTGCCGAATACTAATTCGAATGGTGTGAAGGAATGGCCTTCGTGAGGAACCGTATTATAGCATAAAGTTGCAAGTTCTAGTAATTCATCCCAGGATTCGTTCTGCATCACTGTTTTTAGGTATTCTGCTAATGCATGATGCGATCGTTCTAATGAACCGTTTGATTGTGGATGATAGGCAGTTGTTTTTACCTGTTTGATCTTAAATTTTTTTGCTACCCTTTTTAGCAAATTTGACATAAAATTGCTGCCTTGATCCGTCAGAATCGTGATTGGAGCTCCGAAAATACAAATAAACCTTGTTATAAATGCATCTGCTACTGATGCTGCTGTAGCATCTTTTAACGGTATTGCTAAGCAATATTTTGAAAAATTGCATTGTATTGTTAATATATTATTGTGACCATTGTCAGTGATTGGAAAAGGTCCTACTATGTCTAGGCTTACTTTTTCCATTGGTGCGTGAGGTGTATCTGTGATTTGCATTGGTTGTTTCGTTTTAACTCTCACCAATTTTTTTATTTGACACGTGACACATGTGCGTATGAAATTTTGTACGTCTTCCTTCACGCTACCCCAGAAATACCGTTGCTTTATGCGCCTATACGTTTTCGTGACTCCTCGGTGTCCTCCTATTGCTGTGCTATGCATTTCTTGTATTATTTTACTTCTGTCTTTTTCTTCGACATATTTTATTATACCTGTGCAAATAATTATTTTCACTGATATATCTTCTAGAATTTTTCGCAAGCTTGATAGTACGTTTTTCCATTCAACGTTTCCAATATCTTCATTTTTGGCTATACTTATTGATCGAACACTCTTTTTTATAATTAATGCTTTTAAAACCTTGAAAATATCTATTAAATATTTTGCACTTCTGTCGTACTTGTTGGTTGTGTATTTTTTATCACTGCCGCAAATAGCTTCCGATTATTTTTTATTGTTACCTTAATTTCACCTGGTTCTAAGTTTGCAAATTTTGGTGAAATTTTTCGTTCTCTTAATTGTTTAGCACCCGCGTCGCATGGAGTTCCTTCTGTATCTATGAAGTAAAGTAGGTTATCTTTTCGCATAAATAATTGTTCTTTGCATTCTGCGAATAATTCTGATTTGCTGGAATTTTGAAAATTTGCACTTGTCTCATTTTGCAATGGTTCTTCAATATCATTTTCATAATTTTCGTTTATCGTCTTATTTTCGCATATCTCGTTGTTTATTAATTCCTCTTCTCCGTGTTGCAATTCTGGCGTCTCTTCTGTCTCTATAGTAGGTGTTGCCGTGGGAGCCTCTATGTTTTGCTTATTCGGCTTCTTCGGTCGCTTGTCCCTATAGTTCGGAACGGCTAGCTTTCCCGCGCGTGTACGCGTCTGCATGGCTAAAATTAGCTGGTCGTCGATACTCCCTTCAGCTTGCTCTCCCTCGACTGGGTTTCGAGATAATGCATCCGCGTTTGTGTTGCTTTTACCGCTTTTATACACGATGTCGTAATCATATGCGTTTAATTTAATTCTCCATCTGCTTACCTTTGTTGTCAAGTCCGTCGAATTTTTAAACCATATGAGTGGTTTGCAATCTGTAACGATGGTGAAATGTCGTCCTAATAGGTACGGTCTAAATTGCGATACCGAATATAATATTGCCAATGCCTCTCTTGAGTATGAATCGTATCGCGTCTCTGCGTCGGATAATACACGTGATACATATGCAATAGGTCTATCTTTTCCTATCTCTCCTTGAGATAGGATTCCCGCAACCGCTACTAACGATGCGTCAGTACGAACAATAAAAGGTTTCTCAAAATCGGCTATTTGCAATATTGGCTTTTCACATAACTTCTTTTTCAAAATTGTGAATGCTTCTTCGGCTTCGTCTGACCAATTAAAGTCGGTCTCTTTTTTTAAAAGGTCACTCAAGGGTTTTGCTATTCCTGAAAATTTTTCAATAAATCTGCGGTAGTATCCGGCTAAACCGAGAAATTCGCGTATATTTTTTTGTGTTTTGGGTCTCGGAAAATTTTTCACTGCTTCGATTTTTTTAGGATCGGGGCGGACTCCGTCTCTGGTGAGTAGATGTCCTAAATAAATCACCTCCTCTTGCAAAAATTTGCATTTATCTGGTTGCATCTTGAGATTTGCTTCTCTTAATCTTTTCAAAAATCTCTCAAATTTTTGATTGTGTTCTTCAACCGTTTTGCCGTATATTACTGCGTCATCTAAAAATAGGAATATCTCCTTACCTTGTAAATCTTTGAAGACTATGTCAATTCCGCGCATAAAAGATGCGGGAGAATTTGTCATACCCATTGGTAATTTATTAAATTCAAATAGTCCCTGATGTGTAGAAAATGCTGTTTTGTATTTATCAGGCTCATGTACAGGTACTTGAAAAAATCCTTGCGCCAAATCAAATACCGAGAAGTATTGTGCACCTGCTAATTGATCAATAATATCTAAAATATTCGGTAAAGGGTATTTATCTTTTACGGTTTTGTCATTTAACTTTCTGTAATCTACTACAAATCGATAGCGAGGATTTCCTTTGCTGTCCGGTGTTTTAGCTACTAGAAATGCTGGTGATGCGTATGGGGAGTTTGAAGGTCTTATAATATCGTTTTTCAGCATCTCCGTTATTTGTCGTTCCATTTCTAATTTTAATAAGTGCGCCGGTCTGTATGGTCTTTCGTAAATCGGTATATCATCTGTTGTAACAATGCGATGGCTTGGCACCTTAGCTGTTCCCAAATATTCGCCTTTCAAGTGAAAGCAGTCGGCGTATTCTTCGATTAATTTGATTATTGGTTCTCTTGTTTCTTCCGTCAGATGGTCTATTTTTAGGAGCGCCTTTAGTCGATCTATTCTTGGTATTGGCTTTGTCTCTTTGATTTGTAAAATAGACGTGCTCATCTCGGCTGGTTTCACCTCGGTAGAATAATAATCCTTTTCTGAAATTTCCATGTAATTGCTGCATAGATTATCCATATCGCCGTTTTCAATATAATGTTTAATAAAATAATTATTATCTATTCCATTCTCTTCCCTATCGCCATATAAATTTTCAAATATTTCCGCACCCACGAAATATTCTTCATTTTTTTATCATTAATATTTTCATCATCAATATTCTCTTGCTTATTTCGCATAATTTCTATTTTATTAACTTCCGTAATTATTTCGTTCATTGTCTTCTGTAAACTTTCTTTCGTTTCATTATTTTCAATTTCATTATTTTCAATCATAATTTCATTATTCTCAATTTCATTATTTTCAATCTCAATTTCATTACTTTTATCCTTGATTTCACAAATTGCAATTCTTTCATTATTATCTTTTTCATTAATATTATTTGTTTGTATGTGTGTTGCGCACGCATTATCAAACTTAACTCTTTTATTCAAATTCACCTGCAGGTTTTTTACTTGATCATCATCGTTGCTCGAGCTCATTTCCATATAATCATAGTCAAAGTCGAGATCTCCCCTCCTGGAGTCTCCTATAGTCTCTTTTCTATTTTCGGCCTCTCGCGCATGTATCTTCTCAGAACCGACCCGCAGCTCTCGTGACACATCGCCTGTAGTATTTTTCATGAATGGAATTATCTGTCCATTCACCTCTATATAATTTTCATTGAAATTTATTTTCGCATCACTTTTGCGAAAGAAATCATTTCCGAGAATTCCCGCTTCTTTTATAGGGAAGTTATCGGCGACAATATGAAATTCAGCAGCAATGTCATTAAAATTTGTTATTATTTTTCCTAGCGTAGGGATATATCCATCCGTTATACCTTTTAAATTAATCACTTCTTGTCTATTTATGTCAGCGTAGTGCGCTACCTCCGACTCGCGCACTAGGCTAACTCCCGCTCCAGTATCTAACATGAATTCGAGCGGTCTTCGAAAATCTCCAATGTCGATTTTAATTGTTGGAGACGTACTTTTTTGGCTGAGATTTATGGTCTCTATGCGTGTGCCGGCTCCGCCTGCTGGTTCCTTGGGCGTGCGCCAGCGACTAACTCTTTCGAGGCGCCCTCCCGCGAAAGAGTTCTGTCGTTTCCCTGTGTATCATTGGAACGTTGTTCTCGTATAAATTTATAACAATTTCGCTGTATGTGTCCCGTTTTTCCGCAATGGTAGCATTGAGGAATTGGTTTATTGTTATTCGTGTTATTATTACGAGGTGGTCCGGGATTTCCGCGGTATTCGCCTTGACTATAATTATTGCTAATCGTGGGTCGATTAGAATTATTATTATTATAATTATTGTTGCTCTTATTATTGGTATTAGGTAAAAATTCGGTTCTGCGGCGGTTTTCCGCATTCCATCCACCAAAATGTCTATTATTTTGTCTATTTTGTTGTAAATAGTTTCCATTTTTTGATTGATTATTATTGAATCCATTGAATTGTTGTCCCAAAAATCTTCGACAGTTCATCATAATATGTCCCGCTTTTCCGCAATAACTGCATGCTATCATGGGAATTGATTGAGGCGTTTGTGGATCAATTATTTTAATCTTCCGGGTTTCCTTAACCTTGGCCTTTGATTCATCTGCGCTGTCTGAGTCGAGCCCGCATCCGGCGTAGTCTCTTTCTATTTCTATCGCTTGTTCTCGCGCTTCGTTTAGCGTCGTATGCTCGCCCATTCGGCTCTTGATTTCCCAGCGTAGACCCCTCTTAAAAAATTTGATACAATCTCTCTCGATTTCCGCGGTGAATGTTTGTCGCGTCTCGTTTGTGTATCTCTCTTCCCGTAAAGCCGTTGCCAACATTTCTTTTTGAATTTCTTTAATTTTATTAAAGAACGTAATTACTGCTTCGTTCCGTTTCTGCCGTATTTTTGCTAGTTCACCCGTATAATCGTGGAAAGTTTTTGCTGAGCCATATATTCTTTCAAAAAAATTTATTATCTCCGTCATTGTGGCGAATGTTTGACCCCGACTACACGTTAGTGCGTCTCCGTATAATCTCATTCGTATAAATTTTACTAATTCTGCTTCGCGCGCTGCTGAAACCATTTCTTTCGCTTCCCGACATCCGTCAAGAAAAGCGTTTAAATGTATATTTTGTCCGTTGTATCTTGGAATTATGTCCAGAATATTTGAAATCGACATTCCCCTCATACCGTCGTTCGCCATGATTTCTTGTCTAATCGGTGCTATTAAATTACTGGGTGTATTTGGAATTGACAAATATAGCGCGTTGCTTTCCTCCGTATTTTCTTGAATTTTATAATCGGTGTTATGTGGCTGATTGAAAAATTCCGTTATCTGATTTTTGAATTTTGTAAAAATTTCAATTGCTCCGTATCCGGGATTGCTTGTAAGTGTATTATTAATTTCTTTAATATTTTCGGGTTTTGAAAAATATTCTTCAACTCTCTTTTTTCCGATTACTGGCGTTAGACGAGTTTTCAAATCCTGTATCTCTTGCTTTGTGTTCTGTAATGAATTATCTAAATTCACCTCCTCTAAGCAAGATATTAATTTTTTCTTTGAAATCGCCCCTCCTTTTTCCGTTAAAGGAGTGCTGGTATATCCCTGTTTAATACTTAATGGAGTATTTATTTCGATTGGATGTACTTCGTTATTTTCGATTATTCCCGTTCGTTTATCTTTCAGAAAGCTCTCTCGTTGGAGCTGAAATTTTTTTGTTGGTCCTAAAGCGACCAAAGACTCTACTACTCTATCGTCAACCTCTTGCTCGCTGCTTGAACTACTTTTATCTAAATTTTCCCGATATTTGAGAAATTTTGATTTATCCTTAGGAAATTTCAACACGTCTTCCGGTTCGTCTAAATTATATTTTTGGCATGTGTGAGATAATTTTTTTGAAAGTTGCAAGGCTTCTGTAATTAATACGTCAATTTCCTTCGAATCATTCGCGCACGCTTCTTCTACTTCCTTTTCTTTTGTTCGGAATTGATTTAACAGCGTTGTGTCGTTAATATCTGTTTCTGTTTGTCGCCAGTTAGTGAACGCGTTTCTTTCTGACATTTCTTAAAAACCATCACAGATAATCTCGATTTCCGTTTGTTCTAACGACCGATGCACCATTTTTAAATAATAAATATTAAATGTGTTACGTCGGGATAGTGACGCTCACAACTATATATTTATTATTGGAGGTGTGATGGTTTTTTCGAATAAAGGAAATATGTGTTTGGTAATTTAATAAATTTATTATGAGTCAAAAATCTATATACAATTCTCTCCTTTGGCTACCGTATTCACGGTCATGGCCTACCGGGTAGGAGAGCGGGATTTCGAGATTACCTCTGTATATAATGCGTGTTAGACAAACGTGAGTGTGAACGCCCGCAGCGCTAACAGAATACGAGGCCGTACCTTGCGTGTGTGCGTAAGTATATATGTGTGTAGGGAAGTCGCTGATCGTGCGTGTGGCTCGATGAGGCGTTGAGTTGTCCCTCTGATGCTCCAGCAATGCTTCTAAGAATAGACGCTCTGGGTTAGCGTCGAGCGGTTGCGAGGTGTCAGCGGCTGCAGCGTCTGGCTTTGAGTCGGTGGTTGCTCTCAGCTCTCTTGCTTTTCCGAACTTTCGGATGAGGTTGGATTCGTGATAATCGTCTCGTAAGCGGCGGTTCCCCGTATGCAGCACTGGTTGAGATAGAATGAGTAGGTCACGAGCAGAGATTCGTCCGTGCTCTTGATCACTGGATGGTCGACTAGCCTCCGGAGCTTTCGCTCCAGATCTATTTAAGCGTTCGTTCTTCCCATTGTCGCGCTGTATTTGCCGCGCAGAATATTTCCGCGTAGGTTTTTCCGAGCTTAATCGATGGTTTTCCTATAGTGGGGGCTATTTTCAGATACAGTATGACTCAGATGATCTCCGTGAACATCGGAAATTCGCTATAAATTCATGATTTCCCATTTCTAGGGCGCCTTATTTGGGGTGGCTACTCTTAATTTTATATAATTATCCGGAGAACAGTCATCAGACAGATCGGGTTACATTTGATCTGCGTAGATCGAGACATTATAAAAAATTTAATTATATACTCTTCGCGGTTTATTACACTACTCTTGATAATTACAGGATAATAAGTTCTGCTTTTGTAAATAGTTTTATACCTCCTTTTATTTAAAGTAGCCTCAACCCGGAAGATAACGTACAAAATAGTACCGATAAATCTTTCACTTTGAAAGCAACAAAGATTTGAATGAAAAAGTAACTCTTTCAAATAATTCTACAGGCGGCAAGATTATATTGGGAGCCCATAGCTTTAACAAAGTTAAAATTAACCAGAAACGTATTGAATCAAACATCCGCAAAAGCATGAAGTTGGGATAGGTAAATAAATATTTGTGTGAGGAGACTCTATCGATCTCTCCGAGGCAGTTTGTAGGGAACAATTATTACACAATTTTTCCCGTTTCCGACGTTTCGGTGAACATAAGGAAACCGTCAAATTTTATTACAAAGTCATTTAATACAAAATTCTAAAATAAAAATAAGACAATATCAACAAACTTACAAGAATCGGTGCACATGTATCGAATGATTTAATCTTTCCCCAAACGACCGAAACGTCGAAAACGGGAAAAATTGTGTAATAATTTTGCCTAATTTTGCCTAATTTTGCCTACAAACTGCCTCGGAGAGATCAATAGAGTCTCCTCACACAAATATCAAAGAATACCGAGGGATAAATTCATGATAGATAGAGTATACATTAATCTATACACACATTATAGGTAAATAAATCTTTTCATTTTTATTTACAGAATTCTCATTGTCCTTATCACTTATAATTTATTTAAATAATAAATGTATTATTATAATAATTAATCAATTTATATTTATAATCTACTTAAAACTAAACGTAATTTACTATTATTAAGGCGCGAGATAGCGACCCGATGGCAAGTGTGACTGTACGCAGTACATATGCCTTCGGGGAGCAGCGCGACCTATTATACTTTGAATTTGCTAGATAAACTTTTTTTTTCTTTCTTTTGTTGATATTTCATTCATCATGTATTAAAACCGGAACAAAAACCCTTGATTTAAAGATTTTTCAAATATCTTTCTAATATTATTAAATTTTCTATAATGAACGTCTTAAAAAAGATATATATTAGTGCTTGAAAATTAATTTGTGAAAAAAAAATGAATTTTCAAAGGTTCCGATTGTGGTTTTTAAAGCAATTTTTCTGCATAACCCTATTTATTCTACTTGCTACAAATGCTACGTCCACGGTAAGATTGTCTGGTGCTCATTATACGTGACGAGCGTACTTCTTTTTGTCTAATCTTTTAACAATATTGCGCTACGATATTTTAAGGTGATCATATCAAGCGAGTAATTTCTCTCAAAAATGATTTGAATGGAAAAGCACTAATTTGATTCAAATTTTTACTAGCTATCTCAATGTCAGTAGCTGTATGTAATAAACTATGTGTATTTAATGCAACAAATCTAGATCCATACAAACTTGCAGCTTTGTTTACAAATTTTTCTAGTTTTAGTCGAGCTTATTTTACGTATGGCATAGGATTTTTCTGTGATAATAGATGGATAGCTGTTACTAACAGTATTAAATGGTTACTAGCAAAGATCGCTCGTTTCGCTCGCGATATTCAGTACGCTTTCTGGGAAATAATGAGTGATAAATTTTTATAAAACAGTATACATATCTTATCTAAAACAAAGAATTCAACATTTTTATAAGTTAAAATTATTAAAAATCAATAGAATTAAAAAAAGTAATTAGCTTAACATTTGGTTGAAAAATGGTTGAAAAATTTGAAAATATAAAAAATTTAACTAACTATTATAAATTAATAAGAAGTTTTATCGAATTATATATATATATATATAATTACAAAGTGTTTTGTTTAGCTATTTGTTTAGGGGCTTACATAATAAATTATATTGTAGAATGATAAATGGTCGGAATTGTATTCATAATTATTGGGAGGCTTCTATGGCCCAAATAAAACTTTTGATTCTAGTCTGGATTGCCAACTAAACAATTATAATACTGTATATGCGTATTATATAGTATTAGTATTTCTCTAAAATAATTTTATTTATATATTATATCGTACTTGAGTATAATAGAAAATTGTCATACGTTGTATTAGGGTTTTGGGTCGTTCAATAATATATGAAACTTAAAATTTATAAATAATAAATTTTATAAAACACTAGTAATTATTTAAATAAAGTGTTTTTTAAAATAATTCTTATGATTATTTAAAATTATTTACTCATATAATATATCATATTTCAAAATACAGAAGCTTGGGGTGTGTTGTGGCATGGTTTTGTGGGTTTGAAAAATATATAAAAAATTACAATTTTATAAATTAATAATTTAATTAGTAATAAATTTTATAAAACACTATTAATTATTTAAACAAAATGTTTTTAACATAATTCTTATTATTATTTAAAATTATTTACTCATATAATATATCATATTTCAAAATCACAGAAGCTTGGGGGTGTGTTGTGGCATGGTTTGTGGGTTTGAAAAATATATAAAAAAATTATAATTTTTATAAATTAATAATTTAATTAGTAATAAATTTTTATAAAACACTATTAATTATTTAAACAAAATGTTTTTTAACATAATTCTTATTATTATTTAAAATTATTTACTCATATAATATATCATATTTCAAAATCACAGAAGCTTGGGGTGTGTTGTGGCATGGTTTTGTCGGTTTGAAAAATATATAAGAAATTATAATTTTTATAAATTAATAATTTAATTAGTGATAAACTTTGTACCATTTTCTAAAAAAAAATAATACTTTGAAATTTTTTAATTAAGTTTTGAAAAAAGAAAAGAAGTTGGCATTTTTCATGATTTTGTTTTGTTATTGAGCTAAAAAATGCTGAAAATGTCAACGTACGTACGCTGATTTTCGAAATTTTCAGTCATCTACAAGAGCCCATATCTCAAAAACTAATTGGGTCAGGTCAACTTTTTTTAACATGATTCGAAGCGCATTGATAAAAGCAATGTACCCATTTTTTCAAAATACGTTTTTACCGTATAGTTTTGCCAGGATCGAGGATTCTGTACAGGTGTGATTTTTACGATTTTATTCTCTTAATATAATGTAGATATAATTCTTCAGGTAATATTTTTTTTCAGATCAAGGGTTTTTTTTTCAAATAAAAGTAGCATTGAGGAGAAAAAAATTTCAATTCGACTGCTTTATAGCAAGTAAAATTTAATTCCCCTCATCTTTCTAGGAAATTCATGTGGAATATTTTTTTGAATTTCAAGTGTTCTGCTTTACAATTTTGTTTCAAATTTGAATAATTCGAACTTTAATAGCTTTAGATGAGCTTAATTCTAAATTCTACTTGTGACTCCTAAATATAATAGATGTATCGGATCTAAACTGAATTGATGGACGATATTAATTTTTGCTTCAATTTTAGTTAAAAGAGAAACACCTATGTGATAATTAGGATCCACAAGTGATCTAAAATCATCGTCGGTTTTTTTTGCAGTACTCTTATTTGAATATTATTGTACCATTGTATTATCTATTTTTTCATCAATCACATAGTATCTTTCACAACCCTTAAATGCCGTGTATCCACAAAACATTTTACAAATGATTTAGCAAGCGTATCGCATATAAAATTATACTTATACTTATATATCAAAAATGTTTATGGTTAATATGAATTTCATTAAAAAGTAATCTGTTAAGCTTTTTGATTAACTTATTGTTCTCTCAAATAACAAGAGTTATAACTTTTACCAGATATTATTTATTTATAAGAAAAGGGTACAGAATAAAAACGCCTAATTGCTTGAGCACTTTTTTTCCATCTGACCTAAAAAATAAAAAAACATCTCCGATCGTTGTATTGCCCTGGCAACCAAACGTTCAGATTTTGGAACGATATCACGGTTGTTATTTGCCACTTGCAAATTAACATACATGCAGTTTCGAAGACATCAGCTTCTTGTGCTCGCAATCAAAATAACTGAGGCCAAGGTCAAATCTTATTGCTCCCTTTATTTCGAAAATACTGAGCCTAAGATCAAGTCTCATTGCTCCCTTATTCTCGTAAATACTGAGCCCAAAATTTAATCTCATTGCTCCTAGGTTTATGAGAAAATCGTTCTAAAAGTCTAATTAACAAAAAACGAATAGATTTACATTTTATTTATTTTTTTATTCTTAAATATAACACTTATAACAAAAACTTGGTAGCACTTTTTGTTTTTCCGTGCCCAGCATAGATGGATATTGCAAATGGCTTTTAAACATCGTTAAGCACTTCAATTTTACACAATATTGGCCATACAGTTATGGAGCTTGATTTGAATGGCGAAACACCGTCTATGTTAACAGAAGTTAAAATTTTCCATATGCTCAGTATTAAATTTTTTGTTATTTTGTAAAAAAGTTTTTGAGCATAATAGAACATCTGGTAAAAGTCTCTAAATCACAGTGGGGAATGTTGAAATCTATGGTCTACTGACGCAATTCATTGATTTCTGATATTAATTTCTGTTTTATTGTCCTCACTGCTATCAATACTTTTCACTGATCAATACCCTCGTCTAATTCTTGATAACTAGGCTCGGAACTTATAGTTTCATTGTCACTCGTATCACTAATAAAGCAATTATTGCAGATTTCGGAGCAAAAACGTTTTTCAAAATAATTCGAAATTTCTTATCGATAAAATAGTGTTCTCAGTCGACAATGAATTACACAATTAGTAGATGGAACTACCGAATATGAGGTATTAAATACAAGAAGTAAGGAAGTTATAATGATTTTCATTTATTAATTTATTTATTTCAGAGTGCAATACATAATATTTTAGTAGACAATGTTTCTGTAAAAAATGCCAAAAAGCGAAAAGTTGATGAGATTATGGCTATAATTGAAGGAAAATTCAATGAGAACGAAGAAGTAATTATACA